>CM022299.1:609853500-610198176 GCA_011799875.1 Thinopyrum elongatum | reverse complement strand
TTTGCCGTAACCCTCTCAACTGTCTGTGGGGTGAAATGATGATCTCATGCCAATTTTCAAACCTCTTCAGAGTTCATTTGAAGTGCTTTTCAATTTCAGGGTCCATTTAGCTCAAAAAACATCAGTAAAATACATGAAAAATACCAGATGAAGTCAGAAGGGTTGAAAATGATGATGTGGCTTTGAATGGTTCATTTGAGCACACAAAAAGTCTGGAGTTCAATTAAGTTCAAAAAAATGAAAAAATCCATTGTAAATCCCTTTGTAACAGATGAGTTTTCATCCGAAACCCTGATACTTCGAAAGAGATTGTCCATTTTGTACACGAAGTGCATCCAGTTTTTGCTGTAACCCTCTCAACTTTTTAGCACATGCTATGTGGGTGAAATGATGATATCATGCCAATTTTCAACCTCTTCAGAGTTCAATTGAAGTGCTTTTCAATTTCAGGGTCATTTAGCTCAAAAAAATTAGTAAATGCAAGAAAAATAACAGATGAAGTCAGAAAGGGTTGAAAATTGATGATGTGGCTTTGAATGGTTCATTTTGAACACACAAAAGAATGAACTAGAAAACTTTAATTGCAAAAAGAATTATCATAAAGATTTTTTTTCTTAGAAACTAAAATAACAAAAACTGTTTTTGAATTTAATGATAAAACACAGTAATATTAAATAGCAGGAAAAAGAATCACTCTAATTTTTTTTTATAGTAAAGTTAATCACAAACTAGTGATTCACACAAATTTCAAAGAATTCAAATTTAAACTATTCAAATTGGAAAACTAATGGCACTAACAGCAAGTTTATAAGTTTTATTACCTAAAAGCAAAAAGAATCACTGAAAAACAGTTTGTATTTTGTTGTAAGTAGAAACAAAATAAAATAAATAAAGCAAAAAAGAAAAAAAACTGGAAAAAAATAGAAAAAAAATCCCACCTACTGGGCCACCACGGCCTGAATACGACTATAGAAACCCAACCACGGGCCAGGATTCAGGCCCGCAGAAGGCCCAGTAGGCCCACAGGCAGCGGAGTGTCACGTTAGGCCCGTAAGCCAGCATCTGAGAGGAGCTCGAGAGGGCAGCGACAGTGGGGTTTATAAACCACTCCATGGCCCTCTCAACTAGCGAGGTGGGACTAAACTTTTGGCCGCGGGCAGCACAAGGCCTTTGGTCTCGGTTGGTGCCAGCAACCGGGACTAAAGGGGTGCATTGGTACCGGTTCGTGGCACGAACCGGGACCAATGCCACCATTTAGTCCAGGTTGGTGGCACCAACCGGGACCAATGGCCTCTGTTTCCCGCCCTTTGGGCTGCTGAAAAGAGACCTTTGGTCCCGGTTGGTGGTACGAACCGGGACTAAAGGTGGCATTGGTCCCGGTTGGTTCCACGAACCGGGACCAATGCTTAGTGTATATAAGCAGCACTTGTGAAAATTTCCATTCAGTTCTTCGATCCTGCGCTCTCTCCCCCGCCGTCCTCGTCCCCGTCGCCGCGTGCCGCCTCGAGCCCGCCATCCTCGTCCCCGTCGTCGCGTGCCACCCCGAGCCCGCCGTCCTCGTCGCCGGCCTCCAGCCATCGCCGCCCCCCAGTGAGCACCCCCGCTTTCCCATGGTCCCCTGCTCCCCGTCGCCGCGTGCTCCCCCGAGCTCGGCCTTGCTCTGCCACTGCTCCATGGTCGCCGCCGGCCCTGACGCATTGAATAGCAGCAGCAACGCCGTGAAGGAGAGGAGAAGGAGTGGACAATGAAGAGCAGCAGCAGCCCCCCTGCCCCCCCTTCTGAATTTTCTGAAATTTATTGATGAAATGCATAGAAGGTGTTTGATGAAATGCTAGATGGCTTTCGGCATTTTTGAAATTTCTGAATTTTTTTGTGGTGAGGTACTGATGCAAGACAAAGGTGATGGCAAAATTTCAGAATTTCTGGAGTGGTTTAGAATAGGTTTTCAGCAAGGAATTTGAATCTGGTTCAAATTTCATTTGAACAAAATTTGAAAATTTTGAACTATGGATCAGAAGGTTTTTGTTGAAATGGAGTGTGGGTACTGTCATGAAGTTGGTGTAATTTTTGCAAAAAAAATTAGTAAGGAAAAAATAGGGTTGTAGTTCAATGCCAAGATTGGACCAAAATTGAAAAATGGAAGTTGTGCTCAAAAGTTTCAAATGACCAAAGTGGGTTTTTGCATAAAAATGATCTATAGGCATTAGAGGACTTCTCAAAAAATTTGTGGCATTTGAAAAGAATTATTTGAAATAGTTCTAGTGCAACACGGTCATTCTAGAGTTTGAAAATACTAATAAAAGAATTTTTTGAGGCCAAATCATTATAAAAATAATTACTACTGATGTGTTTGTTCATAGCACTTTTTTCAATGTATGTATGTATGTATGGATGGATGGATATAGAAAATGTTCATTTATGATGTTTTTTTGTTCATAGCAATTTTTTTCCATGTATGTATGTATTTTTTTTAGATGTGCTATGTTTTTTCAGATGAGATGAGATGTCCATTTGTTGTATAAACATAATCCCGATAACTTCAATTCCCCTCAGGCTTATATTTTTGTGAGCATAGAAATTTTTGTAACTTGTATGTGTTTGATCACCGCGGACTTATATACTTGATTGGACTATGGAGTGCATATTTAGTCGAGTCCAACATCAATATTTGTGAATGATTTCATATTGTTGGGCACCGCGGATAGTTGTGAGAGGAGTTTTTCCTTTGATTTTGATGCATGTGATCTAGATAATGTCCAATGCCTCATATCACGAACATAGTTATATTGGACAATTGATCTTCATATAAATGAAGCATAAAAGTTTAGCAAACAGTTTGGCAATCACTTAGAAATTTTCACGTTGTAGGAGTACATGTAAAAAAATTCAGAGTTGTTCATTCACTTCGACATGAGGGGGGACGTCGATCAACCCCCTCTTGCCCGAACAAGTCTATGTATTATTTTATATCGCGGTGGACATATATCAAAGTTTGATCATATGTCAAAGTTTGAATTTTGACATATGCAACATTTGATCATATATCAAAGTTTGATCATATGTCAAAGTTTGAATTTTGACATATGCAACATTTGATCATATGTCAAAGTTTGATCATATGTCAAAGTTTGAATTAATATATCCATCTGTCATGTTTGTATATTAATTGCCATGTTGTAATATTTGCAGAAACTATGGAGCACCGAGACATCGAAGCAGAACAGTTGTTGAGGGACATAATCCTCGGCGGAGGTGATGTCTTGTCGTGTCTTAACGACACCGATGGTCTGGAAGGAGAGGGTGAAGCAGGCTCCGGTGATCGAACAATGGAGGTGGAAGGACATGATTATGATGGCTCCGGTGACGGAATGCCAGTGGAAGAAGGAGACCGTGATGACTGCTCCGGTGAGCGAACGGAGGAAGGAGATGTGGCAAAGTCCGGCGAGGTATATATATTAATTAAGCCTGTGCTGACTAGCTAATTCATGCATTAATTGTTTTGGTATGTACACATATTAACTCTCTTCTTTCTTCTTTTCTAGCCCTCCGGATCGAGCCAAACTTCGGTAACGAGACGAGGCCCGAAGAAAAGGTTGCGCCAGGATGAAAGGTTCACGATCACAGCAATCAAGGGCGATGGCCAACCGAATGAACCCAGCCGGACCAAGGAAGCATTTTCTGCTCAGTGCGGGGTTCTTGGTAGGGACATGATCCCGATCAGCATCACCAATGGAATAAGCCTAAGAGTGAAGACCCTCAAGTGTCTTTTGTCAATGATAGACAGAAAGATGATCTTTGGACCGCGCTGAAGGCAAATTTCACCCTACCGCCAGAGGAGGATCCAGATAAGCCAGTTATAGAGCCATTGGTCAAGGCTCATGCTCTTAAGAAGATGGCAGATCTATTCAGGAGGTCGAAGAATGAGTTGAAATCAACGTTTGTCGACAAAGGGAAGACTCCAGAATTCACCAGCCGATTTGAGAAGATAAGAGATCACTGGCCCGCATTTGTGGCCCACAAGACATCGGAGAAGAGTAAGAAGATGTCAGCGACAAACAAGAAAAATGCTGCAAAGAAGGAGTATCACCATCGCACGGGGTCAGGTGGCTACCTCAAAGCCCGGCCGTTGTGGGACAAGGATGAGAAGGACCTGCTTGATAAAGGGGTCGAACCAGAGGCATTGAACTGGCCAAACCGTTCAAGGACTTGGTTCTTCGGGGTTGGGGGAACCTTGGACCCTGAAACAGGGAAGTGCCGTTGGACGAAGGAGCAACTTGAAATACCCGTCAAGAAGCTTCAGAAGTATATCGCCGCAGCGCAGCAAGGGACGTTCGTTCCCGACAGAGAGAACGATGAGCTCACACAGGCCCTCGGGAATCCTGAGCACCCAGGACGAACACGAGGCACGGCAGGCTCCGTTGCGTGGAAGGAAGGGTTTCCCAGCGCAGGCGGTTACAAAACCCGAGAGAGGAGGAGGAAAGTGGAGCAGAACGAACTGCAGAAGCTGAATGCAAGGGTACAAGCGCTAGAGGAACAAGCACTAGTTCAGAGGTAGCGACCTGCCGAAGCTACCCCAGAAGCTACCCCGCCATCTCAGTGGAGAAGCAGCGTGGCTTCCACCGAGCTCCTTCAGCAGCCTCACTTCACGGCTCCCAGCTACCCCGTGGATGCTATCACGGAGGCTCAAGATTGCCATCTTATGGCGCAATGGCAGCACCTCAAAGTCAAGGCGGCTGTCGGCTCTGTTGCACCTCCTCAACCCGGCGCAACTTTTCACTGCCTTCCGATTCCAGAAGGCTATGCTGTTGTGATTGTCGATGAAATAAAGGAGGGATTTGAGGAGCTCGAGCTTGACCACCCTACCGGTGAAGGGGAGACTCAGCTGGGTCTTGCTCTGAAGACTCCATGTCTATGGCGGAAGGAGCTCATCAACCTTCCGAACTGGACGCCTCCGCCTCCTCCTCCGGCGAGTCAGGGCACTCCGCCTCCTCCTTCGCCTCCTCCTCTGGCGAGTGATCAGGGCACTCCGCCTCCTTCTCCGGCTGCTCCGGCGCGTGGCGGCACTCCGCCTCCTTCTCCAGCTGCTCCGGCGTGTGGCGGCACTCCGCCTCCTTCTCCACCTGCGCCGGCGCGTCCGAGCAGCCCGCCTCCTTCTCCGCCTCGTCAACAATAGCGGAAGACAGCCGCCGCCGCTCCGGCTGCTCCGGCGTGTCGTAGCACTCCGCCTCCTTCTCTGCCTCGTAAGCAATGAAGGAAGACAGCCGCAGCCGCTCCGGCTGCTCCGGCGTCTAGCAGTACAGCCAAAGGCGGGAGCAATACATATTAGGTCCATCTCTCAAGCCTCTAGAGCAGTTACCATATGAGATGACCGAGGAGGAAAACGCGGAGATCTGTCAAGCCCAAGTGAAGGACTTTTTTGCAAAGAAAAATCCACCTCCGGAGGAGAAGATGGTTCCAGTGAAATTGAAGCGCACTTTGAAGAACCTGAAGCGACCACCACCGCCTCTGCCGGATGACAACCATGTCCGCGCTCTGAAAAAGGCAGTGGAAGGAGCGCGCCGGTCGGGAACTACTTCAAGTGACAAAAGGTTACAAGAACGAAGAAGTGGGAACAAAATTCCCCAGCTCGGCGAACAGGCAAACCAATCGTGCCCCCCGCTCAAGGTGTCTAGCGATATCGTCGCAAATCTTCCGGGGATGCTGCCCGGTACCAACCCTGGTGATTACCTGCCCGACGATGCACATTTTGATACAATGGAGGTGGACGAACACAAATACCAGTACGGGAAGCCTCTCGTCAGACCTGGTGATCCTCCTCTAACAACGATGATGCGAAGATTCCATAAGTGGTACATGGACACCTGCAAGTCTGGGAAGGATATTTTGACGCTGAGAGTTAAAGAGGAGCACGACCTCGTTGGAATTGATCTGTTGTCTGTTCCATTTGAGGAGTTCTTCCAGTTTTTCAATCAAAAGGACCTCGATAAAATAATCATCACTTGCTACTGTCTGTAAGTACTATACTTCTGTAATTAAGTCTCTATATATAGCTCAGCTCTTTCATTGCATGTATATATAATTATCCTCACTATATTATGCAGATTGAAGATCGTCGAATGCAGAAATGCACAAATCTATGATATTGGGTTCATTAACACAAATCTCATAGATGAATGGACGGTTACATATCATGCGAAAGAAACCGAGGCCAACTTGCTACAATCGTTGCTTAAAAATCAAAAGAAAGATAAAATACTCTTTACTTACAACTTCAAGTGAGTGTTACTGTCTTCTGCATATTCGGTTTACCTTATTACTCGAGGTTATAGTAATGTAATTGATGAGTTATGCATGCGTGCACAGCTTCCACTTTATTCTCCTAGAGATTAAGCTTGAGCAGGGACTAGTAACCGTCTTAGACTCAACACGAAAAGATCCCAAGGAGTATGCGGCCATGACTGAAATGCTCCAGAAGTAAGTTCAATCGATCATTATCGCACCATATCGGCAACTTTGGTCATTTCCTGATATCAAGTAATTATTTTCTTTGTCTCGCAGGGTTTGGAAAGTGTTCACCACAGAAGCTCCGGGACTGCCGGGGGAGCTGCAATTTACACACCCGAAAGTAAGTACTACTAGCTAGTTCCGCGCATCTCCCATTGATTCTAGCTAGTTTCATCAATACCATTTATAATGCTTGATTATCAGTTTGATTGACCTTTATTTCTCATAAAGTGGTTGTGGCAGTAAGGCGGGAATAATTTTTGTGGATACTACGTTTGTGAGTACATCTACAACGCGACGACCTCTAAGCGGGGCTACTCTGAAAAATAATATGAAGTGCGTAAGCAATAATATTCACAATTTTATTTTATTACCATCATTTGTGTTGAGTTTCATTCATATATATGTATTGACCCCCTTCTTCAAATTAGATTTGGTAGATGCGGGGTGAACTCCTACCACAAGATCGCATAAAAGCAATTCAAGAGGAATTGGCGGGATTCTTTCTTGACCACGTCATCAATCCAGCCGGAGAATACCATGTGGAACTTGACATCAAATGTTAGGGATTGTAAGAGATCTTATATTGTATATATGTAGCTAGTAGCGTCGGATAGATATACGAAAACTTGTTGTTCGACCAATCTCTCGGAGAAGGAGGAGGTCGATCACTTCTCTCTGTATATGTTCATGACGATCTTGTGTACTTAATGGTTTCCTTCATTTGCTTACTAGCTAGCGTGTCGAGTCCTCTCTATACGTATAGTACGTAGTGTCGACCAAGCACGGAGATAAGAGAGGACACTTCTCTCTAGCTATTAGCTAGCTAACACAATATATGAAACCCCTAAATTAACCCTACAAAACCCCAAACCCCCCCCCCTTCAAAAAAAAAACAAAAACCCCAGCTCCTGAGCTGCTGGCACGGGGATGATCTTTGGTCCCGGTTGGTGTTACCAACTGGGACTAAAGGCCCTCCTGCTTGGGCTCGCTGCAGCGGCCACGTGGAGCCCCATCTGCCCGGTTCGTATAAGAACCGGGACTAAAGGTGTTAGGCTTTAGTCCCGGTTCCCGAACCGGGACAAATGGGCCTTATGAACTGGGACAAATGGGCCTTTTTCTACTAGTGATGGTTTGAGAATGGTGGGAGTAGTAAAAAGGGGAAGGGAAAGAAGGTCCCAAAAAGGTAACAAAAATAGATGCAAGTTGTGCCAGGAACTTGGGCACCGAGTTGGATCTCCCAAATGTTGTTACACTCCTGAAAGGCCAAAGTATGTGGGCATATGTTTGCCATGTTGACTATTTTGTTGCATTTTTCAATTACTAACTAGTTGACATGCTTTATCTTTTTAGGAGGAAGCTTGCAGGTGTGCCCCTTGTTGTTGAAGATTGCTAGCCAAAGAAAAAGGCAAGAGGCAATGGCGGTAGAAAAAAGAGAAGTTTTGGTGAAACAATGCACATTCAACCAGACTTGGATGGTGTGGTGCAAAATGAGCAAGACTTGGATGTGCTGCTGCAAAATGAGCAAGATTCTGATGTTCCGGTGCCAACTGAAGATATGGGTACCTCTGAAGATATTCCAGCTGATGTTGTGCAAGATGAGCCTATGTTGGAATTTGAGTTGCCAACTGAAGATATTCCAGCTGATGTGGTGCCAACTGAGCCTATATTGGAAGTTGTGTTGCCAACTGATGATATTGGGCCCGATGATACTGCAGCTGTTGTGGTGCGAAATGAAGCTACTGTTCTAGGCAGTCCAGTGAAGAAAATCAAGAGCTTGAGTGAACTGGGTGTTGTACAATAAAAAACAAGCATTGGTAAAATGAGAAGAAGAAATTGAGTGGTAGGAAGAAGCTGAAGTGAAAATTTGTTGAAACTGGTGTATCGGTACTATGCTGTAGAAGTAAAACCTTGCCTGAATTTGTGTAATGGTATTTTTACTTTGATATGATATGTATTTGTGTAATACTATTCAAGTTTGAGACAAAATTCAAATTTGAGCCAAAATTCAAATTTGAGCCAAAATTCAAATTTGAAGTTATTTGGTATGTGCTATTGGTGTTACAATGATTTATGTACTATTATGCATGTTAGTTCATTAATCGGAGCAATTTTATTATGTGAAACTCTGGACATGAAAAATGTGCTCCACATGAGCTCCAAACCCCTCCAAAGCTAGGGAAAACAAACCCATTTGTAAGCAAGTTTTTTTTCGACCTTCTCTAAATGAGCCAAAAAAGGAAACTTGACATCTAGTGTGTGTATATAAGAGTCCTTCCTGATATTGGATTGTTTCGATAAAGTATGACATGTTTAACACTAAACCCTAGCTCACTTCTCTTGAAAACCCCACAACCTCGTTCTTGATAGCCATCTTTTGTGAAGGTTTTTTCATGAAAATATCCGTAGTCCAAGTTTCTTATTTTTCGTAGCTACTTAGTCACATAGAACAACGATCGGCACAAGTTTTATATTTTTTTAAATTTTTTTTAATTAGTTATGCTCAACCCTAACCCTTGAAAACCTCTCAAAACCCCACACCCCTCCGGGCCATTGGATCGTTGTGAATGGACGGTCTGGATCAGGCACTAGGGCTACGTCAGCGATCCGTGGGCTGCACTCTGACTGGCTGATTCGAAGATGCTGGATATTATAACACGCAACATTCTAGACCATTGGGTGGATGTGAACAGAAGCAACGGTCTGGATCAGGAGCCACGTCACAGATCCGCGGGCTGCGCTTTCATTGGCTGGTCGTTTTAGCCCCTTTTTTTTTATGTTGGATAAGATTGAGCAGGCCTGCCATGTGTTGTTGGGCTTAATTAAAGCGGCCCACCCGTTGGACCGATGGACACCACGCTAACCCGATTTGAGCAGGCCTGAAAAGCATGCATGCATGCGCGCGCAGCCCTGCACCGCCCACCCTCGCAGCGTTCGACGTTGCATGCATGCCAAAGAGCACGCCCGACACCCTCGTCGCATTATGGCTATTCTAGATGCCCGACCATCGCTAGCCGCTGCATGCATGGCATCGAGCTCATCTCTCGACGCGTTTTTAATGGCCAGTGTGCTACGCGGGCCGTTGGCATTACTACCACGATGCCACATTTGCATGCGCGTGTACACACAGGCTGGCTCGGGTGGCTCGATGCCACATTGCCCGTTTCCCATGCCATTACGAGGGGAGAGGAAAACAAAACGGCAAAACGGTACACCTCGGCTATTTAAGCACACCCAAGCATACATCTTCCTCTACCCCTTCCTCTCACTCTCCATCTCCCATCTGCCCACCCAGCCCCTTCTTCACCACAAGCCATCCGAGCTGTCCCAAGATCCACTCGAAGCGAAGATGCAGTTCACCGGGGCTACCTACCATGTGCCACCCACCGTCTCCGAGAGGCTCTACCCTGCCAGAGTCCGGGTGGAGAACACCCTACGGGTGTGGGCGATCTCGAGGCGGAGGGGGGCAAGGGGGCTGACCGAGTACTTCCTCTCCGCCAGCTACCGCCACCTCCCGAGGGGCTCTCCGGTCATGTTCCGAGTCGAAGAGGTCAATAACAACGGCTATTCTATCGGGCTTATCGTGAGGTTCACCAACCCCTTCGACGCCTACTACCTCCTCGGCCGTGTTTTTCGGTGTGGATGCGAGTTCATCGCATTCACCATGTACAACATCTTCACAGATTTCGACAGCGCCTTCCCCGCCGATGAGCGCATGCACACCCTCCCGTACCGCACCGACGACGACGAGTGAAGGAGTTGGCCATGGAGGAGAGGAGTTGACCTTGGAGCAAGCAAGCAAGCCGGTGGTGTTAGGTGTCGTGTGTTATCTTATCTAGGATCCCGTTTTATTTATGTCGTGTTGGGTTGAACTATCTATATAAGTTGTAATGGTACTATCTATGTCGTGCTTGGGTTGATCAATCTGAGTTGTAATGTGGTACTATCTAGCTCATGCAATGCTAGTACTTATGCTACTATATTGATGTGTTCTATCTGTATGGTAACACATCAGAAAACAAAAAAAATTCGACCTACGCACCAGCCCAGGACCACTATGGAGACTGCATACAAAGTTTGATCTTTTTCGTTACCGACTCGTAGCGCAGCGGAAGTAGAGTCGATGACGATCGGCGGTGGAGATCCCCGTAGCTAGGATTTACAACCTCCCAACCGCGAGGATGTACTCCCTCATCTGCCCCACGGACAGCCCTCCGGGAGGCGGTCGGATAGTCCCTCGGATGGTGTTGCGGACAGCCCTTCGGGAGGCACTCTCAAAACTCGGACGGTCACTCGGACAGCCCTTCGGGAGGACTCACAGAACTCCGACCGTCACTTGGACAGCCCTTCGGGAGGACTCACAGAACTCAGACCGTCACATGGACAGCCCTTCGGGAGGCACTCAGAATCTCGGACGGTCACTCGGACAGCCCTTCGGGAGGCACTCTCGAACTAAGACCAAAACTACGATCTCTCTACAGAGCTGCACACATACGGTGTCATCTATCCGGCAGGGCTTCGCCGTCCAGAACTAGTTCCCACCGGAACCCAGACAACCTTTCGGCTCTAGAAAACTATTTCGCTGGGAGGGAGAGAGAAAGTCAGATCATGCATGGCACTTGTATGTGAGAAAGAGTGAGTCTTTAGGCAGCCCCCTCCACCCCTATTTATAGGCCAAGCCCAAGGGTGGCTTCTCCAAGAAGCCAAGGGGAAAAATACCAAAGGGCCCTCAAGGTGGCTTCTCCAAGAAGCCACCCAAAAAGCACTTTCACTATTCACGACGACATTTTTCAGCGTCCGTTCGAACCGAAAATATTTATGTGGGCTTAGAACATTTCCAGTACCCACTAAAATAATTTCAACGCGTTCCGAAATAATTCCGGATTAGTGATTTTCATCTGCGAAAAGCAACCAAACCGGTTCCGGCAGCTCCTGAACATTTCCAGTTTTTCTCCCGGAAAATTCCCAGAAGTTTCCAGAATAATTCTGGCACCCTCCAAGAATTATCAGGCGTGTCCCGAAACCAATTTGACTTAATGGTATACCCCGAAACAACTTTTCGGTTTTACCGAAATTATTCCGGTGTTCTCTCTCCGGAACTCTTCCGTTTTCTCCGAAACTTTTTCGGCGAATTTCTCTCAGACTCCCTGTCTAGTATTTAGCAGATAGATGACCCTTAAGCGTGTGACTCTATAGGTTTGGTGAAGTATAGACATGACCGGAACACTTTCCGATCAATGATCAACATCGGAGCCGTGGACACCCATATTGACCCCTATACCCACATGAATAAATATTCGAGTGAACCTCCAGTTCCCGTGTGCTATTCCTGTTGCTTCGCGATATGTTACAAATACCCGAGGTGAGACATGTCGGCATCCCCGTGGATCAACAAATTGTCCACTATGCCAGTTACCTCGTTACCGGTATTGTCCTCTTTTCTCGTTACCGTGTTCCGCCATCCCTATGATCAAATCACCCTGTGTCTGGCCAGCCGATGATGGATACCGTAATACCAAGAGGGCCCAGAGATATCTCTCCATCGTCGGAGGAGCAAATCCCAATCTTGAGCTATCAAGTTACTTGACAAACTTTTCCATAAACTCGTAAGCCGCCGTAATAGCCATCCAGTTACGGATGACGTTTAACAAACCCCAAAGTTCATGAATCAAGCATGAAGAAACTCGATACCCTCATGGTCTAAGGAATCATGCAAATGTTAACCATCTCTGTGTTATTAACCATTAACTTGTGACGAATGTATCTCATAGCATAACATCAATTCGGGTCGATTCAACACAAATGTTCTTCTGACATTGTACCGTCAAAGTTGTTGGCATAGACATGCTCATGATTGGGAAAACATAATCATCATGCAACACTTGAACTAGTCTTAGAGGCATGACTAGGAATACATTTTACCGTTTATTATTCCACATGTGCACATGGGTTTTCCCCAGAGCCTTTATGGATATACGGGCTCGGGAACCACAACAGTTATAGCATGGAACATAAACATAATTATGAGCATGAAGATAAATAATAACATTTATTATTGCCTCAAGGGCATATGTCCTACACTATCTAGTTTTTTTTTCTATCTAGTTGATATTGGTCAGTTGATATATATCGTGCTTGATGTTCTATCTAGTTGATCCATGTGTCACTAATAAAAGGTAGATTCCACTATGGACATGCAAGTGTATGGGTACCCAAATTTTTTTGCAAAAAAAAAACATATATTGGTGTGCTGCATGTGGGCATGCATGTATCTAGGATCTGGCTAATAGGGTCACCCTAGCTAGTAGGTGTAGGGTGCAAATTTTTGAGCTCCTAATAATTATTGGTGTGCTGCATATGGACATGCAACTAATTAAGTTCATGCAAATAATTATTAGATTTAGCCAAAGGGCCGAAGGGCCACCTCTGTCGAAGGGCCAACTCGTAGGGGACTCCCTTCAGCCGAAGGGCCACCTCTGCCCGGTGGACCACCGGACTGCCGAAGTAGCCGATGAGCTTCAGCGGCTCAGACATGTCTGAAGGAAGATAGCTAGCTCTGGCCGGCATTCATCTTCATGAGATACTTAATATATGCATTGCGTGCTTGTGTGTTCGGATGACACACCTCTTGGTAGCTCCGCAACGAAGTTTGTTTGTCGCATGTTTTTTCACGACTGAAAGCTACGCCCCGGCTCCAAACAATTGCGGGCACAACGGAGAATTAGATAAGCTAGCGCTACGTGTCTCCTTAATCCAACGAATCTGCATTTGTGGCCTTGTGTGTGTGTGTGTGTGTGTGTGTTCCAGGATGTACAACTATTTTACAGTGATGCTCATGTTTTTCAAAAAAGGTTTGCGTGTTACAAATAAGTTCTCATTTGCTGTCAAAAGAAGTTCTCGTTTTGATTAAAAAATATATAAGGATTTACTAAAACCATAAAATATATAATCATGGACAACATGTGAAATATAAAAAATAAAAGATAAAAAACAGAAAAGAAACAACAAAAGAAAAGGTTTAAATTACCAGCCTTCATGGTGCGGCCCATACTGGATTGCTCCATAATAACTTGCAATAAGCGAAATACAATATGGCCAAACCTCAAGTTATCTTGTAAAAGAATAATCTTAGCTTGCTTTAAAGGAGACGAAAGCCACAAGAAATCATGAAGCGAAAATCAAAATGAGGAAATAAATAGTGCGAAGGATGACTAGGAGCGTCTTTGTCTCGCCTCATGCGATGCCGACGAGTCACTCACCCCCAGGACCACTGTAGTGGGACAACCAAGTCGGAAGTTGTTGCTTTGCTTGCTTTGTTTCTTTCATTGGTTGGTTTTCATTCGTTTTTTCTTTTAATTTTCGTCTATATATCAAAATATTCTAAATACATTAACATAAAAAGTAGTCTTAAAACACATTCACTGTGCATTTAAAAAATGTTAAAGCAGCGTCAAAATATTATTCGTGCAATTCTACAAAATGTCTGTACCATTGAAAAAATATTAATGACATTTAGACAAAGTTCACGTGTTTCAAAATATTGTTCATGATATTTTTAAAAGCAAGTTTATACAATCTAAAAATGACCATCTAACTTTTGAAATTATTTTTGTTCCGTTAAAAAACTGGTAACATGTTCTGAAAGAAATGTATGTGATATTTTTTAAATGTTCATAAATGTAAAAAAATATTTGTGTAAGACTTAAAAATATTTCATACCATTCCAAAATATGTATAAGACATCTAGAAATTATTCACATACTTCTAAAATATGTTCAATATGGAATGTAAACAAATGTTTGCATAGTATAAAAAAAGTTTCGAACGAATCAAAAGAATGTTCAACATGTATTTGAAAATGGTTAACATTTATTAAAAACATGTTCAACATGTATTTGAAAAAATGTTCATCTTGTATTTGAAAAATGTTCAACGCGTATAAAAAGATGTTACGTGTGTATACGAAAAATGTACTACCTGTATTGAAAAGTCGACATGTATTTGTAACAAGATCAAAATGAAAAAATAAAGAAAAAACAAATAAAATAGAAGAAAAAAACACAAAAAAGAAAAAAAAAAGATAACAGAACTGTGTGGAAACAACATGGTTCCAAATGTATGTGCCTAGCAACAAAAAAATAAAAAATCTGCAATATCTCTCAGCGCACATAGCATGTGAAACTGAAACAAGCAATCTTTAGCCTGAGTGAAAATGTATAAATGGTATGTGATCACGAGCAACTTACATGGGTTGGGACACATATATTTTATGATTCATGCAGAAAAAGTCAACTATAAATGGGGGTACATAGGGCACTACAGGATTACCCCCCCCCCCCCCCCCCCCCCCCCCACCCCCCCACCCCCCCCCCCCCCCCCCCCCCCCCCCCCCCACCCCCACCACCATCACCTGGCGGCCCCCTTTCTCTTTGAGGTGTGAAATTTCTAAACTTATGGGCAACAAATTACAAAATTAACTTACGAGCATGATTTCCTCCCCTAATCTCTACTCCTAAAGGGGGAGTCTGCGGTCGTGATGGTCGGTTTGGTGTCGCTTCGTTTCGTTCGTTCATGCCGATAGAAAACCCAAAAAAAAAGCAGAAACCTATGCATGCATGATTCTCGGGATTGTCTCGATCGCGTCTCTCCCTCTCTCGATCTGCAAACGCCGCCTACGCCACCAACAGTCGCATCTCTCAGCACCACCACCTCTCCTCCTACCCCTACCCTATGTCCTAGAATTTTTAGATTCCCTAGCCCTAGCCCCCGATCCTGTCGCCGCCACAATCAACGAACTGGTCCTGACCGGCGAGCGGCGTGGCAGCGCCCGCTCAGCTCTGCCGCAACGTCTGCAGCCCGCGCGGAGGCATCCCTCTAGGTAGCGTGGCGGCGACGCAACACTCACAAACCGAGGCTACCCACGGCGTAGCTGCTGACAGTGACAGCGATGCACGAGCCCTCGCAGCCAGCGGCGGTTGCTCCACATCTTCGGATGGTCCAAGCGCGGGAGCAAGCGGCATGACAGCACCCTTCACTACTACCCTTCCAGCGTCTCTAGTCTGATCTCTGATGTCGTACAGGGCGAGATTCGGCTCGTCGGCGTCTCTGGCCGGCGACGAGGATTGTGCTGGCTTCTACATGGTCATGGCACAGTGGCTTTGTGGGAGGTCGGCCAGCTAGCGGAGGTGCGGTGTGTGGGGGTGTTGTGTTGGGCGGTGCTCCGGGCAAAAGCTTGCTGGCCTTTGGTCGGCCGACGATGTCGGCGTCCATGGACGTCCGTGTTAGCTCCTTGGAGGAGCCTGGTCGGGTCGGAAGACGGCGTCGGCTATCTAAGTTCACTGTCGGATATCTAAGTTCATCGTCGGATACACTAATAACCGACGGGTCACCGTCGGCTATCTCCCGTCGGCCTTGCTTCGTCGGCCATTACACTTATAGCCGACAGTACCGCCAGATAAAATTGTTTCCCACGGTAATAGGCTGACGGTGAACCGTTAGACATAATTTGGTCATCAGAAGCTCGACGACGCTTATAACCGACGGTTCCCCATCGGATATTGACTTTCCTGCGGTTATTGATCCCGTCAATTTTTTTAATAGTCGACGGTATATTTGACTGTCAAGGTTATTTATAACCGAGAGGTGTGGCAAACCGTCAGTTAGTATGATTACCCAGGGTCCATAGAACCCTGCGGGGATTCTTTTAGTTGAGAGGTTGCCAGCACCATCAATTCATAAATTCACCGACGTTTTGAAGTTCCCGTGGATATATTGTTTACCCAAGATGTGTGTTGCACCATAGGAAATATGTCAACCTTACAAATTGCTTGCACCAAGAAATTGTGATTCACGATGATAGTATTTCAAAATATTGGCATTTCAAATACATCTCATAATCACACAACTACAAATGACCAAAGAAAATATATTATATTCAGCATAACATAAAAAAGTATAACATGTCTAATGAGTTGAATCAATATTATAATGACCATAGTGATGCATCTAAGAAGTGTCCAATGCAAAACAAAATGGTAACTAAGATATAATGGTCCAAATGTTTCGCAAAAGCAAATTGTCGATGAACTTCATAACTTCACTTTGTTGCATGACTCGAAGATCATCAGACTCATCACCATTATCGTCGTACTGATCATAAGGCTCCTCACCATATATATAATCTCCCATATTGCCATAGATACCATCGTCATCATTAGTATCATGAGCATTATTACAACTCGATTTATCTCCAATATTACTTCCCAATACCTAAGAAGTTATAAGACTAGTTATAAGAGAGATGAACAATGATATAATGTGGCTGAAATTTAATTGAGCTAGAGGGAACAAACTTACTTGTTCGGGAATCATCACATTGATATAGAAATCACATCTTAGTAAGAATTATTAGTGTCACACCAATATTTCAATCCTTTTTCAACCATACATCTTGCGAATAGAAACAGAAAAGTCAACATTTTTTTTGAACGGTCACCGGGTGGGGGGGGGGGGGGGGGGGGGGGTGGGGGAGAAGATCCCCACCTGAATATATTGCTCAAAAAGCTGCCAAAGCCAAGAGTCACCCCTTAAGTTTTGGCTGATCCAGTTTATAAGGGAAACCGGATCAAAAACCTAAACAAGTTAACCCCGTTTATGAGGGAAACCGGGCCGAAAAACCATACAGGTAACAAGGTTACAGAAGATGAGAAAAAAATGCCGCCCAGGAGAAGGCATGACCTAGCTAGCAGGCAGAAAGACCAACACCACGAGAGACACAAGTAGATGTGGGGTGTTGTCGAGGGATCACAATACCAAGGCTCAGCAAACAACCAACGCACCGCACCGGCGTGCCTACCGAGCCCCACGGCACAACAGAGGATCAACCAAAACCAACGAGTGCCAAACCTTAACACGAACCTTGACTGGGAGATCCGCCACGGGCGGTCGAAACGATTAGCAGGTTGGGGAGGCATCAATGCACCGTCATTGAGCAAAGGTGAACCAAGACACCACCAAGAGCCCGAAGCTTGCCACAACACCACGGCAACCAAGGGAGGGTCTTGAGCATGCATATCATCAGGACGGAGACCACGCGAAGGGCAGCCGAAGAGAAACACATGAAGAAGAAAAACACACCACCGTCGGCCCCAAGCTGGCTGCACCACCACCACCAAACGCACCACCCACAACCACACGCAGTAACAGAAGCCGTTGTTTGGGTCTCCAAGACGACGCCTCCAAGGAGGTAGTGTTGTCGAGGACACAACACTGTCATCCTATCCGGCAAGCCCGATCTTAGGTTTTTACCCGGAGACCACAAAACAAAGAACTGTAGGTGTTGTAGCTCCACAACGGCACCTCCTATGAGGAAAACGACGTCCGTAGACGCCGCTGCCGCCGGCATCGACAGAGCCGATGCAGGGTTCTCACCCGGAGTTTGAGCACATCCCTACAGCAAGACGGTAGCCGACCACCACCGCCGTCGAACCCTCCATCAATGAAGAAGCACGACGAACCGCCGTAGCCAGCCGCACCTCGCGAAGACCGCCGACGGCCAAACTCAACACTAGACGCCAGATCCACCAATGGCCGGCCGGACGCAGAGCCACCGGACGCAACGCGAGCCACCGTGCCCCGCCATGCACCATGCCGGCAAGGAGCAGAGGGGCACTGCCCGAGGCCAAGAACCACCATGGTTCCGGGCTGCAGCCATACATCAGGCACGCCGACGCGCCCCACGCGCGCCACCGCACGCCTGCCGGAGGCCAGATCCGAAGCGCCCGCGGTGCAGACTGAAGGCGGGGGGATCGAACATTGCTCTTGCAGCACCTCCACCGCCCACCACCCCTCCTCCACGCACCCATCCCCCGCCTACAACACACAGCCTAGCTCCCAGCATCGAGCCGCCACCTCGCTGTTGAGCAGCAGCCACCACCGCGCCCAGAGGCGCCAGATCGAAGTGGCGCCACGCCTGGAGCCTCGACCCACTTGGTCGACGAGCACCAGCACCAGCCGCCGGCCGCGTGCAGCGAGACCCACGAGCCACCGCTCCGCGCCGGTGCCTGTAGCCGGCCGCACGCACGGATCCAGGCGCGCAGGCCAGATCCACCATGGGGATACAGCCACCAGGAACCATGCAACCACCGCAGACCTCCCTCCGGACCCGAGCATCAACCACCGCACGCCAGGACGCCCGAGGACGCACGGATCTGGCCCATCCGCGTCGGCCGCCGCCGGCCACGCATCCAGCTCGGCCGCTGGCACTCCCACCGCTCCCGCACGAGGCAGGTGAGTGCAGCCCGCATGCACCAGCGTCGAAGCTCCAGCATCGCCGCCACGAACGGTGCATCTCGCGCCCACGCCCAACGAGCGCCCAAAGCGTCCACCGCGGATCTCCCCATGCTGCCTTCGGAGACGGGGGCCGCCGCCACCGTGGCCGAGCCGGCGGCAGCGGCGGAGAGGAGGGCGCCGACGGAGGGGGACTGGCGGCTGCGAGCTTGGTCTCCCCCGAGTCGCCCGGTGGGAGCGACGCGGGGGTCTCTTTTTCCTTCCCCTTCCAGTCGTGTCTCATTTCCTGAAGCGATGTGGTCTGAAAAGTCAACATGAACAAGAAAAATAAAACGACTCTACTATTGTTTTGCACCTTTTATGCACAATTGATGCGTTTCCCCCCTTCTATTTTTTCCCCTGGCCTACACACACACGTCTCGGTATGCACCAGCCAAGCAAACATAACACACGCACAAGATCCAAGAATATCTTCTAGGGAACAAGTAGTTGTATGAAGTTAAGCTAGTACTATTCCCTTGTTTGTACGTACTCCATCCGTCCCAAAATAACTGTCTCAACTTTGTACTAGCTCTAATACAAAGTTGTATTAAACATGAGACATTTATTTTGAGACGGAGGGAGTAGTTGTTTTGCCAGCATAGTTCTGTGACCCATACATATTTGACATCCTAGCTAGCAAGGATTTGACATTCAGAATCAATCAGACTAGATTGACTTGGGTTGAAACCTTGGATTGCAGATAAGTAGAATTATTACTGGCGAGTAATTGGTACGATGGAACCAAAGAGGTGGTACGTACAACTACCAGAATTTGGGGATCTCACTGGTGGACAGGATCTGCTTGGACAATGATTCGTAGAAAAATCCAGATGAATGGAAACATATGTACTCCAGCATGTATGAATTAAGAAAAAGCAGATGGATGGGATTTCATTATGGTGATACGGTACCTCTTCGGAAGGATCAAACTTCTGGCGGCTGTTCGCTACAGATATGGATCTGCCGCCTCCTTTACCGTGCATGCGAATGAGAAGTGATCAGCGCAGAACATCAGCCCACGGCGCCGGTCGCTCATTAGCACGGCCCGCCGCTCGGCTATCAGCCCTGGACCCCCAGCCCCCGCTCGCCCATCAGCCCGTGCCGCCGCCGCTCGCCGTTTGTCGCCACCACCACTCCCACAACAGCATGCGCAGCCACTCGCCGTTTCCCGCCACCACCGCTCGCCGTACTTTGCTGCATGAAGAAAATAAAAATAAGAGATTAAGGCGAGGTGAGAGAGGAAGTCCAGGGGAGACAGAGAAAGGAGGCACTGACCTAGCACCGTAACTTGCCGAGTGCTGTCGGCCGCTGCCAGAACGGCTGAGAGACGGGATCTGGGTGGAGAACGGCTCAAGGCTCCCCGGCCATAGGTGATGTGGAATGGATGAGGCTAAGCTGGGCGGTGGCGAGGTTCACGACGGCCCAGGGAGTGGTTAGAGGAAGTTGAGATCGTGGCTTCGTGCTGCGTGAGCTATTTCAATGTTTTTTTCGTTTCGCGCGCGTGTCTTTTTTTTAAAAAAATCTTCGCGCGTGTGGACTGAAACTTTCACCCGCGCATCTTGACAACACTTAAAAATGCGACGTAAAAAAATACTTAAAAATGTATACCTGAGAAAAGACACACTTACGAATACACATTGAAATATACGTTGCATAATTTTAAACTCAATAATAGGTGGATGGGGCTGCCAAAGTGCATTTTTTTTAAAAGGATGATGACCCCCGGCCTCTGCATCGGGTGATGCACACATCTATTTTACTAATTATTCATTAAAATCTTACAAAGTAATACATAAATAAGTCTGTAGCCACCTTGCTAGCAACATCCGTCGATACTCCTATCAACTTGATGAAGAAGGTGCACATGGTCAGGGCCGCATGCCCAGACATCACACCAAAGCCCAACATCTAAAACCGGAGGCGTAAACCAAGCCGCCCAACGACAAGTCGGGGGCACAAACCGGTCAAGCGGACTCTCAGCGGGCACCGCTTACGCATGCTCAAGAGACTGCCACCACCTGCTTCCGTCGATCCATCTTTAGAATAGGTACCAACACATTGACCTTGCCAGGACTGTCGTGAATGCTGCCACGACGCCAGACAACACCACCTCCTTACGCTCGTCCAGCCTGACACAACCGTCGCTGAGAGCCTTCTGCGCCACGCCGCCGAGACTCCACGCCATCGATGCATCACCTGTAACGCCACTCCATCGCAGAAACGTTCCACTCGTCCCTCGAGCCGCTGCATACCTCCAAGAATGACGATCCATAGGGGGTAACGACACAAGAGCGCTGCCATCATCCGATCAACTGATCAAGGATTTCCCACGGAGGTAGCGGGAGAAGTTGGGAGCTTCACCACGATAATGCCTTCAAGAAGGAAACGGAGTCGGTAAGTCGCCATCCCCTGCTTTGGCCACTGGCCGAAGACAACATCTTCACAAAGATCTGCCCCAAGAGACTCCAACCGACAAGTGTGCATCTGCCAGACCACCTTCAAAGCCCCAAATCTAGCCGCCCAGATCCAGCGACCATCCACAGCCGCATTGCCACCGTGAAGCCCTGACGCTCTGGCCACTGCCGGAGTGCACCACCACTAGAGCTTGGAGGGAGGGCTGCCACTCCACCGCGCCATGCCGGATGAGCCATTTAGGAAGGATCCCAAACACATTCTTCACCGTTTCTGAACCGAGCAGGAACCGTAGTCAAAGCCATCAGACTGCCGGAGCAACTCCGCCTTGGACATGGGCATCTTAGCGATGTGCAACCGAGGACGATTTGGGCCTCACCGGCTCACTACTAGGAAAAGGGCTATAGATGAAATTGACACTAATGGCGCACCAGAGAAGTGGTGCGCCACTACTATATACTAATGGCGCACCATGTGGTGATGCGCCATTAGTGTGGATGACACTAATGGCGCACCAGACACAAGGTGCGCCACTAGTAACAAATTTTTTTTTTCATTTTTCCAAACATACTAATGGCGCATCTAGGCAAAGTGCGCCATTACTAGTTCTAACTAGTAATGGCGCACCAGCCACAGAGTGCGCCAGTACTGTATTTTTTTTTTATTCTTTTTTTTGCAAAACTACTAATGGCGCACCGTGGCAAAGTGCGCCATTACTAGTTTAAACTAGTAATGGCGCACTATACCGCGGTGCGCCATTAGTATATATATATACTTTTTTTTTTACTTTTTTGCAAAACTACTAATGGCGCATGGCCAGCAGGTGCGCCATTAGTATGTTGTGTTACTAATGGCGCATGGCTGTGTGGTGCGCCATTAGTAACCTGGGACCAGCTAGATATTTTGGACAGCCACACCTACACACTCATTTTCCCCACTTCATTTCCTCCACCTCCTTCTCCAAGCTTGTCGGATGCCTCCTCCTCCTCACCTCATTTGCACCATAGATTCATCAAAATTAAGTGGTGAAATTACCTTTTTTTGATAGGTAAGTAAGGGGAAAGCTATCTTCATGTTGTAGATCTACTTTTTTTCTCCCTAGCTCGCTCCAACAATGTGCACATGCACTTTTTGTGGCCTAGCTAGATCTATGTATGTTCGTGGTGTTGCATATATGTTTGTGTTTGCTGGTACCGGTATTTGAAATGCGATAGTTGCCAATATTTTGCCGAAATGTTGATTCATTTCCGTTTTGGCGAGAATTTTGGCACTATGCATTCTTTTTGGTCCTATTTTTAGGGAAAGTCATGCCAAATTTTTTCTTGGTTCTAAAATATCGTTTTGCTCTACCCCGCAGGCGACCATGGTCCGCACGATGACCGAAGGCATCGTGAATAGGTATTTGAGCTCCGCGAAGGCCGAGATGCTTCAAAAGAACGAGACGGAGATAAGATGTCCGTGTCGAAGATGCAAGCTGAAGAGCCTTATTGCGGACCCGGATTCCGGGCAGGTGCGGGACCACCTGCTCTTGCGTGGTTTCATGGATGGCTATCGGTGGCAAGGTGATGAAGATGACTATGAAGTCGTCCATGGGGGCCGGGCAAGAAATGAGGAAGGGCAGCAAGACAACCACCGCGGCTCGGGCGGGCGAGAAGACGAAGAATCTCCAGGACATGATCACGACGGTGATGCTGTACACAGTCATCATATAGAAGATGCCGGACATGACGATGAGGAAGATGCCGGAGTAGACGAAGGGCATGATCATGAAGATGAAGATGCCGGCGGAGCAGACGACGATGGACCATCGATGGGCTGGGTGCAGGACCCTCATATTCAAGAGCTGCTTCTCAAGCAGACGGATAACGCAAGAGCTGCCGCCCGAGAGAAAGCCAAGCTGGATCAACTGGAGATAGACGCGGTTACTTCTCAAGAACCCAACCAAGACGACCGCGATCTAGCTGGTACGACGGAGAAACCCAGTTGCAACAGGGGTCGTCTGGTGTTCAGTTCTCAGGAGACGCCTCCAGCTGCCGCCTTCACCGAGCCTCAGATAGTTGAGGTACGAAATATTATCAGCCCCAACACGCTCAAGAAGGCGGTCTGTGAGCAGAACTCGGTCCCATTACAGCAGATCAAGAAGAAGAGCCGGAAACGAAAGACTAAAAAGGGCACCGATGCGAGCCAGCCGGCACCGAGTACGATCCGTGCTCAGGACGGGCCACCTTCACCTAAGGATATCTCGAGGAGGGTGCATCTGGCGGGTAGGGCGATGCTACCGACAAATATGCTCAATGCTGCAACCGGTGCTATGCGGAGTCTGCACGACAGTGTTCTTTCTTTGGAGAAGCGGCGTCTCAGAGAGAATGATGTGGCATACCCGGTTTTCGTGGCCAAGGTGCCAGAGGGCAAGGGCTTTGTGGATGGCGACATCGGGGGTACGATCGTCCTGCGGTTTGAAGACATCTTTGCTATGTTTAACCTTCATCCGCTGCACTACACCTTCGTTCGGCTGTTTTCGCTGAGTATGGAGATGCGGATCATTAGAGACAAGACCCCGGACATCGTGATAGTCGACCCCTTCTACATGCGTGCCAAGCTCTTGAGCAGCGCTGGGGACCGCCAAGTCGCGAGTTCACACCTCGAAGGCGTCATTCCGGCAAACCCAGATAAGGATAACTTCCTTGTGGCTTACTTTCCCGAGTAAGTCATCCCTTAACCGCCCCGTAACATATGATTTCTTAGATTTCGATCGTTCTTTTTTTTTCTAACATTCCGTGTTCTGTGCAGTGACACACATTGCACACTCATCCTCTTAAGCCCGAAATATTCCATGGCCACGTATTTCGACCCGAACCGTGACTCCAAGATAGACTACAGAAATATCAAGAAAGTTCTTGATGATGTTCTCCCCGGCTACGCCAAATCTGGAGGCACCTTCACCAGGGCAGTTCGTAAGTACGGCAAGCACGTGTTCGCCCACAATACGACGTTCTGCTGCGTCAAGCAGCCGCCTGGCGGTCAGAAGGATGCCTACTACGCCCTCCATCACATGCGGGCGATCGTAAGGGACCATCATCACCTTCTGCTACCAGATAATCTCAAAAATTGGGCCGCGAGCTTGTCGGCAATCCAGGACGCGGACATCAGACAAGAATTCTTTCGCATCCAGTCGGAGTTTGCCGACATCATCCATCAAGATGTCCTTCATACCTCGGGGCAGTTCTTCCTCAGATATCAACCGTCCAACAGTGAGATAGACGGAACGCTACAAATGCAGGCTGACAACGCCCGCGATTTCATGACCATCACGACAGACGGCGGCTTCATCCACGCTCCTGTCCCATGAGTCGAGCCGAAAGTAGTGATGTGTAGTTCTGAAACATTGATTGGCTCATGTTGTAATTAAACTTTAATGAATTGTATGTCTCTTTGGTTTGGACAGTCGTTCAACTTAGATGTAATCGATGCTATTTATTTGTAGGACCATGAATCGTGCTATTAATGTCTTGGTTTTCTCTTCCGATCCTTTTGTTGCATACTTATATATTGCTTATGTATTGTCTGTTGTTTGGCTTGTGCATAGAGATGCCGTCGTATGTCGTGTACAAGGGTAAGGTTCCCGGAGTCTACGATGACTGGGAGGAGTGTCGGAGACAGGTTCACCGTTTCAGCGGTAACAGTTACAAAGGGTACACCACTAGGGCGGAGGCGGAATCTAGATACGCCCGCTATCTAGCGGGAGAGAGGAGGGAGCGTTGGAGGAACCGGATGAAGACAAGTTTCATCGCGATGATGCTCATCGTGATGACCACAGCTCTCTTCTATGTGATGGTAGTTTAGATGATCGATATCGACTTGTAATGTGAAGACAAACTCGATACTCGCGGTCTCGAGACTTGTAATGTTTTATCTTTGTTCGGTCTTTTGAATTCGGAGACTAATATGATGAATTGTATTCGGAGACTAATCTGCTATTGTATTCGATGAATCTGCTGTTGCTGTGTGCTGCTGCCTATATTCTGTCCAATAATATATTTTGTAACCTGTGCAAAAATCAGAAAAGTAAAAAAGAAATAAAACCTAATATTCATACTAATGGCGCATCACCTCAAGGTGCGCCATTAGTATGCCAAAGGATACTAATGGCGCATCACTACAGAGTGCGCCATTAGTATGCCAAAGGATACTAATGGCGCATCACCCCGCAGTGCGCCATTAGTATGCCAAAGCACATGGTTAAATATGGCCCCCTGGGAGGCATACTAATGGCGCATGGTGTTCTATACTAATGGCGCACTGCGTGGTGCGCCATTAGTATACCAGATACTAATGGCGCACCAGTGGTGCGCCATTAGTAAAAAATACTAGTGGCGTGATACTAATGGCGCACCAGTAGTGCGCCATTAGTAGGCAAAACTGGTGCGCCATTAGTAGGCCTTTTCCTAGTAGTGGCTGCCGCCCCGGGATCCAGACCGCACATGGCCGCCGCCACCAACCACGCCCAGTCGCACTGCCTTCCTCCAGTCGTTGGTCCCCACCGCCGCTAGGATTCGGCTGCCATGCCCGTAGGTCGGATCAGGTGCAATACCCCAACGAGCCAGGATATCCCGCGCCCTCGGAGACCACGAGAGGGAGAACAGTACCTCCACTGTCGCCGTCGCACACACGACGTTTGCCCGGCGTCGACCACCGACGCCAGCGGAGGGGGGGGATGGGAGGGAGGTGGTTTCAGCGGTTAGCTAGGGATTGGGTCCTCTTGTGTCGCCCGCGGGGGGGGGGGGGGGGGGGTGGGGGGGGGGCACGATGCGAGAGTAGGGCGTGTATGCTCAACGTACATATAATAAGAGCTACCTTTGCTCACACGAATAAATGTGATACTTGGTTGAGTCCACCTTCATTGTCAGGGACGAGTATATATGCCAAACATACTTTTATTGTTCCAATGCAAATTGAAAACATTAATCCGAATGATAGATTATCTATCTTTTTTACATATCATTAATGAATTGAGAATATATTTATAGTTGGTCTACTACCACTGCTAGTCTCAATCACTGTTGCCTAGCTTCCATCATCAATTGGGTTAATATCTCGTCTTATTTTCAATTTTTTTAGGGGAATAACATCTCGTCTTACTATGTACTACTTGTTGAACCTACCTCCACCGACAGAGATAAACATCTCTATTGTCAACTTGTTTTGGTTGAGTCCACCTTCATCTACATGGACAAAATTCATGCCAAACACCATTTCATGTTTGTTATCTGCGAACTATAATGCAAAACTTTAATGCACTTGCTTACAATTTCCTCTTTCATATGAATAAATGAATTAAGAAATATAATTAGCCTCTCCTCGATTGAAATGTCGACCGGGTCAAGCTAGATCTTGCCTAGCTTTGTCAATATACATGTTATAAAGATGACCTACTCTTGTAGGCCTAGACATAAAAGACTGTCTGCCTCAAAAAATGTCAAAACACATAATTAGTCGGCCTAAAAAATACCACATATGTTGGTCTTCGCCATCTGTAAAATTGGTGTAGAAATACACGTTCTACGCATTAATCAATGGTTTAACTCGCCAGCCATTTACATCCACTAGCCATGCATGTGTTAGAATCTAATAAAGTTCTTCACAATTCAATGACGTGGAATAAAAGTGCCGATCGATCCATATGTCTATTCCCATTGTCCACTGAAACATATCGCCGACAGTGAACGTTCACCGTCGGTTATTGCTATTGCCCCTCACGTATTTTCTCAAATGTCCAAGAGTATCGTATGTACCGTCGGCCATCTTCACTCATGACCAAGAGTTGTTTTTGGACCGTCGGTTTTTACACTACACCGTCGGGTATTAAATTAGATAACCGTCGGTAGAGCCAAACCCGTTAGGTATTTGTAAGACCCGTCGGGCATTCCATTGGATAGCCGAGGGTTGGAATTTCACCGTCAGGTATTTTACTCTACCATCGGTTATAGCTAGTTATAACTATGAATAGAGGATAACCGCCGGTCATTAATGCTACCGTCGGTTACTATTAAAATAGTAGACGGCCCCTCGGCTATTAAATTTCACCGTCGGAAATCTGGGGATTTCTAGTAGTGCGCTTCCCTCTTTGGGGCGTCGTCTTGAAGAGCTTTGGACCCCGTTTGCGCGCTCCATGGGCTGGACGATCGCGGCATTGCGGGCGGCAGGTTTCCGGCCGGTGATGTGGATGTTGTGCGCGGCTTCTTGTGAGGCAACGATGGCGGCTTCGGGCAGAGTTGGGTTGTTGTTGTGTGTTGGTAGTCGGTCTCATCCGGCGGGTTCAAGGAGTCACCATGCCTCACTTTGTCTTTCTCGAGTCGGGGCAGCTGAGGAGGGCCCTTGCGGCAACGATGACGCAATACAAGTGGTCGGTTCTAGCTATGGCTCGGCGCAGGCACAACGATTTTCTCCTACAATGCTCGTCGTCAGATGCGGAGCTAGCTAGTGGTCGGCATGTGCGGTTGACTGTTTGGCATCGACAGACGCAGGACTTTGCGCTTGTTGGCAGTGAGGGCTACTTCGATGGTCGTCGATGGTGGAGTCGGAGTCGTCCTCGCGGAGGTGTGATGACGATGGCACCGGATTATAACCTCGGCGACATTCTCTCTTTGATGGCGTGTGTGCGTTCTTGTGTGGCTTGCCAGGTCACCCAGAATGCCCTGTTTTGGTGGGCATTTTATGACGGTTTTAGCCCGTTTTCCGTTAATTAACCGGGCTCTCTTTGACATTTTTTAATGAATCGGGCCCTAAGGACCGTGTTTCGGAAAAGAAAATATTTGGTTTGCATGCATGAAATGGATAACAGGATTTCAATTCCCGACGATCGTGGATGGGTAGATGAAGATGGGGTCCAGGGGGCAGAAGTAGTGTGTCAATAGGTTGAGCCACTGCATGTGCCCAGCTTGGAAACCTCGACCACCTCGGATGTGCCGCCACCACGCCCACCTGCACCCTCGAGCATCGCCCGTCGTTGCTGTTCTTTAGACCATGTATGTCAATGGTCATGCCTCCTCTCCTCCACCGCCGACGCCAGCTGCACGAGCAAGGTGGTGGTGACAGGATCGTGTGAGCAAGGCGGCGATGGCGTGTAAGATGGACCATGGTGGAGGTATTTGAACAGGAGTGGACCTAGCCATCGCGGGGCGAGGGAGAAGACATGGTTGGGAGCCTACGAGATGATTGATTTGGCAAGGAAAAAACACAGGAGAAAACTAGATGTCATCGGAGATAGAAAGAGTGAGTTGCGACCCATAATGGCGACGCTGCTGCCGTTGTACTTGCCGGCGGTGAAGACGAAGTTCATGAGCATGAGCAGCGCCAGCTGGTCCTTGCCGGCGGCGATGTACGTGCCCTGGGCGCGGCCCATGAGCCTTGATGAGTTGAGGCTGGGCCCCTCGGTGAGTGAGTTGTCCATGACCATGACGATGCCGAAGGCCGACTTGGAGGTGTTGGTCGTGGCCGCGCGCGCCACCGGCACCGATGATGGGTCCGGTCCGCTCACGACGTCGTGCCAGTACACCTTGAGGTGCGTCTCCTTCTGGGACGACGTGGTCTGCGGCTGCATGGTGGCCAGGGCGAGGAGGACGAACAGCGCGGTAGAGGCCATGGATTTCCCTTGAGTATAGTCGGTGTTTTGCCGTTGTGATGCTTTTGTGGGCTTGGCTAACACGTGCTGTGTGCATACTCCCTCCGTCCGGTGAAGAGTGTGCATCTAGCTTCAAAATTTGTCCATAAAAAAAATGTACTTCTATCTTTCCAATGCACTTTAAAGTGGGAAAAAATACTTCTCTCTCATCACACGGTAATCAAGACCAATAGCAATCTGCACATGGTCTTCTTAATTTCTACATGCACTTAGCTCATTGGGGGTTGGGTAATTAAAGAGGGGAGAGATGGTGGCTTGCACCTTTCCAATGCATTTTTTACTCAACTCCATAATTTGTCCTAAAATTTCTAGATGTACACTCTTCACCGGACGGAGGGAGTACGCTAGTATTTATGCGCTGCGGCTGGGCGCGAAAGCGGGTATGCGTACATTACGCGGCGCATTGACAGTTCAGCGAGAGATATACGTGTTCCCATGCAAAAAAAAAAAGAGATATATGTGTTTGGCTCGTTGCTTCAGCTCGCATTATTCCTGAATTTATTTCAGGATTTCCGGCGATGCGCTTTTAGTGGGAGGAGACGTTCCCGTCGACGACGAGACGCCTACGGTGACTTCGTAAATCTCAAGATGATATGCCGGCTCAGTCTCTCGGAGGTGCTCATAGGGGTAGGGTCTGCATGTGTATGTTCATAGAGGTGGGTGTATGCGTGTATGTATGAGCGATTGCGTCTGTACTGATGTTAAAAAAAAACAGGAGAAATAGGGACTTTGCAGTAGATACAACGGCTTATCTGCAACAGTGCCCAACCACCATCCTCGCCGGGCGATGTAAATGCTGGTGCGTATCTTTCTAGCTAGCAGGCGGTGTGGTGGTTTCATTTCCTGTAGCACTTTAGAAAATTAGTATAAAGTAGTGTCTATAGAGTCGTACGCTTGTAGCAGTGCTGCAGTGAAGTCCATATCGTACGCGTGAGGTAAAGTTGGTACTTGTTAGATCGGTTGTGTCATGTACTACGTCTTTAGATATGATACACTCCTTGGTTTTGTGAGTGAATGTGAGGTGATGGAAGAGCGGAGGAATGTGAGGTGATGGAAGACAGAGATTGAAGAGTGACACCAAAGAAACGAGTGCTTTTGCTCCTCTGTTCTACACTCTCTCCCTTGCTGAACAAAGCCTCCCATGCTCTGGAGTTAGCTAGCACAAGTTAAAATGGCCTGCACCACTAACACCTATGACTTTGGTTGTGGTAGTGAACACCCTACTTGAGGGCCCTAAGAGCATCTACAACCACGATTAGCTAATATAGATCCTCAAACATCCGCGGATGAGCCGGTCAATAACCAGGCGTGTCCATTTTAACCCTTCATTTATGCATGCATGCAATGCATGTGATTGGTGGAGATGGAGAGGCAAAGAGAAACCAGAGAATAAAGAAAGAGAAAAAGTGACCCCGGGTGGGCCACATCCTACGTGGAGAGCTGCCCGTAGATCTCCACATCCTTTCCATATTTGGTGTCGACATGGGTAGAGTAGTCTCTCTAGATAGCCGCACGCTTGTAGCGGTGCAGTAGTGAAGTCGATATCGTACGTGCGAGGGAAAATTGGTACTTGTTAGATCTGTTGTGTCATGTACGTCTATAGATATGATACACTCCTTGGTTGTGTGAGTGAATATGAGGTGATGGAAAAGCGGAGGATTGTGAGGTGATGGAAGAGTGAATGTGAGGTGATGTGGAAGACAGAGATTGAAGAGAAACACCAAAAAAACGAGTGCTTTTGCTCCTCTGTTCTACACTCTCCCTTGCTGAACAAAGCCTCCCATGCTCTGGAGCTAGCTAGCACAAGGTGAAAAATGGTCTGCACCACTAACACCTACGACTTGGTGGTGGTAATGAGAACCCTACTTGAGGGCTTAAGAGCATCTACAACCATGATTGGCTAATATTGATGCCAAAACGCTCACGGACGTTGCCGGTCAGTGACCGGGTGTGCCCATTTTGACCCTCATTTATGCATGCATGTAACCATGTTCCCTACGTCTTCCCTAAATTGCCCGGTCAAATATATAAGAATGTGATTGACGGAGATGGAGAGACAAAGAGAAACGAAAGAATAAAGAAAGAGAAAAATGGTCCGGGGTGGGCCGCATCCTACGTGGATGGCTGCCTGGACATTCCCATATCCTTCCTGGGATTTGCGGAGAGCCCAATCATATATCTTATATTTACTAATTGGTGGCAACATATGAGCTTCCGCGTTAATCCACATCAGTAACATTAGTTTAGCTATTAGATTTTAAATTTAATCTTTATATTTACTAATTGAAAGCACCACACGAGACACCATGTTAATCCTACAAAGTAAGAAATTTCATTCCTCCAATTAATATATAATTCATTCGTAGCCATCGGATGAAAGAGGAAACATGCTCCCCTATGCCAGGCACAAGTCTTCCTCGCTTTGAACTCTCCCTGATTCGATTGAAAAGGAAAAAAAAAAAAAAAAAACAGTGGCAGTCCGTATGTTTCCAAGGGAGATTGCATCAGCCCAAGGGTCCAACATGTCACTCTAGGAAACGTGCAAGGTAAGATCACCTACCAAATTAATTTCTTTTTCTGAAGGCGTACTAAGAAGGTACGCATGGATGCGTGACAGAGCTAGGTGAGTATGTTGTGCGTGCATGCATTTAGGTATGTAAACTACTTTTTCTAATCAAAAAATAACTACGCACACAAGCACAACGCATATATGCCCCTATGCGTGTACTATACCTATCTTGCATGTACTTAAATCACACCTACATATATACAGCTGAATCTGTATGTGACATGCACAAAGTGTTTATGGAAAATATTAAGAAAACCAGTGTCAAGAAAATACTAAATATATGTGGCAAATACATTTAATAAAAATACTAGAATATATTTTGAAAATATAAATTGCTGAACTATGCAAGTGCATCCAAGATCCATTGATTTCAGAAGTGAGGGCGTGTAGATCAAATTTTACGTATAAGATAGTTAAGGATAAATGCCCGACAATAGAGAGCGCTTAATTGAAAGTGCGTTATATCGACTAGAGGGGGGTGAATAGGCGATTTTTACAAATTCGTCACTGAGGAAATACTATTTGAGAAATTTGCTAAGTGACGAACTACAAGCAGCGGAATAAGTACTCAGGTGCATGCATAACAACACAGTAGCATAGTCATCATGATGAAATGAAACAAACACAGAGAATAAGAAGCGTGTAAACAGGATAAGCAGGCAGAAGACAAAATGGCTGAAGAAATAGGATTGAGGAAATTGAGAAAGTGTTCAGTCAAAGTCTTCAAACAGTAATAATCAAGTACAACAGCAGGTATGCGAGAAAATGAAAGGGTTGAGAAAATAGAACCAGTAGCTTGGTGAAGACAGTGATTTGGTAGACCAGTTCCAACTACTGTGACAGTTGTACGTCTGGTTGGAGCGGCTAGGTATTTAAATCAAAGGACACACAGTCCCGGACTCACAGTCCTCACCGTATTCTCCTTGAACTAAGGTCACACAGACCTCGCCCAATCACTAGTGGTAAGTCTTCAGGTGACTTCCAAATCTTCACAGACTAGGTCACCCGGCGATCCATAATTCCTCTTGGATGCTCTAGACCTTGACGCCTAACCATCTGGAAGATGCACAGTCTTCAAAGGTAACAAGCGTCGGTTCCACACAAGAACAATCTCTTCAGTGATTCTCAATCACTTTGGTTTGTAGGTGTTTGGGTTTTGGGTTTTTCCTCACTGATGATTTTCTTTCAAAGTCCTCGGAGGATGGGATGCTCTCAATGACAAGTGTCAGTTTCTCTCGGAGCAGCCAACCAGCCAGTGGTTGAAGGGGGCGGCTATTTATAGCCGGGGAGCAGCCCGACATGATAAGACATAAATGCCCTTCAATGATATGACCGTTAGGTGGATAAGATATTTGGGACAGCTGGCGCATAGCACATCAACGGTTGGAAATATGAACTCTCAAATTCCACAGGGCTATCATGTTCCTCACTTGTAGGCAATCCGCACTGGCGAATTCCAAACTCCTCAGTTAGAACAAATTCCTCTTAGAACAGAAGATCTTCGTCTCTGTCACTGAAGAAATTGACTGAACTGTATGAGATTTCCAAAGGCTTCACTCGAAGGATTGGATAGGTGTAGGCTTTGAGATGAGCATCACTTGGAAATGTTTCCTTAGTATTACCTCGACCCCCTTTAACAATACTGTGTTTCGCATGACTCAAGAAAGAGAAAATGAAACTACGAAAACAAAAGTCTTCACGCTTCATAATCCTCGCATCAATATCAATGTCTTCATGGTCACACCAATTTCCTCATTTTCGAAGTCTTTAAGAAAACCATAATCTTCAAATGAGGATATTCATTTTTAGGGGTCGACATTCATCGGATTTATCAAACTCCTCAGAGACTTATATAACCTGTGTACACTCACAAACACATTAGTCCCTTAACCTATAAGTCTTCAATACACCAAAATCACTAAGGGCACTAGATGCACTTACAATCTCCCCCTTTTTGGTGATTGATGATAAATAGGTTAAGTTTTCAATGGGGATAAACATATAAAGTGTAAATACTGATATTGAGGAAATTTGATTGCAAGATATAGAAGAACTCCCCCTGAAGATGTGCATATTTGAGGAATTTGCTTTGGATTGCAAATGCACATTGTAGAATAATATCATGGAGATCTCCCCCTATATCTTGTAATTCATACACGCATTTAACATATGATATGAAGAATTTGAAATGCATGATGAAATATGGTGTCTGACAAAATTCAGCATGCGTGCATTAAGGTACTTGAGAAAATAAGCATGCAGAAAGCAGTTCAAAAGTATCAGACCACCATCGGACTTAAGTTTACAACTCATCAGAGCAAACACCGCAGAAGAGCAAGAGTTGTAACTTAAAGAAAAAACAGCCCATATATAAGACCCGCTTGAAGACTAACTCAAATTTCTCCCCCTTTGTCATCGAATGACCAAAAGGGACGAAAAATGAGGACTAACGCCCCTGAAGAATATCATCATGATGTCGATGGAGGAGCGCCAGTGTTGTTGGGGTCGCTTGTTGAAGTAGGGCCTGCCGTAGTGTCGTCGAGATCTTCAGCTTCATCCGTCTCACGCGATGAAGAAAATGAACTAGTGACCAGCTGAGGAATTCTGACCTTCTTGAATTTCTTCGAAGGTGGATGAGACCAGTCAAAGTCCTGTTGAAATTCCAACTTCTTGAGATTTTCAGCACAGTAAAGATGAGAAAGGATAGCCCAAGTGCGATCGAAGATTTCATACGCGTAATAGTGATTCTCCTTCACAGTGTTCTGAGTGACAGTCATGTTCTGAAGAATTGAGCCAAATTGACGCTTGACCCACTTGTGATTGTGATCGACCTTCTGATGAAGACTTAGAAGAAGCTCATGATCAGTCATCACTCGTGGAGCAGTGGCTTGAGGATTTTGCTTTGTGGCTTTAGTGGCTGAGTCTTGAGTTGCAGAGTCATCATTGGTGGAGTAAGATGCAGCTTTGTGAAACTGACCATCCAATGGATGAGTGCCTTCATCAATAACAAAAGCTTTGCCTTTTTCATCAACCGAAGAAATAGTCCTTTTGAGGACTTCAATGGGAGGCAGAAAGCTGAGGTGATTTTGAAAATTTGCCTTGTAGTGAATTGAAGACCTGGTTCTGAGGAATTTCATTATCCAGGGAGCATAAGGCTTCAATTCAAATGGCGACAGAGCAACATTTGTCAAAGTCCTCATGAACAAATTGTGATAGTTAAAGGGAATCCCATGTATGATGTTGAATAGCAGATTCTTCATGATGCCAACAACTTCTTCTTCTTCTTCTTCAGAGTTGTGGCCTTTGATTGGGCTGAGGGTTTTGGTGAGGATACGATAGACGGTTCTTGCCACATAGAACAAATCCTTCACTAAGAAGGTGGTTCTTGGAGCTTGGCCAGGCCACAAAGGCTTCATGAGCACTTGCATCAGATGATCTGGAAGTTTAGATTCTTCATACATAAGCCTTGTGCCTTCAGTAGGAGGACTGACTGGAATGGCATGAAGCAATTCAGAGGTCGGAGCTTTGTAGTGAGTGTTCTTAGTCATCCAATCAAGCACCCATGAGTTGACATCAGCCACATTTCCAGTGAGGTGCAAAGTAGCATAGAATTGAAGAATTAGCTCTTCATTCCAATCACAGATATCAGCACAGAAATTTAGGAGTCCAGCTTCATGAAGAACATTCAAGACAGGTTGAAAGCAAGGAATGGATTCCATGTCCACATGAGGAATTTGACGGTGCTGAAATACCTTGTCCTTGTCAAAGCGAACAGCTGCGTAAAAGTTCATCTGGCTAGCTGTCCAAAACCTCTTGCGCCGAAGTCTTACTGAGTCATATGGATTGACATCAGTGAAGAAATGATGCTCATCAAAGAATTCAGCAGCCTTAAATTTTGGCCTCTTTGCATGAGGATTTTGTTGCTTGGGCTGAAGATTTGCAGTTGATGGTCTCACAACCTCTTGTGTCATAATCTTTGGAGCTGCTGACTGATGAATTGAAGCTTCAGGTTCTTCAGCAGCAGTCTGATTGTTCATTTCTTCAGTTGTCACAGCTGGAATTTCCTCAGGTATGGAACGAAGAGAAGTTTGACGTCCTTCAGATCCCGTTTGAATTTCTTCAGTTTGCACAGGGAACTGAGGAATAGGATGCAGAGGTGTAGTCAATGGTGAGTTGGGGTGAAGATTTTCCCAATAATCATCATTCAGCACAGGCGTTGTGGAACCAATATCCACATCCTCTTGAATTTCTTCAATGCCTGCCTCTTCAGCAGTGAACTGAGGCATAGGCGATGATACCAATGGAGTGGAAGGGATATCTTCCACTTCAATTTCTTCATCCAACTGCTCTGAAGAAGCAGTAGAGGGATTTTCTTCTTTATTGTCATCTTCAGGAATGACATATTCTTCTCCATATGGAATGATCTCCTTAGATATCACTATACAAATTGGAACGGCATCTTATTGGTTCTGTGAAAGAGCTAGTCAAAGTCTTCACTTTCTTGGGAGCTGAGGACTCTGCAGAGGTTGATGCTTTCCTCTTCCTTGCGGCTTCCTTTTCCGCAGCCTTCGTTTTCTTCACTTCTGATGCAGAAGGAAGAGTGATTTTTTTCACTTTTGAAGATTTTGTAGGAGGAGCAGATGAAGTTGGTGCAGTTTCATCAGGCACAACTGATGCAGTTGCCCTGGTATGCTCAGTTTCTTCAGGCGCAGCAGATTCTTCAGCTGGCATGGGTTGGTCTTCAGGCACAACATTGGTGGTTGCCCTGGCATGATCTTCAGGAGCTGGAATTTCTTCAGCATCCCTGGTATTCTCAGTCTCTTTAGCAGTCTGATTTTCATCAGCTGCACTTTCATTTTCTTCAGTTTGCTGAGCAGATGCTTCAGCTTGAGAAATTTGCTGTTGCGATGGTGCTGCAATGTTTGCCTTGAGGCTCTTGGTAAGTTTGACAAATCTGACTTTGGCACCAAGCCAATCTGCATGATATCTATCAAATTCATCACTGAGATCTCTGATTTCCTTTTACATATTTACAAGTTCTTCAGGAGACATATTCAGAACATTGTTCTTTAGAAATCGCTCCTTCTTGTACTGGGCCTTCTTGACTTGTCTGGCCTTCTCAAATTTCCATTTTTCTTCACTTATGAAGGCCGGCAACATGTGACTTTGACCAGGAGTGAGGTTCAAGTCAGGAAGTGGAGTGTTGGGATTCTTATGCCATAGATCAATAAAGTCCAGGATCTTCCTTGGATCCAGCATAAGCGGCACATCGCTGCCTTTGGCTCTAGCGGCCCTTTCCTGTCTATCCCTGATGATTTCAGCTAATTCTTCATCATCAGCATCATCATCGTCATCTAACGGAACATGGAATGCCACTTGCTTCTTGTGAGGACTTGGCCTCTTTCCACGTCCAGCAGTGGTCTTGACCTTCAGCAGAGTTGGACCACTTGAGGATTGTGGTGGTGCTGAGGAAGATGCAGATGCCCCTGAGGCAATAGAAAAGCATGCAGTCCGCTGACACGTGGCTAGATGCACAAGTGTCGAGGACTTTGTGGCAGCAGCTGAGGATTTTGTAGCAACTGAGGGGATTAGCACTGCCCTTGAAGAAGTTGCTTGAGGATTTTGCCCTGAGGGCTTTGTTGTTGAGGAACTAGGCCGTGAGGGCATTGAGCTTGAAGAAGTTGGTTTCACAGCAGATTTCTTCGGTATAGCCTTCTTTGGCGCAGACTTACTGGCAGAGGCCTCAGTAGCAGCAGCAGCGGCTTTAGAATCCTCATTGAATTTCTTCACTGCTTCTTTAGCAACTCTAGCAAGTTTGGCTTGGCGCTTGGCCCATTCCTTTGGAAATTTCTCACCGTGTCTGACGCTGGTGGGATCAGCTTCTTGGCCAGCAGCCAATGGAGGTCTTGGACATGGAGGGATTACGGCGAATTTCTTCATGTACTTTGGAGTTACATAACGATATTCCCTCCATTCCTTAGCCCATCTCCTCTCAATTCTCTGTATGTGCACTTTGCACTGAGTCTTGGTCTCTTTGCCATGAGTTGCTTCATTAGGTGTGCAATATTCATCATATATGTCTTCAGGGATCTCAAAAGCAGTGTTTGTTTCTGGCCTCTTGCCTCCTTTCTGAGGTCTCTTCCCATCTGCCATGTTCCTCACTTGAGGACTTTGAACTTTAGATGTTTCTGAAGAAGTATGCAAATTTTATTCGAGGAACGCTGCAAATGAGTTAAGTTGATGAGAACCTAGTGATTTAGCAGCGGACATTTTGTACCTGTGAACAGAGTATAGGTGCGAAGAATTTGGAGAGGTCATATGCGTTCTCAGAAATTTTCCAAAAGTATCAAGTTTGAGGAATTTGATCATAGGTGTCTTGAGGAATTTCACTAAGCATTCTTGACATAGGTTCTAGAGTTGTATAGATTTGACAATCCACACAATTGTGGAATCTTGAAGAAAAACATAGCTTAGAGAAACAAATTAAGATACAGAAGCATTCGGGTGTTTAAGGAGTGGAAAGTTGAAGAATAAACACCTTTTAAAGATTTTGTGGAAATCATAAGAATCAAAGTAGGGCAGTAAAATCAGATTTTAATTACCCTTGACGAAGAACACGACGAACTGGGAGTGGAGTTGGAGAAGTTTGTCCGTTAAGATCTCCCATGCCCTAACATGGCGGCGGAAGACAGCTACGGCGGCGGCGGAGTGAAGATTTCCGTGGCCGGCGCGAGTACGACGGTGACGAGGTCGAGGCAGTGAAGCTCTTCCTCACCAGCGACGATGGAGAGTAGCGGCGGCGCTAGGTCTGAGAGCTCGAGCGAGATTGAGGTCGAGCGGAGTAACTGAGGTCTGAGGAAGGGAAGGGGTATTTATAGCCGCAGTGAAAAACTACTCGTCCGAAGATTTTGGACGAACATGCCCCTGACCCTTACTATTCTAACGACATGTGTCACCCACGTACAGAGAGGTGGAGATCGTGGGGGATCATGGGTGACTTGTTTAATCCATCGTGGGAAGCGAAATGGTTTGAGCGGCAACAGCCAAAAATTTGAAAGGAATATTTTAAAGTTTCATTCGCAAATTCTTCAGCTGTCAAGGACACACTGAAGATTTTGAACGGGTTTCAAATAGAACGCACATGAAGAATTTGTGAACAGACTGGGTTGAGTTTAGCATAGAGGGGGAAAGGGTCTGATCATATTCACTTAGAGGAAAAAATCAACTTGTAGAATTAGCAATAAGTGAATGTTGTTGAGGACATCGAAAACTCAAATATACATATATATATATATATATATATATATATATATATATATATACATACATAAACACTATTCTGATCACGGGATCAGAATATTATTCTGATCACAACCTGAACTTCCTGAGTTACACGCCTGAACTTCCCTCTGTAGGAACCCGACCTTCGGGCTATCTTCGCAACCGTGTCTCCCCGCGCGAATTATTTTGGTCAGTCATGTTCTATGTGATGTAAGTGTAATCTCCAAACAGTTTTTAGCAACTAAATGCCCGTTTTAAATAGGAATCTCGCTCATTGGCGGATTTTGCTCTCGGGTCGTGATGAACATGCGTCTGTTGCAATTCTACTGCCTGAGTTGTTCGACCTGAACTTCTCCAAGTGCTAGGTTGAACTTCCGCCAACATTGCCCAAATGGGGCTTGCGATATACCATTGGAAAGCTATGGAGACGAGTATCATGACCCAAGTTGAATTTTTGGCAAAATGTAAGCGGTTTAAGAGCAGTTTTGAAAACCGTTTTTTCTTCATACAAAAAACATGAATCGTACTTTCTATCTCATTTCTAAACCGTTTATCGGAATGAGGCAAATAATATGGCGTTGGAAAACTGCTGCAAAACCGCTCCTTCCATATGTTGATAGTTTTCTCTAATTCCCTATGGTTAAAGAGTAATTTCGAAAATCGTAAAATTTTGCAAACCGAACAGGCGAGTTCGTATTTTCGATGTCATTTCTAAACGGCTAATCTAATTGAGGTATATAATATGGCGTTGGAAAGCTTATGAAAATGCACTACTTTCTCATGTTGAAATGTTTTTCTAATTTTGAACGGTTTAAAAGTAATTTAGAAAACGGTACAAGTTCCACTGAGTTCGTATTTTCGAGATAATTTTTTAACCGTATGTCCGAATGCAGCAAATAATATGGCGTTGGAAAGCCTGAACAAATGCGAAACTTTTTCGTATATATTGTTTCTCCCAAATCTTTACGGTTTTAAGTCAATTTTAAAAATGGCTAAAAATGTATTTTTGTCGTAATTTCTACAAACTTTCTCGGAATTGGGCAAATAATATACCGTTGAAAAGCTACGGAAAATGCAAAACTTTTTCGTGTTGATGGTTTTCTTTGATTCCTAGCCGTTTTCAAGTAATTTTGAAAACAACGAGATCATGCGTTCTGCCTTTATCGCGAAACAGATTCTTCGAAAATTCACCGCGTGAAGAACTTGAACTTCATCAACACGTCTACCTGAACTTCACTCTGTTTCTTCACGTGTTGTTTTTTGTTTGTAACTCTCCATCTACTTATCGGAATTGAGCAAGTGATATACCGACAGAAAGCTTCTATAAACACACAACTTTTCCGTCTTGATCATTTTTTTCATACTCGCGACGGTTTAAAAGATTTTCATCTGAAATTAATTCGGTGTAGTAGCTGAACTTCCTGCTGTTTTCGCGTTGAACTTCTGTGACGTATTTTCGTTTGTAATTTTCTCATCCATTCGTGAGTGTTACACAAATGATATTCCTTTTGTACAAACCTCTCTCACAATATTTTTTTAAACTTTCTCCGACCGAGGAATTGAACTTACACAAAAGATATTCCTGCCGTTTTGAAGTAAATTAGAAAATGACGAGATCATGATTTCTGCCTTCATCGCGAAAGGAAATGCACTGCATGAAGTAGTTGAACTTCTCGAGCATGTGTGTTTGAACTTCACTCCGTTTTTGACGTGCTGTTTTTTTTATAAACGATGAATCACACCATTATTTTAATTTGAACTTCTAGTTTTTTTTAGAACATGGAAAATATTTTTTTATAAATTATTTTAAAATGTTTCTTCTTTTTCATTTGAACTTATCTGATTTTTATATTTGAACTTCTTGCTCAATTTTTTATTTGAAATTCTTGCTCATTTTTTTTCAACTTCCACATTTTTAGAATATCAACATCCTCATAAGTTTTTGTAAACCTCTATCTTTTAATGCAACATAATATCGCACTATTCATACTCTATTTATTTTTTTAGTTGTTTCTTTATTTAAATTTGAAATTCTTCATTTTATTCTTTAGTAAAACGAGAAAAATCTGAGTATTTGATTCACACCAAGCTTCACCTTTTTAAATTTGGATTCTTGTGTTTTTAGTAATGGGAATAAACACTAGTTTTAGTAAAATCGAAACACTCTATTATTAATTTGAACTTCGAGAGTTTTTTATTAGAAATGGGTGAAAATCCTTTATACTTTACTTTTTCAAATTGAACTTCATACTTACTTCTTCGCGAAATGAGAAGAATCTGATTTTTTTTTTGTATACATCGGACCCTCTGTTTCTTTAAAGTGAGCGTCTTGGCTTTATTATTTGGTAACAAGGATTTTTTTTGTAAATAAACATAGAACCACTTCATTTTATAAATTTGAACTTCTAGGTTTTTCATAGAAACAGAGAAAATCTTTTTTTTTTATAAAATATTTTTGAATTGCTCTGTTATTTTAATTTGACCTTCTTAGAGTTATTTAAAACCATGAAAAAAATGTTTTCTATTACGTATATTGAGCGGCTTTGTTATTTTAATTTGAACTTTTTGGTTATCATTTTTCATTAATGGGAAAATCCATGGGATTTTTTTTAGTACAACGATAACATTTTCTTCGAACTCTCTATTTTATCAAATTTGAACTGCCCAAGTTAACACTGTTATAGTTGAAGCTTTGTTTTTCTTCATGGTATATAACCATCAAACTTCTGTGTTATCTTAATTTGAACTTCTTGGTTTTTATTTTTTAGGAACTGAAGAAATCCAAGTTTTCTTATAAACACTGAACCGCTCTGGTATTTTAATTGAACTTCTAGGTTTTTTAGAAACGGGAAAATTTTGCTTTTTAAAAAACTTTTTAAACTGCACTATATTTTTAGTTTCACCTTCCCAACTTTTTAATAAATGTTGGACTTCTCCGTTATTTAAATTTGAACCTCTAGGTTTTTTAAGAAACGAGAAAATTGGCCTACAAGGTCGTAACACAAGGAGTTGCAGCCGAGCGCCTTCCATTTCTACAAATTTGATCAATGAACACAATTTTGGCCTGCTGAAAATCAAGACATTGGACTACGGCCATACTAATTTCTCACACAGAAAAATTGATCGTAACACAAGAAAATTGTGGCCTTGCAAAATGCTTTTGGAACGGTTAACCTTTTGTGAAGAAGAACAGAGACATAAAGAGCACGACACACACAAGAACACATGAAGCACCCACACAGTGAGTGCGGACACACATACGAGAGACAAGACCTAGCACGAACGCAGCAGCACATAAGACTATTTTTTATTTTTGAACTTCTGTTTAAGTCTACTTTGAACTTCTGAATATCCTTTTACAAGCTTGAGCCATCAGGTTCCAGCGGCCCAAAATACAATTATCTGAACTCTGAAGAATAATATGACAACTCTTTATGAACTTCTGCGAGTCATCCATGCGTATTTTTGCGGCCATAACGGATATGCATAGCATTTTCAAACAAATATAAATGATATGATGCTCTGTAGGTATTTAAAAGCACACTCTGTGTCTACTACTAGCAAAGTTCCCCAAAGATCATTTTTCTCAAGCAGAATAGCACAAAAGCCACCAATGTTGAATGTATGACAAACCTGTCCAAGAATTATTAAAAGAAGTTGATTAGTCCCAAAAGGAAGAAGACTGGGTGAGTTACTTGTACAGAAACAAACAATAATAGAGCAAGGTAAGCCGATCAAGTTCGTACCTGCAGAGTAAAGGAGCTACATTTGTGTGATTTACTCTCTGGTTCAGAGGTAACACAATATGGTGAATGAACTGCCGTACTTTTTCAGACTGAACCCAACGCTTTTGCTTTCTCAGTGGAACGCATACGCTACAAACAAAGTGTTGTCCACTATCAGTTAACTATAGTCAACGTCGAAACTGCCACAATTCACCTCATAGCAACAACACATAAACACTTCAGAAATTATAACAAAATTTGTAGCCAAAGTGAGCACCCGCACCGCACAGCTTCTTGGGGGATATAGATAGGTGATCACCAGTTTCACAGGTTCAGAATCACTTTATACAAGATAAAATTTGTGAAGTCACTTCACAAGAAGCACTGAATGGAGAGACCTATAGGGCCTCTACGATGGTAACATTGTGTTCAACCAACTCTTGATGTTCTGACCGCATCGGCGGCTGCACGAAGGCCACCACCGTGCCCACTATCGTGGCCACTGCCAATAAGAAAGATGGCTCTTGGATATTCAGCTAGCCAACAACCTAAACTCCAGTTCTCATCCAAACACCACGTTCAGAATTTTCACAAAGTAAACAATGTCAGTTCAGCTAGGGATTCCAGCAAACATAAAAATGTGCTCCGAAAATTCTCTTACTCTCAGATTTTCAATTCTCTTGCTGCCAGTTTTACTTGAATGGCCATGAGAATTTTACTCAGCCTGCCACGGATGCTCTATAGCCACTTCATGGTGAACAATAGTCAGTAGGACTCACCTGTCGACAGGCTCATCGGAGTTGTGCTCGGGGATGAAGGAGGGAACGAGAGCAAGGAGGCTGTTGTCGACGTGCCGCACTCAAGGATGAAGGAGCCCGCCGGAGCAGCACCGCTCCCACGCGTGAGCATCCGTTGGATCTGGTGGGTCGCGGCTGTTTGAAGGCGGCTGGAGACGTCCGTGCTCGAGGAAGAAGGAGCTTGCCGAAGCAGCACCGCCTCCCCGGCGTGAGCATCCATCGGACCCGCGGGGTCGCATCTGTTGGGGGTGGCAGGAGACGGCCGTGCTCGCTAGATGGGGTGAACTGCCCAAGCCCCGGGGATCAACTGCATCCAACTCGCCATGCGGGAGGGGTCACCGGAGAAGGGAGCGGTGGTGGCGCTCCGAACGTCCAGCTCACCGTGTGCGAGGGATCCGCCAGGAGGAGGCGGGTCCGCGGCGCGGCGGAGGAGGCGGGCCGACGGGGCGCCGGAAGAAAGCGGGGGCGGCGGCACCCGGAAGTGGTGGGGGCGGCGGCGCAGCGCACAGGGATGGTCGACGCCGGGGAATTGGGGCGGCCGCGGTGGTTGGTGGAGGTCGGGAGGTGGGGGACGCCTGGGGGTGTTTTTCCTTTTTTTAGTTTTTTAATGCTGTGTTATTCGAGTTCGGGAACATCTAATCCGTCTATATAAGGGCGCCCCGTGATCCAAATAACTATTCTGATCCTGGGATCAGAATAGTGCTACTCTCTCTCTCTCTCTCTCTCTATATATATATATATATATATATATATATATATGTAGTCAATGAAGAGCACCAGTCGAAAAGTTTGAAGAAATTGCAAAGTCGAAGAATTTGAAAATTTGCAAAAATGAAGAAAAGCTTAAATTGAAGATTTTCAACTTTTGTTGGTGGTGTGACCCACCGTATAAGAATGATGATTTCATACACCGCGTACAATTGTCGTTGGGCTCTGAGAATCAAATTCTTCACACTTAGAGGGTTAGTCTTCATTGATTGAAGAAAAATGTTACTTCATGTGTTGCACATCTAAGTCATCAATTTTGCATAAGTGTTAGGATGTGTGTCTTTTCAAAGAACATTAGAAGATTCTAAGATATTTAGCTCACACCGCAACTTGCTAAATCTCTTCTCATCCAAGGGCTTTGTGAAGATATCCGCTAGCTGTTCTTCAGTCTTCACATGTTCGATGGAGATGTCAGCCATCAACACATGATCTCGAAGAAAATGATGACGAATCTAGATGTGCTTAGTCTTCGAGTGCTGAACTGGGTTATGAGCAATCTTGATGGCACTCTCATTGTCGCAGTAGAGTGGCACATTCTTCATGTTGATGCCATAGTCCTTGAGGGTTTGCTTCATCCACAGCAATTGAGCACAGCAAGAACCAACAGCAATGTACTCAGCTTCAGCAGTAGAGAGTGATAAGCAGTTCTGCTTCTTCGAGGACCAACATACTAAGGATCGTCCGAGGAAATGACATGTGCCTGATGTTGACTTGAGATCCACTCGATCACCAGCATAGTCAGAGTCATAATATCCAATGAGATCAAAAACCGAGCCCTTGGGATACCATAATCCAAGTGTTGGAGTGTGAGCTAGATATCGAAGAATATGTTTCACAGCCTTATGGTGTGATTCCTTCGGTGTAGCTTGAAAACGGGCACACATGCAAACACTAAGCATAATATCTGGCCTAGATGCACATAGATACAATAAAGAGCCAATCATGGAGCGGTATACCTTTTGATCGAAGTCTTTACCATTTTCATCAGTGCATAGATGGCCATTTGTGGGCATAGGGATTTTGACGCCTTTGCAATCTTGCATGCCGAATTTCCTCAACACATCCTTGAGGTATTTCTCTTGAGATATGAAGACGCCGTTGCGTTGTTGACGAATTTGAAGACCTAAGAAGAATTTCAATTCTCCCATCATAGACATTTGATATTCCTCACTCATCATATAGGCAAATTCGTCACTGTATCGTTGGTTAGTACAGCCAAAGATAATATCATCAACATATATTTGGCACACAAATAATTCATCATCATAGGTTTTGGTGAAAAGAGTTGGGTCAAGTGAACCGGGTTTGAAGCCTTTCTTCATGAGGAATTCCTTCAATGTATCATACCACGCCCGAGGGGCCTGCTTGGGGCCATAGAGGGCCTTACTGAGTCTGAAGACTTTGTCAGGATGCTTAGGATCTTCAAAACCTGGGAGTTGAGCAACTTATACTTCTTCCTCAAGCTTACCATTGAGGAATGCACTTTTCACATCCATTTGATATAAGATGATATTATGATGGTTAGCAGAAGCAAGCAATATGCGAATAGCCTCAAGTCTAGCAACAGGTGCAAAAGTTTCATCGAAATCAATTCCTTCAACCTGTGTGTAGCCTTGAGCTACAAGATGAGCTTATTCCTCACCACAAGGCCATTTTTATTTTGCTTGTTGCGGTAGATCCATTTGGTACCGATGATATTGTGCTTTCATGGGTCTGGTAGCTTGATAAGCTCTCAGACATTGTTGAGCTCGAATTGATGCAATTCCTCTTGCATCGCTTGAATCCACTCAGGCTCCAGAAATGCCTCATCAACTTTGGTGGGCTCTGTGATAGAGACAAAAGCAAAGTGCCCACAAAAGTTAGACAAATGTGAAGTTTTTGAGCGTGTGAGAGGACCTAGTGCGTTGATGTCGTCGATGATTCTCTCAATTTGCACTTCATTTGCAACGCGAGGATGAGCAGGTTGACGACTTTGATTGGGCTCAGCATTTTCTTCAGAGCCATTTTCCTTAGATGCACCAGCATGATTTTCTTCACGTTATGGAATGACTTCTTCAGCAGATTCTTCAGTGGGTATGACATCCTCAGTAGCCTTGAACTTGATGGATTCCTCAGGAGACATTTCATCTAGCACAGGAGGTAGGTGCTCTCTTTGCGAGCCGTTAGTTTCATCGAACTGCACATCTACAGTTTCAACAACCTTGTGGTGATAGGTGTTGACAACTCTGTAGGTGTGCGAGTCCTTTCCGTAACCAAGCATAAAACCTTCATGTGCTTTCGGTGCAAATTTAGAATTGTGATGAGGATCTCTAATCCAACATTTAGCACCGAAGACTTTGAAATAACTCACATTGGGTTTCTTGTCAGTGAGGAGTTCATATGAGGTTTTTTTGAAGAATTTGTGAAGATATACCCTGTTGATGATGTGGCATGCAGTATCAATAGCCTCAGGCCAGAAGTGACGAGGCGTCTTGTATTCATCAAGCATAATGCGAGCCATTTCAACAAGAGTCCTGTTCTTGCCCTCCACGACGCCATTCTGCTGAGGAGTGTATGGGGCAGATAACTCGTGAGTAATACCAAGTTCATCAAGATAGTCATCAAGACCAGTATTCTTGAACTCGGTCCCATTGTCACTCCGGATATGCTTGATTTTCACACCGAAATTCGTTGAGGCCCTTGAGGAAAATCGTTTGAAGACTTCCTGCACTTCAGGTTTGTAAGTGATGATATGCACCCAGGTGTAACGAGAATAGTCATCAACAATAACAAACCCATATAGAGATGCTGCATTTCTTAGTGTGGCATAATGAGTAGGGCCAAAGTGATCCATGTGAAGCAATTCAAAAGGACGAGTGGTTGTCATGATAGTCTTCGAGGGATGCTTGGATTTGGTCATCTTCCCAGCCTCACAAGCCCCACAAAGATGATCTTTGAGGAATTTGACACCCTCGATGCCAATGACGTGCTTCTTCTTCGCGAGTGTATGTAAGTTCCTCATGCCAGCATGACCTAGTCGTCGATGCCATAGCCAGCCCTCTGAAGCTTTTGCAAGTAGACATGTGGCAGTTTGTGGTCCTGCAGAGAAATCAACAATATACAAGTCTCCTCTCCTAAAGCCTTCGAAGACTTTGGAATTGTCAGATTCCATGAGCACAATGCAGCGATATTTGCCAAAGACGACAACCATATCAAGATCACAAAGCATTGAGACAGACATGAGGTTGAATCCTAAGGACTCGACAAGCATGACTTTGTCCATGTGTCAATCCTTTGAGATCGCAACCCTACCTAGAACCAATACCTTGCTTTTGCCTTTGTCAGCGTAGGTGATATGCTTCAGATGAGATGGAGATAAAGCAGTGTCCATCAATAAGTTCTTGTCACCGGTCATGTGATTTGTACATCCACTGTCGATGACCCACTCAGTGGCTTTGGGTTGATCATCCTGCAGATGAATTAGTGCATCTTACGAACTCATATACTTCATCAGTGAAGAATATGACATCAAATTCATCAGATTGAATTTCATCAAGCAGTACAACAGATATAGCAGTATAAGGATGTGAGAAATGTGTAATCATTTCTTCATGATTAGCTTGCGTCCTTTCAAGCATTCAGGTCTCCAGCAAATTCTTTAGACGTTCAAGTTCGTCTGGAGGCCTGACCCTGCATAAGAGATTAGTTCTTTTTCTTCACCACCCACATCTGGAGGGGTGGCAAAGAGTTCATCATTCTACGAGCTCCATAAGAGAATAGTGGCATTGAAGCCAGTGCACTTCGTTTCACAGAAGAGGGGTTAGAGTAAGCATATGAATAAGCAGAGAAATACTTCGAGGACTTATGAATATAATGATTTGAAGAATGGTGCACATATTCCTAGCTCTTAGATTTTCCCTGTGAAACAGAAGTGTTAGCACGATGATGTTCATATGAGGATTTGGATCCACATGAGGAATTTGACCCATATGAGGAATTTGGTCTGTATGAGGACTTGGATCCATTTGAAGATTTTGGTCCATATGAAGAATTTGATCTGGGGTTCCTATTCTCCACAGGTGGTGTCATGAGGACATTCACCTGAAGACTTTCAAGGCACCTTTTGGGAACCCAGATTTTCTTCATAGGGGGACCGTTCCTGCAGTTAGTTCCAACATATCTAGCAAATACGTCACCATTCTGATTTTTGAACAATTTATAGTTGGAGTCAAATGACTCATCAGATGAATATGAAGATTCACATGTAAAGCCAGATAAAGTGGATGGATCTACGAGAGGTCCTTTCGCAGCAACCCATGAGGTTTTGGGATACTGCTCAGGTTTCCAGTAGGTTCCATCAGCATTGAGTTTCCTCTCAAAGGCAATACCCTCTTTCCTAGGGTTTCTGTCGAGGATCTACTTTTTAAGCACATCACAAAGAGCCTGATGCCCTTTGAGGCTTTTGTACATAACTGTCACATACAATTCCTTCAACCCTGCATTATCAGTGATACATGTGGTATCCTCAGATGAGGAATTTGTGACCACATAAATAGTTGAAGAATTTGCAGCAATAGAAGCATTTGAACTTTCAGGTGAAGAATTAGCAGATTCATGTTCAATGCATTTCAAACATGGTGGAATGAATTCTTCCTGAGTGGAGCTGATCTGTTGAGCAAGCAATGAATCGTTTTCCTTCTGAAGATCTTCATGACTCACCCTTAGCTTCTCAAGATCTTGCTTTCTTTGAAGAAATTCATAAGAAAGCTTCTCATGATCGGCTAAGAGAGTGTTATGATGGCTTTGAAGTTTATCAAACTTAGACTGTAGTTGCTGAAGATTATCAGTCAGAGTTTGAGTTCGATCCATTTCCTCACCCAACAGGTCATCGCTTTTGTCTAGAGAATTTTGAAGTTTTTCCAAAGCCTTTTGTTGTTTTATGGCAATATTAGCAAGTTTGGAATAGCTAGGTCCGAAGTCATCATCAGATTCAACTTCACTAGATTCAGATGAGGAATATTCGGGTACCTTTGCACCTTTTGCCATGAGGCATGGTGCTAAAGAAGTAGATGATTCAGGTTCAAAAGTCATCGTTTTGAGTGATTCCTTAAATTCGAGGAACCAGGGATCCTGACAAGTTCGATGACCTTCATAGACATCAGAGATTCGGTCCCAGATAAGCTTCGCATTGCAAAGATGCATAATGAGCCTGAACTGATTTCTGGATAGACAGGAGTAGATGATATCCTTCGCCATAGTGTCCAGCCGAGTGTACTTGCGAATATCATCAGCATGCGCCATCTTGCATAGATCGGTAAGACCAATCTCAGTGATGGTCTATAGCTCACTATTCATCGCCATGAGGTGCTTCCTCATCATGGTCTTCCACTTGGGATAATCATGACCGTCAAAGATGGGGCATGACACTTTCTTCATACCTGCAGTCGACATAACTAAAACTCCAGGTGGTTAAACTAAAATCACACAGAACAAGGGAGTACCTTGCTCTGATACCAATTGAAAGTGCGTTATATCGACTAGAGGGGTGGGGGGTGAATAGGCGACTTTTATGAATTCATCTTTGAGGAAATTCAACTTGAGGAATTTGCTAAGCGACGAACTACAAGCAGCGGAATAAGTACTCAGGTGCAAACATAACATGGCAGTAACACAGTCATCATGATGATATGAAATAAGCACAGAGCACAGGTAGTGAAACAGGATAAGCAGGCTGAAGACAAAGTGACTGAAGAATTAGGATTGAGGATATTGAGAAAGTCTTTAGTCAAAGTTTCAAACAGTAACGATCAATTTCATCAACACATGAATGAGGAAATGAAAGGGTTGAGGAAATAGAACCAGTAGCTTGGTGAAGACGATGATTTGGTAGACTAGTTCCAACTGCTATGACAGTTGTACGTCTGGTTGGAGCGGCTAGGTATTTAAACTTGAGGACACACAGTCCTCACCGTGTTCTCCTTGAGCTAAGGTCACATAGACCTCGCCCAATCACTCGTGGTAAGTCTTCACATGTGAGTTCCAAACCTTCACAGACTAGGTCACTTGGGGATCCACAATTCCTCTTGGATGCTCTAGACCATGATGCCTAACCGCCTGGATGATGCACAATCCTCAAAGGTAACAAGCGTCGGTTCAACACAGGAACAATCTCTTCAGTGATGCTCAATCACTTTGGGTTGTAGGTGTTTGGGTTTGGGTTTTTCCTCACTGATGATTTTCTCTCAAAGTCCTCAGAGGATGGGATGCTCTAAATGACAAGTGTCAGTTTCTCTCGGAGCAGCCAACCAGCTAGTGGTTGTAGGGGGCGGCTATTTATAGCCGGGCAGCAGCCCGACATGATAAGACATAAATGCCCTTTAATGATATGACCGTTAGGTGGGTAGGATATTTTGGGACAGCTGGCGCGTAGCACAGCAACGGTCGGAAATTTGAGCTCTCAAATTTCTCAGGGCTATCATGTTCCTCACTTGTAGGCAATCCGCACTGGCAAATTCCTAACTCCTCAGTCAGAACAAATTCCTCAGAGAACAGAATATTTTCATCTCTATCACTGAAGAAATTGACTGAACTGTATGAGATTTCCAATGGCTTCACTCGAAAGGATTGGGTAGGTGTAGGATTTGAGATGAGCACCACTTGGAAAGTGTTTCCTTAGTTTTACCTCGACCCCCTTTAACAGTACGGTGTTTCCTATGACTCAAGAATGAGAAAATGAAACTACGAAAACAAAAGTCTTCACGCTTCATAATACTCGCATCAATATCAAAGTCTTCAAGGTCACACCAATTTCCTCAATTTCAAAGTCTTCAAGAAAACCAAAGTCTTCAACTGAAGACATTCATTTTAGGGTCGACTTTCATCGTAAATACCAAACTCCTCATAGACTTATAGAACATGTGTACACTCACAAACACATTAGTCCCTTAACCTATAAGTCTTCAATACACCAAAATCACTAAGGGATACTAGATGCACTTACAATTACTTTGAAACCTTCCGGCCATACTTATGGCAAGGCTGACATCCGGTCTTGTGCACATCATCACATACATGATAGAGCCTATGGCAGAAGCACAGGGGATGGCACTCATCTTTTCTCTATCCTCTGTAGTCGCTGGGCATTGATTCTGACTCAACTTCACACCTTGTAAAACAGGCAAGAACCCCTTCTTGGACTAATCCATTTTTGAACTTCTTCAAAATCTTATCAAGCTATGTGCTTTGTGAAAGTCCTATCAAGCGTCTCGATCTATCTCTATAGATCTTGATGCCTAATATGAAAGCAGTTCTCCTAGGTCCTTCATTGAAAAACACTTGTTCAAATATTCCTTCATGTTTTCCAAAAGATCTATATTGTTTCCAATCAGCAATATGTCATCCACATATAATATTAGAAACGCTATAGAGCTCCCACTCACTTTCTTGTAAATACAAGATTCTCCAAAAACTTGTATAAACCAAAACGCTTTGATCACCTCATCAAAGCGAAGATTCCAACTCCGAGATGCTTGCACCAGTCCATAAATGGATCGCTCGAGTTTGCACACTTTGTCAGCATTCTCTGGATCGCTAAAACCTTCCAGTTGCATCATATACAACTATTCCTTAAGGAAACCGTTAAGGAACGCTGTTTTGACATACATCTGCCAGATTTCATAATCGAAAAATGTAGCTATTGCTAACATGATTCTGACGGACTTAAGCATCGCTACGGGTGAGAAAGTCTCATCGTAGTCAACTCCTTGAACTTGTGAAAACCCGTTTGCCACAAGTCGAGCTTTATAAACGGTGACATTACCATCCACATCCGTCTTCTTCTTGAAGATCCATTTATTCTGAATGGCCTTTCGCCCTTCAGGTAGTACTTCCAAAGTCCATACTTTGTTTTCATACATGGATCCCATCTCGGATTTCATGGCCTCTAACCATTTGTCGAAATCCGGGCCCACCATCGCTTCTCCATAGCTCGTAGGTTCACCGTTGTCCAACAACATGACCTCTAAGACAGGGTTACCATACCACTCAGTAGCTGTATGTACCCTTGTCGACCTACAAGGTTTGATAGTAACTTGATCTGAAGCTTCATGATCATCATCATTAGCTTCCTCTTCAACTGACGTAGGTGCGACAGAAACATCTTTCTGCGCTGCGCTACTCTCTGGTTGAAGTAAAGGTTCAACAACCTCATCAAGTTCTATCTTCCGCCCACTCAATTCTTTCGAGAGAAACTCTTTCTCAAGAAAGGACCCGTTCTTAGCGAGAAACACTTTGCCTTCGGATCTGAGATAGAAGGTATACCCAACCGTCTCTTTTGAGTATCCTATGAAGACGCATTTGTCCGTTTTGGGATCAAGCTTTTTCGGCTGAAGCCTTTTGACATAAGCATCACAGCCCCAAACCTTAAGAAACGACAACTTAGGTTTCTTGCCAAACCACAGTTCATATGGCATCATCTCCACGGACTTAGATGTTGCCCTATTTAAAGTGAATGCAGCTGTCTCGAACGCATAACCCCAAAACGATAGTGGCAGATCGGCAAGTGACATCATAGAACGCACCATATCTAATAAGGTACGATTACGACGTTCGAACACACCATTACGTTGTGGTGTTCCAGGCAGCGTCAACTGTGAAACAATTCCACATTGTCTTAAGTGATTGCCAAACTCATAACTCAGATATTCTCCCCCTCGATCGGATCATAGGAATTTAATCTTCTTGTTACGATGATTCTCAACTTCACTCTGAAATTGCTTGAACTTTTCAAACGTTTCAGACTTATGCTTCATTTTGTAAATATACTCATATCTACTCAAGTCATCGGTGAAGGTAAGAAAGTAACGATATCCATCACGCGCGTCAACGCTCACCGGACCGCACACATCAGTATGTATGCTTTCCGACAAGTCACTTGCCCATTCCATTGTTCCGGAAAATGGGGTTTTGGTCATCTTTCGCATGAGGCATGGTTCGCATGTGTCAAGTGATTCAAAATCAAGTGACTCCAAAAGCCCATCAGCATGGAGTTTCTTCATACGCTTAACACCAATATGACCTAAGCGGCAGTGCCACAAGAAAGTGGTACTATCATTATCAATTCTACATCTTTTGGCATCAATGTTATGAACACGTGTATCATCACTGTCGAGATTCAATAAGAATAAACCCCTCACAATGGGCGCATGACCATAAAAGATATTACCCATATAAATAGAACAACCATTATTCTCTGATTTAAATGAGTAACTATCTCGCATTAAACAAGATCTAGATATAATGTTCATGCTCATCGCATGCACTAAATAACAATTATTCAGGTTCATCACTAATCCCGATGGTAATCCAAGAGCGAGCGTGCCGATGACGATCACATCAACCTTGGAACCATTTCCCACGCGCATCGTCACTTTGTCCTTCAGCAGCCTCCGTCTATTTCGTAGTTCCTGCTTTGAGTTGCAAATGTGAGCAACCGAACCTGTGTCAAATACCCAGGCACTACAACGAGAGTTGGTAAGGTACTCATCAATAACATGTATATCATATATACCTTTGTTGATGTTGGCCCCCTTCTTGTCGGCCAGATACTTGGGTCAGTTCCGCTTCCAGTGGTCAGTTCCCTTGCAATAGAAGCACTCAATCTTCGGCTTGGGTCCACCCTTGGATTTCTTCATAGGAGGAGCAACTGCTTTGCCACATTTCTTGAAGTTTCCCTTCTTTCCCTTGCCTTTCTTGAAACTAGTGGTTTTATTCACCATCAACACTTGATGCTCCTTCTGGATGTCTGACTCAGCGACTTTCAGCATCGCGAACAGCTCGGAGACTGACTTGCTCATCCGTTGCATGTTATAGTTCAACACAAAGCTCTTGTAGCTAGGTGGTAGCGATTGAAGAACACTGTCAGTGACAGCCTCTCGCGGGAGCTCAACTCCCAACTCAGCCAGATGGTTGTAGTACCCAGACATTCTGAGTATGTGCTCACTGACAGACCCGTTCTCCTCCATCTTGCAGGCATAGAACTTATCGGAGGTCTCATTCCTCTCGATCCGGGCATTCTTCTCAAAGATAAACTTCAACTCCTGGAACATCTCATATGCTCGATGACGTTCAAAACGCCTTTGAAGTCCCGGCTCTAATCTATATAGCATGGCGCACAGAACTATTGAGTATTAATCAACACGCGACTGCCAGGCGTTCACAACGTCCATAGTCGATGGAGGGGGTGGCACACCTAGCGATGCATCAAGGACATAAGCCTTTTGGGCAGCCGTGAGGATAATCCTCAGATTACGGGCCCAGTCCACAAAGTTACTTCCATCATCTTTCAGCTTAACTTTCTCTAGGAACGCATAGAAATTCAGGGGAGTTACTGCGCGAGCCATTGATCTACAACATAAATTTACAAAGACAACTTTAGACTATTGTTCATGATAATGAGTTCAATTAATCATATTACTTAAGAACTCCCACTCAAATCGACATCCCTTCGGTCGTTCGAGTGTAGCACGATCCAAATTCACCAACCCAAGTCCGATCATCATGTGAGATGAGGTGGTTTAATGGTGAACATCTCCATGTTGATCATATCTACTATATGACTCATGTTCGACCTTTCGGTCTCTTGTGTTTCGAGGCCATGTCTGTACATGCGAGGTTCATCAAGTTTAACCCAAGTGTTCCACATGTGCAAAACTGGCTTGCACCCGTTGTATGCGAACGTAGAGTTTATCACACCCGATCATCACGTGGTGCTTCGAAACGATGAACTTTCGCAATGGTGCACACTTGGGGAGAACACAATTTTATCTTGAAATTTTAGTGAGGGATCACCTTATAATGCTATCGTCGTCCTAAGCTATATAAGATGCATAAAAGGTTTACCATCACATGCAAATCATAAGTGACATGATATGGCCATCAACTTGTGCTTTTTATCTCCATCTCCAAAGCACCGCATGATCTCCATTGTCACCAGCATGACACCATGATCTCCATCATCATGATCTCCATCATCGTGTCGCCATAGGGGTTGTCACGCCAACAATGCTTCTACTACTATTGCTACTGCTTAGCGATAAAGTAAAGCATTACATAGCGTTTAATGATTGACAGGGAGGTCATACAATAATTTAAGACAATCCTATGGCTCCTGCCGGTTGTCGTATGCATCGACATGCAAGTCGATATAAACTATTACAAACATGATCATCTCATACATCAAATATATTTCATCATGTCTTTGGCCATATCATATCACAACATACCCTGCAAAAACAAGTTAGATGTCCTCTAATTGTTGTTGCATGTTTTACGTGGTTGCTATGGGTATCTAGCAAGAACGATTCTTACCTATGCAAATCCACAACGGTGATATGCAATTTGCTATTTAACCTTCTACAAGGACCGCCTTTGTCAAATCCGATTCAGCTAAGGTGGGAGAGACAGACACCCGCCAGCCATCTTTATGCAACAAAGTCACATGTCTGTCGATGGAACCGGTCTCATGTACGTGGACATGTAAAGTTGGTCCGGGCCGCTTCATCCCACTATACCGCCGAATCAAGAAAAGACCAAGAAAGGAAGCAATCTGAATATCAACACACACAAACTCCTTTGTGTTCTACTCATGATGTCATCTACGCATAGACCTGGCTTATGATGCCACTATTGGGGAACGTTGCATGGGAAACAAAAAATTTCCTACGCTCACCAAGATCAATCTAGGAGATGAACATCTACGAGAGGAGAGATTGCATCTACATAACCTTGTAGATCGCTGAGCGGAAGCATTAAGAAACGCGGTTGATGTAGTCGAACGTCTTTGTGATCCAATCACGATCCGTCCCGCAAACTCCCGATCCAAGTGCCGAACGGACGGCACCACCGCGTTCAACACACGTACGGCTTGATGACGCCTTCACCTCCTTGATCCAGCGAGCGATGGTGAAGTAGTAGCTTGAGTCCTCCGGCAGCACGACGGTGTGGTGGCGGTGGTGGTGGCGGAATCTCATCAGAGCTTCGCTAAGCGCTACAGAGAGGAAGAAGGCTACGAGGGAGAGGAGGTGTAGCGCCATGGTGTATGAGGGTGCGGCTGCCCTCTCTCTACCTCTCTATATATAGGGGGAAGAGGGGAGGAGGGGGCGCCCTAGGGTTTCCCTAGGGGGGCCGGCGGCGACAATGGGGAAACCCTAGATGGGTTTTGGCCCCCCAACCCCTTAGGAGCCTTGGCCCCCAAGGCAAAGGGGGCGGCTGCACTAGGGAGGGTGCCCCACCTCTCCTGGTTACATGAGAAGGGGTGAGAGGGGCGCACAGCCCCTTAGTGGGCTGGTGTGCCCCCTCCCCTTGGCCCATGAGGCCCCCCAACACTTGCCAGGCCCCCCCGAAACCCCTTTCGGTCATGCTGGTCATCAGCCGGTACCCTCGGAACAATTCCGGACTCCAATACCCTTTGTCCAATATATCAATCTTCACCTCCGGACCATTCCGGAGTTCCTCGTCATGTCCAGGATCTCATCCGGGACTCTGAACAATCTTCGGTAACTACCATAATGACTCAACTATACTTATATCGTCACCAAACGTTAAGTGTGTAGACCCTGCGGGTTCGAGAACTATGCTGACATGACCGAGACACCTCTACGGTCAATAACCAATAGCAGGACCTAGATGCCCATATTGGTTCCTACATATTCTATGAAGATCTTATCAGTCGAACCTCGATGTCAAGGATTCAGCTAATCCCGTATGCAGTTCCCTTTGTCTATCGGTATGTTACTTGCCCGAGATTCGATCGTCGGTATCTCCATACCTAGTTCAATCTCATTACCGGCAAGTCTCTTTACTCGTTCCGTAATACAAGATCCCGTGGCTAACACATTAGTCACATTGCTTGCATGCTCATTGTGATGCTGTATTACCGAGAGGGCCCAGAGATAACTCTCCATCATACGGAGTGACAAATCCCAGTCTTGGTCCATGCCAACTCAACACACACCCTCGGAGATACCTGTAGAGCACCTTTATAGTCACCCAGTTACGTTGCAACTTTTGGTACACACAAGGTACTCCTCTGGTGTTAGTGAGTTGCATGATCTCATGGTCATAGGAACATATACTTGACAAGCAAAAAATGATAGCAATAAACTTAACACGATCATATGCTACGTTCATAGTTTGGGTCTTGTCCGTCACATCATTCTCCTAATGATGTGATCCCGTTATCAAATGACAACTCATGTCTATGTCTAGGAAACCATAGCCATCTTTGATCAACGAGCTAGTCCGGTAGAGGCTTACTAGGGACATGTTGTTTGTCTATGTATCCACACATGCATTTGAGTTTCCGGTCAATACAATTATAGCATGGATAATAAACGATTATCATGAACAAGGAAATATAATAATAACCACTTTATTATTGCCTCTAGGGCATATTTCAAACAGTCTCCCACTTGCACTAGAGTCAATAATCTAGTATTACATGGTAATGAATCTAACACCCATAGAGTCCTGGTGTTGATCATGTTTTGCCCGTGGAAGAGGTTTAGTCAACGGATCTGCAACATTCAGATCCGTATGTACTTTGCAAATGTTTATGTCCTCCTCCTTGACTGCATCATGGATGGAGTTGAAGCGTCGCTTTATGTGTCTGGTCCTCTTGTGAAACCTTGGTTCCTTGGCTAGAGCAATGGCACCAGTGTTGTCACAGAATAGAGTCATTGGGTTCAGTACACTGGGTACAACTCCAAGATCTGTCATGAACTGCTTCATCCAAACACCCTCCTTCGCTGCCTCCGAGGCAGCTATGTACTCCGCTTCACATGTAGAATCAGCTACCACGCTTTGCTTGGAACTGCACCAGCTTACCGCTCCCCCATTTAGAATATATACGTATCCGGTTTGAAACTTGCAGTCATCTAGATCAGTGTTAAAGCTTGCATCGACGTAACCCTTTACGACGAGCTCTTGATCACCTCCATTAACGAGAAACATTTCCTTAGTCCTTTTCAGGTACTTAAGGATATTCTTCACCGCTGTCCAGTGATCCATTCCTGGATTACTTTGATACCTTCCGGCCATACTTATGGCAAGGCTGACATCCAGTCTTGTGCACAGCATCGCATACATTATAGAGCCTATGGCAGAAGCATAGGGGATGACACTCATCTTTTCTCTATCCTCTGTAGTCGCTGGGCGTTGAGTCTGACTCAACTTCACACCTTGTAAAACAGGCAAGAACCCCTTCTTGGACTGATCCATTTTGAACTTCTTCAAATTCTTATCAAGGTATGTGCTTTGTGAAAGTCCTATCAAGCGTCTCGATCTATCTCTATAGATCTTGATGCCTAATATGAAACCAGTTCTCCTAGGTCCTTCATTGAAAAACTCTTGTTCAAATATTCCTACATGTTTTCCAAAAGATCTATATTGTTTCCAATCAGCAATATGTCATCCACATATAATATTAGAAACGCTATAGAGCTCCCACTCACTTTCTTGTAAATACAAGATTCTCCAAAAACTTGTATAAACCCAAACGCTTTGATCACCTCATCAAAGCGAAGATTCCAACTCCGAGATGCTTGCACCAGTCCAAAAATGGATCGTTGGAGTTTCCAATCTTTGTCAGCATTCTCTGGATTGACAAAACCTTCCGGTTGCATCATATACAACTCTTCCTTAAGAAAACCATTAAGGAACGCTGTTTTGACATCCATCTGCCAGATTTCATAATCGAAAAATGCAGCTATTGCTAACATGATTTTGACTGACTTAAGTATCGCTACGGGTGAGAAAGTCTCATCGTAGTCAACTCCTTGAACTTGTGAAAACCCATTTGCCACAAGTCGAGCTTTATAGACGGTGACATTACCGTCCACATCCGTCTTCTTCTTGAAGACCCATATATTCTGAATGGCCTTTCGCCCTTCAGGTAATACTTTCAATGTCCGTACTTTGTTTTCATACATGGATCCCATCTCGGATTTCATGGCCTCTAACCATTTGTCGGAATTCGGGCCCACCATCTCTTCTCCATAGCTCGTAGGTTCACCGTTGTCCAACAACATGACCTCTAAGACAGGGTTACCGTACCACTCAGGAGCTGTACGTACCTTTGTCGACCTACAAGGTTCGATAGTAACTTGATCTGAAGCTTCATGATCATCATCATTAGCTTCCTCTTCAACTAACGTAGGTGCCACAGAAACATCTTTCTGCGCTGCGCTACTCTCTGGTTGAAGTAAAGGTTCAACAACCTCATCAATTTCTATCTTCCTCCCACTCAATTCTTTCGAGAGAAACTCTTTCTCGAGAAAGGACCCGTTCTTAGCGAGAAACACTTTGCCTTCGGGCCTGAGATAGAAGGTATACCCAACCGTCTCTTTTGGGTATCCTATGAAGACGCATTTGTCCGCTTTGGGTTCGAGCTTTTCCGGCTGAAGCCTTTTGACATAAGTATCACAGCCGCAAACCTTAAGAAACGACAACTTAGGTTTCTTGCCAAACCACAGTTCATACGGCGTCGTCTCCACGGACTTAGATGGTGCCCTATTTAAAGTGAATGCAGCTGTCTCCAACGCATAACCCCAAAACCATAGTGGCAGATCGGCAAGAGACATCATAGAACGCACCATATCCAACAAGGTACGATTACGACGTTCGGACACACCATTACGCTGTGGTGTTCCAGGCTGCGTCAACTGTGAAACAATTCCACATTGTCTTAAGTGATTGCCAAAGTCATAAATCAGATATTCTCCCCCTCGATCGGATCGTAGGAATTTAATCTTCTTGTTACGATGATTCTCAACTTCACTCTGAAATTGCTTGAACTTTTCAAACGTTTCAGAATTATGCTTCATTAAGTAAATATACCCATATCTACTCAAGTCATTGGTGAAGGTAAGAAAGTAACGGTATCCACCGCGCACGTCAACGCTCATCGGACCACACACATCAGTATGTATGCTTTCCAACAAGTCACTTGCCCGTTCCATTGTTCCGGAAAATGGGGTTTTGGTCATCTTGCCCATGAGGCATGGTTCGCATGTGTCAAGTGATTCAAAATCAAGTGACTCCAAAAGCCCATCAGCATGGAGTTTCTTCATGCGCTTAACACAAATATGACCTAAGCGGCAGTGCCACAAGAAAGTGGTACTATCATTATCAATTCTACATCTTTTGGCATCAATGTTATGAACACGTGTATCATCACTATCGAGATTCAATAAGAATAAACCCCTCACAATGGGTGCATGACCATAAAAGATATTACCAAGATAAATAGAACAACCATTATTCTATGATTTAAATGAGTAACCGTCTTGCATTAAAAAAGATACAGATATAATGTTCATGCTCAACGCAGGCACTAAATAACAATTATTTAGGTTCATCACTAATCCCGACGGTAATCGAAGAGCGAACGTGCCGACGATGATCACATCAACCTTGGATCCATTTCCCATGCGCATCGTCACTTCATCCTTCGCCAGCCTCTGTCTATTCCGTAGTTCCTGCTTTGAGTTGCAAATGTGAGCAACCGAACCGATATCAAATACCCAGGCACTACAACAAGAGTTGGTAAGGTACACATCAATAACATGTATATCATATATACCTTTGTTGATGTTGGCCCCCTTCTTGTCGGCCAGATACTTGGGTCAGTTCCGCTTCCAGTGGTCAGTTCCCTTGCAATAGATGAGTTCCGTCAGCACGACCGATCAAGTATCGAACTTCTTCTAGCTCCGACCGATCAAGTACCGAACGTATGGCACCTCTGAGTTCTGCACACGTTTAGCTCGGTGATGTCCCTCGCCTTCTTGATCCAGCAAGACGTCGTGGTAATAGATGACTTCCGTCAGCACGACGGTGTGGTGACGTTGATGGTGAAGTGATCTCCGCAGGGCTTCGCCTAAGCACTACGAAAATATGACTGGGGGTGTAAACGGTGGAGGGGGGCGCCGCACACGGCTAAACAATTGTCTGGTGTGTGCTAGGGGTGCCCCCCACATATATATAGGTGGGAGGGGGAGGGGAGAGGCCAGGAGGCACCCCATGTAGGAACGAATCCTACTTGGGCTCCTCCCAATCCGTGCGCCCCCCCTTGTCATATATATCGGAGGGGGAAGGAAGGGGGAATCCTATTCCCATTCTTTCCTTTCCTCCTTCCCCTTTCCTTCTCCACCTTGGCCGGCCCATATGGGGGGGGGGGGCACCAGCCCCTTGTGGCTGGTGCGTTTCCCCTCTTGGCCCATAAGGCCCATATCTTTTGCCGGGGGTGCCCGGAACCCCTTCCGGTGATCCTATATGTACCCGGTACCCTCCGGAACACTTCCGGTGTCCGAATACTATCGTCCTATATATCAAACATTACCTCTCGACCATTTCGAGACTCCTCGTCATGTCCGTGATCTCATCCGGGACACCAAACAACATTCGGTCACCAAATCACATAACTCATACAATACTATAGAGTCAACGAACGTTAAGCGTGCGGACCCTACGGGTTCGACAACTATGTAGACATGACCGAGGCACCTCTCCGGTTAATAACCAATAGCGAAACCTGGATGCTCAAATTGGCTCCAACATATTCTACGAATATCTTTATCGGTCGAACCGTTATGACAACATACGTAATTCCCTTTGTCCATCGGTATGTTACTTGCCCGAGATTCGATCGTCGGTATCTTCATACCTAGTTCAATCTCGTTACCGGCATGTCTCTTTACTCGTTCCGTAATAAATCACCTCGTGACTAACTCCTTAGTCGTTTGCTTGCAAGCTTATGATGTGTATTACCGAGAGGGCCCAGAGATACCTCTCCGATACTCGGAGTGACAAATACTAATCTCGATCTATGCCAACTCAACAAACACCTTCGGAGATACTTGTAGAGCATCTTTATGATCACCCAGTTACATTGTGACGTTTGATAGAACACAAGGTATTCCTCCGGTATCCGGGAGTTGCATAATCTCATAGTCGAAGGAATATGTATTTGACATGAAGAAAGCAATAGCAATAAAACTGAACGATCATTATGCTAAGCTAACGGATGGGTCTTGTTCATCACATCATTCTCCTAATGATGTGATCCCGTTATCAAATGACAACTCATGTCCATGGTTAGGAAACCTTAACCATCTTTGATCAACGAGCTAGTCTAGTAGAGGCTCACTAGGGACATTTTATTTGTTTATGTATCCACACATGTATTTAAGTTTCCGGTCAATACAATTCTAGCATGAATAATAAACCTTTATCATGAATAAGGAAATATAATAATAACAACTTTATTATTGCCTCTAGGGCATATTTTCAACACCCAAAGAGTACTAAGGTGTGATCATGTTTTGCTTGTGAGAGAGTTTTAGTCAACGGGTCTGCCACATTCAGAGCCGTATGTATTTTGCAAATTTTCTATGTCTACAATGCTCTGCATGGAGCTACTCTAGCTAATTGCTCCCACTTTCAATATGTATCCAGATTGAGACTCAGAGTCATCCGGATTGGTGTCAAAGCTTGCATCGACGTAACCCTTTACGACGAACTCTTTATCACCTCCATAACCGAGAAACATTTCCTTAGTCCTCTTAGGTAACTGAGGATAATTTTGACCGCTGTCCAGTGATCTACTCCTGGATCACTATTGTACCCCCTTGCGAATCTCATGGCAAGGTACACAATAGGTCTGGTACACAGCATGGAATACTTTATAGAACCTATGGCTGAGGCATAGGGAATGACTTTCATTCTCTCTCTATCTTCTGCCGTGGTGGGGCTTTGAGTCTTACTCAACTTCACATCTTGCAACACAGGAGAGGGAGTCCTGGATTAAGGGGTCCTCGGGCGTCCGGGTTATGTGACATGGGCCGGACTGATGGGCCGTGAAGATATAAGGTAGAAGGCCTTTCCCCGTGTCTGGATGGGACTCTCCTTTGCGTGGATGGCAAGATTGGCGTCCGGATGTGTAATTTCCTTCCTCTCTAAACCGACTCTGTACAACCTTAGCTCCCTCCGGTGTCTATATAAACCGGAGGGTTAAGTCCGTAGAGGCTATCAGAATTCTCATAGGCTCGACAACTAGGGTTTAGCCATTATGATCTCGAGGTAGATTAACTCTTGTAACCCCCATATTCATCAACTACAATCAAGCAGGACGTAAGGTTTTACCTCCATTAAGAGGGCCCGAACCTGGGTAAACATCATGTTCCCTTTGTCCCTTGTTACCTTCGATCCTCAGATGCACAGTTCGGGACCCCCTACCCGAGATTGGCCGGTTTTGACACCGACATTGGTGCTTTCATTGAGAGTTCCTTTGTGTCGTCGACGGAACGATCGATGGCTCGCCTTGTCATCAATGACAACATCACCTCTGGAGGAGCCCTAGTTCGGGGACAGATCCTCCAACTCGGCGGTTTTGCCATGGGCGCTCGCTCGGCCGTTAAGCCAAAGGCGGGCCCCCCAAATCGCCAAACATCATCTCCGCATCCGCCTCGAACACTCCGAAAAGATGGATCCGGCAGATGTCTCGTCCTTGAACGAACTGCTAGATCGCATCGCCGCCCTGGGGGTCGCAACAGACTATGATCGGATTGGGCTTAAACCCGATCAGAGGTAAATTAAGTCCCCACCGATCACCCATCTGGAAGCGGTCGTGGAGGAACAAGCCAAGAATACTTCTTCCCCTAAGTTGATAACAAGCTATGTTCGGATTTCCGAGCCCTGTGAGTCGGATACCCTTCTTCGGGAAGAGACCATATGTCCTCCGAACTTAGAATTAGGCGTTGAGCCCAAAACCCACCAGGACCCTCCTAATCCTGGACTAGTGACCTCGGAGATTCTTCAAACTCCGGATCCAATAGTGGGTCAGGGCTCCGATTTCAGCCTACCCACCCACCACAAGCAATATTCCCCAAGCAATTCAGGTCCTCCAGACATATGTGACCTAATGTATGTGCGACAGCAACCTCAGGAAACGGTCCATCACTTCTGGGCCAGATTCCTCCTTGTTAAAAACAAGATTAAAGATTGATGCGACGAGGACGCGGTTTCAGTTTTCTGCCACAACTGTACGGACGAGGGAATCCTCAATGGCCTCAACCGCCGCCGCATACTGCACTTTGCAGATCTGGCACATATAGTACAGAAGTACTGCACAATGGAAAGCTCCTGGAAAGCCCAGACAGCTCAGTAGAAACCTCCTGCCTTTAAGCAGCCCACCGGATGGGCAAAAAGGGTGCACCCTTATGGGGCACTCGATCATCATCTCATTGACAAGAAAATCAAACCCTTCACGGGACATAGAACTATCCTGGATGAATTGCTCGACAAGCCGTGTCAGATACACACGACGCCGAATACCGAACCAACACATAGCCTTCGGGCATGTTGGGTACTCCGGCAGGTGGCTAAGAGTAGCGAGGCCATCCTCACCAACACCACCCCGGAGAAGCACTCTTCGGAGGATGACGACCTCAATGTCTTTACGGTCTTCGAGACCTTTTCTTCAAATAATCGGCGCAAAAGGGTGCTCCGCAACCTCACCGAAGTTAACCAGGTAGCCGCAATAAATCCTTGGAACAATACGGCAATAACTTTTACTGCCGACGACGAACCAAGGGCCAGATCAGTCCGAGCACCTGCCGCCTTGGTCTTAAACCCAATTGTAGACGGCTTTCGACTCACCAAGGTGCTCATGGACGGCGGCAGCAGACTAAACCTCATCTACGAAGACACGCTCAATAAAATGCAAATGGACAAGAGTCGCATCGAGCAAAGCATCACCACCTTTCGAGGTATCATCCCCAGTCGTGAAGCATGATGTTCGGGGAAAGTTAAGCTTGATGTAGTATTCGTCACACCGGAGAACTACAGGTCCGAAGAGTTGCTCTTCCATGTGGCACCGTTCAAAAGTGGATATCATGCCTTGTTGGGGCGAGACGCCTTCACACGCTTCCAAGCCATACCCCATTACGGGTATATGAAGCTCAAAATGCCAGGGCCCAATGGAGTTATCACCATCACCAGTGATCCGGATATAGCGCTCCGCGCCAAAAACAAAACGGCATCCTTGGCCCTTGAGGCACTATCTGAGGCCTTAGCGGCCGAGGAGCTAACCACTCTGCGTTCCACAGTGGACAACGATGATGTAATCCTCGATAAGAGGCCCAAGTCCACTTCTTTCAAACCAGCAGACGAAATAATAAAATTTCAAGTACACCCGACGGATTCCAACAAGACATCCTCCATTGGAGCACAGCTGGATCCAACGATCGACGCCGCACTAAGAGCGTTCCTGCGTGAAAATTGGGATCTCTTCGCCTGGCACCCTTCGGACATGCCCGGGATCCCACGCAGACTGGCCGAACATAGCCTCAATATTATAAAGGGGTTCAAACCAGTCAAGCAAACTTTGCGGCGATTTTCTGAACCCAAACGACACGCTATGGGTGAGGAGCTAGCTAAACTTCTTGAAGCAGATTTCATCGGGGAGATCAAACACCCGGACTGGCTAGCAAACCTGGTCATGGTACCGAAGAAGGATAAATCCTGGCGCCTTTGTGTCGATTTCAAAGACCTCAATAAAGCCTGCCCTAAGGACCCCTTCCCGCTGCCCCGCATTGACCAAATCATTGACGCGACTGCAGGACACGATTCACTGTGTTTCCTCGACGCATACTCCGGATACCATCAAATTAAAATGAAGGAGTCCGACCAGCCCGCAACGGCATTCATTACACCGTACGGGCCTTTCTGCTTCAACACCATGCCATTCGGACTCAAAAACGCTGGCGCCACTTACCAACGCATGATTCAAACATGTCTGGAGAAACAAATTGGCAAGAAAGTGGAGGCATACGTAGATGATGTAGACATCAAGACTAAACATGTCGAATCATTGGTGGACGATCTATGCCTCATATTCGACAACCTCCGAACATATGGAATACGGCTCAATCCGAAAAAATGTGTCTTCGGTGTTCCAGCCTGAAAACTACTCGGGTTCATTGCTTCCAATAGAGGAATCGAAGCAAACCCAGCCAAAATCCGAGCCCTGTCACAATTGGCAACCCCAACAGACCTAAGGCAGGTCCAAAAACTAGCGGGGTGCGTGGCAGCTTTGAGCCGCTTTATCTCCAGATTGGGAGAAAAGGCACTGCCACTTTATCGCCTACTCCGACGAACCGACCACTTCGAGTGGATGGATGCGGCAACAACCGGATTGGAAGAAATAAAAACTTTGTTAGCGAGCAACCCAATCCTCGCCGCACCAAACGTCGGCGAACCTATGTTGCTCTACATATCTGCAACTCACCATGTGGTGAGCATGGTGCTCGTCGTCGAACGAGAGGAAGAGGGACATAAATTCCCACTCCAAAAACCAGTATACTATGTATCGGCGGTCCATACACCGTGCAAATCTCGATACCCACACTACCATAAGATACCGTATGCGGTCTTCATGGCATCCCGGAAGCTGTGGCAATACTTTCAAGAGTGTTCGATCACGGTGGCATCCGAAGTACCACTCAATGATATCATAAATAATCGGGACGCCGCCGGCCGCATAGCCAAATGGGCCATCGAGCTATTACCATTTGAAATAACATACAAACCACGCCGAGCTATTAAATCTCAGGTGTTGGCCGACTTCGTCGCCGAATGGACGGAAGCCGAACTCCCTAAAGAATACAGCACATACTCCAACTGAGTAATGTACTTCGACGGCTCTAAAATGTTAGTTGGGTTGGGAGCCGGTGTCATCTTAACTTCCCCTACTGGGGACACAGTCCGCTATGTATTGCAAATAATGTACACGGACTCCAACAGCGCAGCCGAATACGAGGCACTACTGCACGGCCTCCGGATAGCTGTTTCTACGGGCATTCAACGCCTAGAGGTGCGTGGGGATTCGAACCTCGCAATATCCCAAATAAATGGAGATTTCGATGCAAAAGATCCAAAGATGATGGCATATCGCGACGCCGTACTCAAAATATCAGCTCGGTTTGAGGGGCTCGAGTTTCATCACGTTGCTCGAGACAGTAATCAGGCAACGGACATCCTTGCTCGAATGGGCGCTAAACGCGACCCCGTCCCACCTAACACCTTTGTGGAAAGGCTCTTCAAGCCATCCATGGTATGGTAGGACGAGAGCGGCAACACTAGTTTGGAGCCGATCATACCCCTAGATGCCGAACACACTTCTGATATCATCGGGGGCTCTGGCACCGAAATGACACCTTCCGCCCATGTAATCATGGCTGTCATTGCTCCATGGAACGAACCCTTCCTGGCCTACCTTAATAGGTGGGAGCTCCCTGAGGACCAGAATGAGGCACGTCGCATAGTTCGACGCTCGAAAGCCTACAAGGTTCATGAAGGAGAGCTCTACAAGAAAAGTACTACTGGAGTTCTTCAAATATGTATCTCCGAAGAGGAGGGACGGCAGCTCTTGGCCGAAATACATGCTGGTCTCGGTGGCCATCACGCTGCCGCTCGGGCCCTCGTAAGTAAGGCCTTCCGTACAGGTTTCTTTTGGCCTCCGGCCCGAGCAGATGCACAGGCTCTTGTACAGCGCTGTGTCGGATGCCAGCTTTTCGCCAATCAAAGTCACATGCAGCCCACCACCTTAAAAACATTCCCTATTACTTGGCCTTTTGCGGTCTGGTTGCTGGATATGGTCGGAACCCTTAAAGGGGAAGCCACAAGAATAAATATTTGCTGGTTATGGTGGACAAATTCACTAAGTGGATACAGGCCAAACCAATAAAAATGGCTGAAGCTGGACCGGTGATCGACTTTATATCTGGCGTTGTACACCATTATGGTGTCCCTCACAGTATCATTACTGACAATGGCTCTAACTTCACAGCCGATGAGGTGAAAACTTGGTGTGCTAACTTGGGCATCAAGCTCGATTACGCCTCCGTACATCACCCTCAAACAAACGGTCAGGTCTAACGGGCTAATGGCCTGATAATGAGCGGCATCAACCCCAGACTAGTGCGATCCCTACGGGAGTCAGATAAGAACTGGGCCGAGGAACTTGATTCCGTACTCTGGGGACTGCGGACCACCCTCAATCGCACGACCGAATACACCCCCTTTTTTATGGTGTACGGCGCAGAGGCTGTTTTGCCCTGCGATATTATTCATGACTCACCTCAAGTGCGCATGTATGAAGAGAGAGAAGCCGAGCTCGATCGGCAGGACGACCTAGATGGCCTAGAGGCGGAGCGTGATGTTGCAAGGGCCCGTTCCGCATTCTATCAACAACAGGCCCGAAGATATCAAAGCAGGGAAGTGCGGGCAAAGTCTTATAATGTCGGTGAACTTGTCTTACGCCTCCCAGAGAAGAAAAAGAACAAGCTCAAACCAAAATGGGAGGGTCCCTTCATTATAGATGAAGTTCTCACTGGAGGAGCTTACCGCCTTCGTAATGCATCGGATAACCGCTTAGAGCCAAATCCATGGAACGCCGCTTGGCTCCGAAGATTGTAAGCATAAAGTTTGACCATACTTCTTTTTCGTTCCCTTTTTCTCCTCTTCATTTTGTTTCTTGTTTCCTCATTTTTATACGATTTCTAGGAAGTGTTTGGATAAGCCGAACACTTGAGGGGTACACATCCTTAAATGTACATACTCCACCATAACCGGGGGCTTCTTTAACCGAAGCTTATTATTATTTCGAGCCTGGAGCTCAAAATATAAATGTCGTTTGCTCATATACATCCTTTTTGACATTATATGCACCTCTATGACTTAAGTTTTTGCCAAGCTGGGTTGCCTTGCTCTTGTGTTTATGCCCTACATTCCCGATTGTTCAGCTAGGGCGTAAAGGGAGCACCTCTGCGATTGTTAGAACCGGGTCACCGGACATGTACCTCAGACGGGTGAAGCCGAAAGCTAGCATTCTTAAGAGAATAGGTGGTCGGCAATCAAACGACAGATTGTTACATTCTTGTAACCACTCCAAATACTGTGGGATAGTTTTTCCGTATAACGGACCAAAGCCCCGGCACGCATAATTACTACATGCCAACCCAAGGAAAGGAACCCTTAACGGAACTATTCTCCTTGGAAGATGTTTCTTACATATGTAATATAACATACATCATGAACTACATTTTTTTGTCTGTTCGAGCACAATGACTGGGTTGCCTGGTTTCCAGACATAGTGAATGTTTCTTTTCATTCCCAATAGTATCCGGAAACACTCCACCATTTTGGTCCGGAGGTTAAAGCCGAAAGCCTGCGATGACAAAACTTTTCACATGTTCGGATAAAGTCACAGGTTGATCATAACGTACTCTAATACATTGCATCAAATACCTATTCCATCTATAAGACTGTCTAACCATAGTCTTCCTGCGAATACTTCGCAGCTATCATTACTTGGTCATACACCAAACTCACCGGAATCTCTTTCCCGTCTGGTCCCTGTGGTCCCACTCGGGCCATATGATTTGGATCTAGCTTGGTGAAGCGTGTTTTCACCATGGCCCAGGCTTCTCGTGCGCCTTCACGGCAGGCGGATGTCTTCCACAGCTCAAACTGGCGCTGGGCACCTTTGAACAGGTTTGCCAAGCCCTCCATACTCTCTGGAGGGGTATCAGATGGCCATAAAGCCTTCACCATACTGTTCATGGCTTTTCGGGCCCAAGCATGTACCGCGGACAGCTCCTTTAGCATGTCGCCTTGAAATCCGGATACTTCCTCTTCTGGCCTACCAGTTAATAGACCTGCAGCAACGGAGTCATGATATTCCGAATTATGGATTAAACATGAGCACCTAGGGAGGTTCTGAATAAAAGAGGAAGACATACCGAATATGCCGCCCTTCAGTTTTTCTTTTTCTCTCTGAGCGGCCGATAACTGAGCCTTCAGGCTCTCTATCTCTTCGGATTGTTTGTCCTTTTCCTCCTTGAGATTTTTCTCCCTGGGCGCACCCGTTGCGATCTTTTTCATCTCCGCCAGTTCGGCGGTAACAGCATTCAGCTGCATTTGGTTTGCTTTTAGCTCCTGGGCTAGCGCATTGTTCTTTTCTTTAAGGACCTGCAGGGTATATCGATCCTTAAATCGGTTTGCCTCACCGCTTCAAGTCTCGGGGGCTACTGGCATATGACTATCCAAAATTGCATAAACGCTTACCTGTATGTCCTTTGAGAACAACTAAGTGACTCTGGCAAGTCCGTCTCGAGCAGCTCGGATATATGCATCCACCGTGCTGAGTACGGTAAACTCTTGCTAGGAAAAGCCGGGGCACGCATGGCTTCCTTTAATCGACGATGATTCATCACGCTCTCCACTTCGGAATTCGTGACAGATACGTCGTCCGAATCCTCATGAGGATTCAGATCTGGCATTGCCTCGGCTCTCGTCCTAGTTGGCGAGTCCGGCTTCGGATTGGCGGACATTCGGCTAGCAGGGCATTTTCCCACCGTCTGCCGCGTGTTTCTCCAGGCATCAAAGATAAGAAGGAGACTTTAAACAATCCGGACTCATGCCTAGGCATGTACTAAGCGGACATACCTCTTGGAAGACTGTGGGATTTCTGCAGCACTCCTGGTCCCCTTTCGTTTTGAACGGCTGCCCTGCGTAGGGGCCGCCCTCGAGGAGGTATGGTCTGCCGAACGTCGATCCTGTTAAAGTGCGGAACAGTATAATAAGCAAAAGTGCAGATAAGGGTTTCCTTTCAAGAGCCCTCCGAATACTTACGATGCAGAAGGGATAGAGGCGGGGGTAGTCGGCGGTGATAGCCACTTCCAAGCCGTCAGGGCTCGCTTGATAAAATACCCCATCATCAAATCCTATGTATATATCCAGATCCTCGCGAAAGCCAGGATCCTCGTCGCGATTATGGTCCTCTGGCTGTGGGGCAGGACAGTGAACGTCCTCGATCATCTTCCGCCATGACTGCTTTAACAGAGAACAAATTGGGTTAGCATGCCATGACAGCAATAAAACAACACGGATAATCGAAGCCTTACCCATTCGATGGGGTTGTACATGGAATAGCATTCCCGGCAGTTCAAGCAGAGGAAATTTTCTTTTTCACCCTTATACAGATCGGCCAAGATTGTGGCCAGTTCGGCAGGGGTATCCGGACCCTTCCGTCTGTAACGGGAAGCGGCATCTTCTCCATTATATCACCATAAAGGAGTTACTCTGTGTTGGACAGGCTGGACGCACCTCTTTATTGCAATAGCCATGACCTCGACTATCGAGAGCTCGATATGGGCTAGTAACCTGATCTTGCTAACCAATCTTTTTATTTCTGCACTGTCTTCCTCCTTGGGACTTCGGGGACGCCAGTTGAGACGCTTCTTTAAAGGAGCACTGGAAAATTCAGGAAGGTCACGCCGAATGGGGTCCGGCAGTGGGACGTCGTCTATATAAAACCATTCCGAAGACCACTGCGGGTATACCTCCTTGGGAGTTCCAATGAGGTATCCGGATCCGGCTATACGCCATACTTCGACACCGCCCACTTCAAATATGGGGCCTCCTCGATGACTGCGAACAAGGAAAAAGAATTTCCTCCATAGTTCAAAATGGGCCTCAATGCCTAAGAACAGTTCGCAGAGGGCAACGAAACCCGAGATGTGCAGAATCGAGCCTGGGGTAAGGTTGTGCAGTTGGATGCCGTAAAATTCCAATAGTCCCCTGAGAAAGGTATGGATTGGAAATCCTAGGCCCCGCAGCAGCAATGGGACGAAGCACACCCTCTCCTCCTTATTGGGGTTGGGGAAATTCTCGGCCATCACCTCGTTATCGATTGAGGCCAAGCCCGCTCGAACGGAGACTAGATCTGCGAGGGGAAGATAACCCTATGTCTGGATTCGACTCAGCTGAAGATGAGGCACTGAGCAACTCTGCCAATCACCCTCTTGAGGGCCGTAGGGGCGCGAAGATGAGCTTGGAGCACTGGCCATGTTGGAAAGCTTTGTTCGCGGCTAATCTTGATGGTTTTTCTTTTGTGCGATGTGGGATGGCATTTGGGGATCTAAATTTCCTTATATAGATGCCGTCCAAGCATGGTGAGGGGCTTAGTTGCAAAAAATCACAGGCCATTCGTATTCACTCGGCGCGCGGAAATCGAGGCAACCACCGAAAAGAATCATAAAGGCAGCACATCGAGGTCAGAGCCGGACTGTCGTCAATCCGAAGTACAAATGAAGAACCCACCTTGCAAAGCCGAAGACATAAGCCGGATACTACGTCGTCATTGAAGGCAAGTTCGGGGGCTACTGAGGGAGTCCTGGATTAAGGGGTCCTCGGGCGTCCGGGTTATGTGAAATGGGCCGGACTGATGGGTCGTGAAGATATAAGGTAGAAAGCCTTTCCCCGTGTCTGGATGGGACTCTCCTTTCCGTGGATGGCAAGATTGGTGTCCGGATGTGTAATTTCCTTCCTCTGTAAACCGACTCTGTACAACCTTAGCTCCCTCCGGTGTCTATATAAACAGGAGGGTTTAGTCCGTAGAGGCTGTCAGAATTCTCATAGGCTAGACAGCTAGGGTTTAGCCATTACGATCTCGAGGTAGATCAACTCTTGTAACCCCCATACTCATCAAATACAATCAAGCAGGACATAGGGTTTTACCTCCATTAAGAGGGCTCGAACCTGGGTAAACATCGTGTTCCCTTTGTCCCTTGTTACCTTCGATCCTCAGACGCACAGTTCGGGACACCCTACCCGAGATCTGTTTTGACACCGACAACAGGCAAGAACCCTTTCTTTGACTGATCAATTTTGAACTTCTTCAAAATCTTTTCAAGGTATGTGCTTTGTGAAAGTCCTATTAAGCGTCTCAATCTATCCCCATAGGTCTTGATGCCCAATATATAAGTAGCTTTACCGAGGTCTTTCATTGAAAAACTCTTATTCAAGTATCCTTTTATGCTATCCAGAAATTCTATATCATTTCCAATCAACAATATGTCATCTACATATAATATCAGAAATGCTACAGAGCTCCCACTCACTTTCTTGTAAATACAGGCTTCACTGAAAGTCTGTATAAAACCATATGCTTTGATCACCTCATCAAAGCATATATTCCAACTCCAAGATGCTTGTACCAATCCATAGATGGATCGCTGGAGCTTGCACACTTTGTTAGCACCTTTAGGATCGAAAAAACCTTCTGGTTGCATCATATACCACTCTTCTTTAAGAAATCCATTAACGAATCCAGTTTTGACGTCCATTTGCCAGATTTCATAATCATAAAATGCGGCAATTGCTAACATAATTCGGACGGACTTAAGCATCGCTACGGGTGAGAAAGTCTTATTGTAGTCAACCCCTTGAACTTGTCGAAAACCTTTTGCGACAAGTCGAGCTTTGTAGATGGTGACATTACCATCAGTGTCTGTGTCCTTCTTGAAGATCCATTTATTCTCTATGGCTTGCCGATCATTGGGCAAGTCCACCAAAGTCCACACTTTGTTCTCATACATGGATCCTATCTCAGATTTCATGGCCTCAAGCCATCTGTCGGAATCTGGGCTCATCATAGCTTTTCATAGTTCGTAGGTTCGCCTTGGTCTAGTAACATGACTTCCAGGACAGGATTACCGTACCACTCTGGTGCGGATCATGCTCTGGTCAACCTACGAAGTTCAGTAGTAACTTGATCTGAAGTTTCATGATCATCATCATTAGCTTCCTCTCTAGTTGGTGTAGGCATCACGGGAACAGTTTTCTCTGATGTACTACTTTCCAATTCGAGAGAAGGTACAATTACCTCATCAAGTTCTACTTTCCTCCCACTCACTTCTTTCGAGAGAAATTCCTTCTCTAGAAAGGATCCATTCTTAGCAACAAAGATCTTGCCTTCGGATCTGTGGTAGAAGGTGTACCCAATGGTTACCTCAGGGTATCCTATGAAGACGCACTTCTCCGCTTTGGGTTCGAGCTTATCAGGCTGAAGCCTTTTGAGATAAGCGTCACATCCCCAAACTTTTAAGAAATGACAGCTTAGGTTTCTTGCCAAACCACAGTTCATATGGTGTCATCTCAACGGATTTAGACGGTGCCCTATTTAACATGAATGCAGCCGTCTCTAATGCATAACCCCAAAACGATAGTGGTAAATCGGTAAGAGACATCATAGATCGCACCATATCTAATAAAGTACGGTTACGATGTTCGGACACACCATTACCCTGTGGTGTTCCAGGTGGCGTGAGTTGTGAAACTATTCCACATTGTTTTAAATGAAGGCCAAACTCGTAACTCAAATATTCGTCTCCGCGATCAGATCATAGAAACTTTATTTTCTTGTTACGATGATTCTCCACTTCACTCTGAAATTCTTTGAACTTTTCAAATGTTTCAGACTTGTGTTTCATTAAGTAGATATACCCATATCTGCTCAAATCATCTGTGAAGGTCAGAAAATAATGATACCCACCGCGTGCTTCAATACTCATCGGACCGCATACATCGGTATGTATTATTTCCAATAAGTCATTAGCTCGCTCCATTGTTCCGGAGAATGGAGTTTTAGTCATCTTCCCATGAGGAATGGTTCGCAAGTATCAAATGATTTATAATCAAGTGATTCCAAAAGTCCATCTGCATGGAGTTTCTTCATGCGCTTTACACCAATATGACAAAAAACGGCAGTGCCACAAGTATGTTGCACTATCATTATCAACTTTGCATCTTTTGGCATCAATATTATGAATATGTGTATCACTACGATCAAGATTCAATAAACCATTTACATTGGGTGTATGACCATAGAAGATTTTATTCATGTAAACAGAACAACAATTATTCTCTGACTTAAATCAATAACCGTATTGCAATAAACATGATCCAATCATATTCATGCTCAACGCAAACACCAAATAACATTTATTTAGGTTCAACACTAATCCTGAAGGTAGATGGAGTGTGCGATGGTGATCTTATCAACCTTGGAATCACTTCCAACACACATCGTCACCTCACCCTTAACTAGTCTCTGTTCATTTTGCAACTCCTATTTCGAGTTACTAATCTTAGCAACTGAACGGGTATCAAATACCCAGGGGCTACTATGAACACTAGTAAAGTACACATCAATAACATGTATATCAAATATACCTTTGTTCAATTTGCCATCCTTCTTATCCGCCAATTATTTGGGGCAGTTCCGCTTCCAGTGACCATTTCCTTTGCAGTAGAAGCACTCAGTTTCAGGCTTGGGTCTAGCTTTGGGCTTCTTCATGGGAGCGGCAACTTGTTTGCTTTTCTTCTTGAAGTTCCCTTTCTGTCCCTTGCCCTTTTTCTTGAAACTAGTGGTTTTGTTAACCATCAACACTTGATGCTCTTTCTTGATTTCTACCTTCGTCGATTTCAGGCATCGCGAAAAGCTTGGGAATTGTTTTCGTCATCCCTTGCACATTATAGTTCATAACGAAGTTCTAGTAACTTGGTGATAGTGACTAGAGAACTCTTGTCAATCACTATCTTATCTGGAAGATTATCTCCCACTTGATTCAAGCGATTGTAGTACCCAGACATTCTGAGCACATGCCCACTGGCTGAGCCATTCTCCTCCATCTTGTAGACAAAGTACTTGTCAGAGGTCTCATACCTCTTGATACGGGAATGAGTCTAAAATACCAATTTCAGCTCTTAGAACATCTCATATGCTCTGTGGCGTTTAAAACATTTTTGAAGTCCCGATTCTAAGCCGTAAAGCATGGCGCACTAAACTATTATGTAGTCATCATATCAAGCTTGCCAAACGTTCATAACGTCTGCATCTACTCCAGCAATTGGTCTGTCACCTAGCGGTGCATCAAGGACATAATTCTTCTATGCAGCAATGAGGATAATCCTCAGATCACGGACCCAGTCCGCATCATTGCTAATATCATCTTTCAACTTATTTTTCTCTAGGAACATATCAAAAATAAGGGAACTATATCGCGAGCTATTGATCTACAACATAGATTTGCAAAAACTATCAGGACTAAGTTCATGATAAATTAAGTTCAATTAATCAAATTACTAATGAACTCCCACTTAAGTCAACATCCCTCAAGTTGTCTAAGTGATACATGATCCATATCAACTAACCCATGCCCGATCATCACGTCAGATGGGGTAGTCATCAATGGTGAACATCCCTATGTTGATCATATCTACTATATGATTCATGTTCGACCTTTCGGTCTCCAGTGTTCCGAGGCCATGTCTGTACATGCTAGGCTCGTCAAGTTTAACCCAAGTATTCCGCATGTGCAAAACTGTCTTGCACCCGTTGTATGTGAACGTAGAGTCTATCACACCCGATCATCACGTGGTGTCTCAACATGACGAACTGTAGCAATGGTGCGTACTCAGGGAGAACACTTTTACCTTGAAATTTAGTGAAGGGATCATCTTATAATGCTACCGCCGTTCTAAGCAAAATAAGATGCATAAAAGATAAACATCACATGCAATCAAAATATGTGACATGATATGGACATCATCTTGTGCTTTTGATTTACATCTCCAAAGCATCGTCAAGATCTCCATCGTCACCGGCTTGACACCTTGATCTCCGTCGTTGCGTCGTGGTCGTCTCGCCAACTATTGCTTCTACAACTATCGCAAACGCATAGTGATAAAGTAAAGCAATTACATGGCGTTTGCATTTCATGGAATAAAGAGACAATCTTAAGGCTCCTGCCGGTTGTCGATAACTTACAAAACATGATAATCTCATACAATAACATATATCTCATCATGTCTTGACCATATCACATCACAACATACCCTGCAAAAACAAGTTAGACGTCCTCTACTTTGTTGTTGCAAGTTTTACGTGGCTGCTACGGGTTTCTAGCAAGAACCGTTCTTACCTACGGCAAAAACCACAACGGTAAATTATCAAGTTTGCTGTTTTAACCTTCTTCAAGGACCGGCCGCAGTAAAATTCGATTCAACTAAAGTGGAAGAAACAGACACCCGCCAGCCACCTTTATGCAAAACTAGTTGCATGTCTGTCAGTGGAACCGGTCTCATGTACGTGGAGATGTAAGGTTGGCCGGGCCGCTTCATCCCACAATGCCACCAAATCAAAATAAGACGTTGGTGGTAAGCAGTATGAACATCACCGCCCACAACTTCTTTGTGTTCTACTCATGCATATCATCTACGCATAGACCTGGCACATGATGCCACTTTTGGGAATCGTTGCATGGAAAACAAAAAAATTTCTACGCACACACAATGATCTATCCATGGAGATGCATAGCAACGAGGGGGAGAGTGTGTCTACGTACCCTCGTAGACCGTAAGCGGAAGCGTTTAACAACGCGGTTGATGTAGTCGAACTTCTTCTAGCTCCGACCGATCAGGTACCGAACGTATGACACCTCCGAGTTCTGCACACGTTCAGCTCGGTGACGTCCCTCGCCTTCTTGATCCAGCAAGACATCGAGGTAGTAGATGAGTTCCATCAGCACGACGGCATGGTGACGGTGATGGTGAAGTGATCTCCGCAGGGCTTTGCCTAAGCACTACGAAAATATGACCGGGGGTGTAAACGGTGGAGGGGGGCGCCGCACACGGCTAAACAATTGTCTGGCATGTGCTAGGGGCGCTCCCCACATATATATAGGTGGGAGGGGGAGGGGAGAGGCCAGGAGGCGCCCCAAGTAGGACCGAATCCTACTTGGGCTCCTCCCAAGCCGTGCGCCCCCCCTTGCCATATATATCGGAGGGGGAACGAAAGAGGGGGAAGGGGGAAGGACGGGGGAATCCTATTCCCTTTCTTTCCTTTCCTACTTCCCCTTTCCTTCTCCACCTTTAACGGCCCATATGGGGGGGCGCACCAGCCCCTTGTGGCTGGTGTGTTTCCCCTCTTGGCCCATAAAGCCCATATATTCTGCCGGGGGTGCGCGGAACCCCTTCAGATGATCCTATATGTACCCGGTACCCTCCGGAACACTTCCGGTGTCCAAATACTATCGTCCTATATATCAATCTTTACCTCTCGACCATTTTGAGACTCCTCGTCATGTCCGTGATCTCATCCGAGACACCGAACAACATTCGGTCACCAAATCACATAACTCATACAATACTATATCGTCAACAAACGTTAAGCGTGCGGACCCTACGGGTTCGAGAACTATGTAGACATGACCGAGACACCTCTCCGGTGAATAACCAATAGCGGAACATGGATGCTCATATTGGCTCCTACATATTCTACGAAGATCTTTATCGGTCGAACCGTTATGACAACATATGTAATTCCCTTTGTCCATCGGTATGTTACTTGCCCGAGATTCGATCATCGGTATCTTCATACCTAGTTCAATCTCGTTACTGGCAAGTCTCTTTACTCGTTCCGTAATACATCACCTCGTGACTAACTCCTTAGTCGTTTGCTTGCAAGCTTATGATGTGTATTACCGAGAGGGTCCAGAGATACCTCTCCGATACTCGGAGTGACAAATCCTAATCTCGATCTATGCCAACTCAACAAACACCTTCGGAGATACCTGTAGAGTATCTTTATGATCACCCAGTTACGTTGTGACGTTTGATAGCACACAAGGTATTCCTCCGGTATCCGGGAGTTGCATAATCTCATAGTCGAAGGAATATGTATTTGACATGAAGAAAGCAATAGCAATAAAATTGAACGATCATTATGCTAAGCTAACGGATGGGTCTTGTCCATCACATCATTCTCCTAATGATGTGATCCCGTTATCAAATGACAACTCATGTCCATGGTTAGGAAACCTTAACCATCTTTGATAAACGAGCTAGTCTAGTAGAGGCTTACTAGGGACACGGTATTTATTTATGTATTCACACATGTATTTAAGTTTCCGATCAATACAATTCTAGCATGAATAATAAACCTTTATCATGAATAAGGAAATATAAAATAACAACTTTATTATTGCCTCTAGGGCATATTTCCTTCAGTAGTACCCAGACATTCTGAGTATGTGCTCACTGACAGACCCGTTCTCCTCCATCTTGCAGGCATAGAACTTATCGGAGGTCTCATACCTCTCGATCCGGGCATTCTTCTCAAAGATAAACTTCAACTCCTGGAACATCTCATATGCTCCATGATGTTCAAAACGCCTTTAAAGTCCCGTCTCTAATCTATACAGCATGGCGCACTGAACTATAGAGTAGACATCAACATGCGACTGTCAGGCGTTCACAACGTCCATAGTCGATGGAGGGGGTGGCACACCTAGCGGTGCATCAAGGACATAAGCCTTTTGTGCAGCCGTGAGGATAATCCTCAGATTACAGGCCCAGTTCACAAAGTTACTTCCATCCTCTTTCAGCTTAATTTTCTCAAGGAACGCATTGAAATTCAGGGGAGTTACAGCGCGAGCCATTGATCTAAAACATAAATTTGCAAAGGCAACTTTAGACTATTGTTCATGATAATGAGTTCAATTAATCATATTACTTAAGAACTCCCACTCAAATCGACATCCCTCCAGTCCTCCGAGTGTACCATGATCCAAATTCACCAACCCAAGTTCGATCATCACGTGAGATGAAGTGGTTTAATGGTGAACATCTTCATGTTGATCATATCTACTATATGACTCATGTTTGACCTTTCAGTCTCTTGTATTCCGAGGCCATGTTTGTACATGCTAGGCTCGTCAAGTTTAACCCAAGTGTTCCGCATGTGCAAAACTGGCTTGCACCCGTTGTATGGAACGTAGAGTCTATCACACCCGATCATCACATGGTGCTTCGAAACTATGAACTTTCACAATGGTGCACACTTGGGGAGAACACAATTTTATCTTAAAATTTTAGTGAGGGATCACCTTATAATGCTACCATCGTCCAAAGAAAAATAAGATGCATAAAAGGATTAACATCACATGCAAATCATAAGTGACATGATATGGCCATCAACTTGTGCTTTTGATCTCCATCTCCAAAGCACCGGCATGATCTCCATCGTCACCAGCATGACACCATGATCTCCATCAGCGTGTTGCCATAGGGGTTGTCACGCCAACCATGCTTCTACTACTATTGCTACTGCTTAGCGATAAAGTAAAGCATTACATAGCGTTTAATGATTGACACGCAGGTCATACAATAATTAAAGACAACCCTATGGCTCCTGCCGGTTGTCGTATGCATCGACGTGCAAGTCGATATAAACTATTACAAACATGATCATCTCATACATCAAATATATCTCATCATGTCTTTGGCCATATCATATCATAACATACCCTGCAAAAACAAGTTAGACGTCCTCTAATTGTTGTTGCATGTTTTACGTGGCTGCAATGGGTATCTAGCAAGAACGATTCTTACCTATGCAAAGCCACAACGGTGATATGCAAGTTGCTATTTAACCTTCTACAAGGACCGCCTTTGTCGAATCCGAGACTAAGGTGGAAGAGACAGACACCCGCCAGCCATCTTTATGCAACAAAGTCACATGTCTGTCGATGGAACCGGTCTCATGTACGTGGACATGTAAAGTTGGTCCGGGCCGCTTCATCCCACTATACCGCCGAATCAAGAAAAGACCAAGAAAGGAAGCAATCTGAATATCAATGCCCACAAACTCCTTTGTGTTCTACTCGTGATGTCATCTACGCATAGACCTAGCTCATGATGCCACTGTTGGGGAACGTTGCATGGGAAACCAAAAATTTCCTACGCTCACCTAGATCTATCTAGCAGATGAACATCTATGAGAGAAGAGATTGCATCTACATACCCTTGTAGATCGCTGAGCGGAAGCGTTAAGAAATGCGGTTGATGTAGTCGAACGTCTTCGCGATCCAATCACGATCCGTCCCAGGAACTCCCTATCCAAGTGCCGAATGGACGACACCTCCGCGTTCAACACACGTACGGCTTGATGACGCCTTCACCTCCTCGATCCAGCGAGCGATGGTGAAGTAGTAGCTCGAGTCCTCCGGCAGCACGATGGCGTGGTGGCGGTGATAGTGGCGGAATCTCATCAGAGCTTCGCTAAGCGCTACGGAGAGGAAGAAGGCTAAGAGGGAGAGGAGGGGCAGCGCCGTGGTGTATGAGGGTGCGGCTGCCCTCTCTCTACCTCTTTATATATAGGGGGAAGGGGGGGAGGAGGGGGCGCCCTAGGGTTTCCCTAGGGGGGCCAGCGGCCACAGGGGGGAAACCCTAGATGGGTTTTGGCCCCCCCACCCCTTAGGAGCCTTGGTCCCCAAGGCAAAGGGGGCGGCTGCCCTAGGGAGGGCGCCCCACCTCTCCTGGTTACGTGAGAAGGGGTGAGAGGGGCGCACAACCCCTTAGTGGGCTGGTTTGCCCCCTCCCCTTGGCCCATGAGGCCCAGCATACAAAAACAAAAAAAAAAAAAAAAAAAAAATTGCCCCCCCCCCCCCCCGAAACCCCTTTCGGTCATGCTGGACTCCGAACAACCTTCGGTAACCACCGTAATGACTCAACTATACTTATATCGTCACCAAACGTTAAGTGTGTAGACCCTGCGGGTTCGAGAACTATGCAGACATGACCGAGACACCTCTACGGTCAATAACCAATAGCATGACCTGGGTGCCCATATTGGTTCCTACATATTCTACGAAGATCTTATTGGTCGAACCTCGATGTCAAGGATTCAGCTAATCCCGTATGCCGTTCCCTTTGTCTATCGGTATGTTACTTGCCCGAGATTCGATCGTCGGTATCTCCATACCTAGTTCAATCTTGTTTCCGGCAAGTCTCTTTACACGTTCCGTAATACAAGATCCCGTGGCTAACCCATTAGTCACATTGCTTGCAAGCTCATTGTGATGCTGTATTACCGAGAGGGCCCAGAGATACCTCTCCGTCATACGGAGTGACAAATCCCAGTCTTGGTCCATGCCAACTCAACACATACCCTCGGAGATACCTGTAGAGCACATTTATAGTCACCCAGTTATGTTGCGATGTTTGGTACACACAAGGTACTCCTCCGGTGTCAGTGAGTTGCATGATCTCATGGTCATAGGAACATATACTTGACATGCAGAAAATGATAGCAATAAACTTAACACGATCATATGCTACGTTCATAGTTTGGGTCTTGTCCATCACATCATTCTCCTAATGATGTGATCCCGTTATCAAATGACAACTCATGTCTATGGCTAGGAAACCATAGCCATCTTTGATCAACGAGCTAGTCCGGTAGAGGCTTACTAGGGACATGTTGTTTGTCTATGTATCCACACATGCATTTGAGTTTCCGGTCAATACAATTATAGCATGGATAATAAACGATTATCATGAACAAGGAAATATAATAATAACCACTTTATTATTGCCTCTAGGGCATATTTCCAACAGAAATAAGACACATGTCCATGAAGAAATATACGTGGTCTTCTTCCTGCAATGGGGACACGTCCGTGAGCCAAGCTCGATCCGTCCGTAGACCTTCGAAACACCACCGGAACCCCTAAAATGTTGTTGACACAACGGTCGGAAGTCGCAACACCATCCACTCCATTGGAAGACGTCTTCTAAAACCACCTACATAACATAATGACATAATCAGATCCACCACTCCAGAAGAACAACAACTAGACGATCCCCTATCCTTCGTTACGCTGGCGACGAAGGGGACTAGAAGTCGGGGAAACATTATTCATGCTGTGCACGACTCTATCATTGGCACCACAACTCCGTAACGTAGATCCGAAGTCCCTATCACCTCCGGCCACTAGAGCGGCCGTTCGCATGGGTGGACTGGTGATGGTTGTTTAGATTTTTCGAAGAGGGAAGGGCAGGCTAGTGTCTTCGGTCAAATTCAGTATCGGACGGTACATAAACATATTTTTCTCTATATAAAACTTGATTAAAATTTGCAAAGATCGTTTTTTATATACACTGGTACTCACTCAGTATGAAAATATAAGACGTTTTGACACAAAGAGAGTAGCACACAGCAACTAGATGACAATTTTTTTTTTTGGCTAAAGAATAAACCACATGACGTTAATTTAGCTAGCGTCCAGCACTCCGGCCCGGACGATTAACACCGCTGCCTGGACATGGCGAGTACGCGGCCGGCTGCGCATGTGCCAAAAGCTAGCGTCGGTGCCGGGCGGCCGGGCGGCCGGTGAGCTATATCCCGAGCAGAGTGTGTGAAGCTTTGTTTCCTCTCTACGAATAACGGCGCGTTCACAAACACAAAGGTGCGGACGGTGCCTGCCAACATCTTAATGTACGCTGGAACGAAATGTCTTGTCTAAAAAAGGAGAGGTATTTCTTTCTCATCCAGTCATCCATGCCTCGGTGGTGCAACCGTGTGCACATTCTTGCCTCTGGCCGGCATGGTGATGGTGTGTACCAGAGTATCAGGTGATACGGCACCTTAGATGCTCTCGTGATACGAACTCCCGCGAATCGTTCGATCAGATATCCAACGGTCACAAACAGAGCTCCTGCAACTTTACAGAAAAATCCTTCAAGAATGTGATATTTGCGTGCAAGTCCAAAAGCATGGCTGTCACCCTTAGATCTCTGATCCAATGGCTCACGAAAGCCCGTATCATGGTAGCACCTAAACTCTTGATATTTTCTCGTGTGTACCATGTGTAGCATGTCGAATGGGGGCTAGTCACGTTGCTCCACAAACAAAGGAAGAAGAGGAGCGGGGAGGGCGAAGCAAAGGCATTTCTTCATTCGAGCCTGTGAGATAGTTGAGTGAACCATTCGTCGCGTCTCGGCTTCAATGACTTTTGCAAAAAGGAAAAATAGCGAGCAACTGCCTTCGCAGCGACATTTTTCTGAACTCATGATATAGTGGGTGACTGAGCGAAGCCAAATTGCATTGCTGCTCGAATAGTCACTCTACTGAAGCTTCCAACTTCTTTGAACACTTTCACTGGCAAGCTTCAGAGCATCTACAGCCGCGTACATCTAATCCGACCCCTCAAATATCCATGGACAGCGATCGGTCACCTCTTAAATTTTCATTTTCACGGTCATGTCCCTCACCTTTTCCTTATGCATTCGGTCTCATGCATGTGATTGGTGGAGATTGAGAGAGAGAAAGAAGAGAAAGAATAAACAAAGAGAAAAGGAGGTCCAAGTTAGGCCAAATCCTATGTGACGGAGACAGGACCACTGAGCTGACACATCTGGGCGCAACTTATAATCATCTCATATATAAGGGCAATATGAGCAGTGCCGGACAACCCAGACATTGAAGGAGGCTTTGATGGTCTGGTTGGGTCAACTGTTTTCTACTCTCTACTATCCGGTCAGTGGTCCTGTCACTACTGAGAAAGGGCTTATAGGTGAACCCAATTCAGTGGCGGGTGGGACCAAGCACCCGCCACAGGTAGTTAGGAAAAGCCGCAGTGGCGGGTGGCAAAACACGATCGCCAGAGCTAGAGGAACAACAGTGGCGGGCGAAACACAGCACCCGCCACAAAGAAGCACTGCCGAGCATGAGTCCGTTATGAATGTTTATTGTGGCGAGTGGCTATGCTTGCCCGCCACTGTTGTTACATGTAGTAGCGGCGGGCGAGTTAATATCCACGCAACAGTTAAAAGCCTCCAACGGGTTACATTTTTTTAATGCAGATAATAGCAGTGGCGGGCTGGATGTCCTACCCGCCACAAGTAGGTTACCAGCAGATGATTTAAATTCAATTGAAGGGTTGCCGCCCGCCACCCCAAATTAGCAATGGCCGGTCTTATGGCGCACCCGCCACAGCTGTTTAGCACTGTCTGCATGTGCGCCCCCCACTCTCTCCCTTACCCCATACTCTCACTCTTACTCTCAGTCTCTCCAACATCTTGCTCTCGTCGCCGCCCTCGCCCTCCACCATGGCGCTGACCACGTCGCCGTCCACGTCCGCTGCCGTCGTCGCCAGCCGCTGCCGCCATCGTACGTCCTCGCCCTCCACCGCGTCGACCTCACCCTCGATCCGCTGCCCCTGCCGCCGTCGCGCTCGGTCTGCCGCCCCGTCGCCCCGCGTCCAGTCCGGCAGGTATAAGGTCGCCGTCCCCCCTTGTATTTCCGCTCATCCTCGTCGCCACCCGCCGCCACGGCTGCCACGCACGTTCGACTAGGGTTAGGGTTAGGGTTAGGGGTTTCATCGATGTATTTTTAGTTTTTAGTTTGTAAGTATTTGTACTTTCTAGCTATTTTTAGTTTGATAGTAGTAGTTTCTAGTTGTATAGTTCGTAATGCACACATTATAATAAATTGTAGTTGTACTTTATAGTTGTAGTCTGATATTTCTAGCTGTAGTTCGATAGTTGTACTTTGTAGTTGTAGTTTATAGTTGTAGCAATCAAATTAGTCGTATATATGAAATCAACAACTGTATAGTTGTAGTTTATAGTTCTTTACTGGGGTACATACTAGGATTTTGACGAAGCGTTGTTATATTTCTGTTTTCGCCAAAATTTCTAGCACTTAATGTGTCCATTTTTATGAAGAGGTCATGCCAAATTTTCTTGTTTATTTTTTATTGATATTGTGTTGTAGTAGATGTCTTCATTTATTTATAAGGATTCATACTATAAGCGCTAAAGTTTTGGCGAAACGTTGATTTATTTTTGTTTTGCCAAATTTCTAGCTTTTAATGTGTCCATTTTTATGCAGAGGTTATGCCAATTTTTTTGTTTATTTTTAATTCAGATTGTGTTGTTGAAGATTTCATTGGTTCTTTCGCCAAATTTATTTATCTGCATGTTTTAGGTCATTTTTTCTTGAAATGGCGGACAACGGCAGGTACCATGGTGTTGTCCAGAGGCTCTGGGGAAAGTGGGGTGCCCAAATCCAAAACCCCGTCACTGGCAAGGAACAATGGCTCGGCATGTTCGACTTCGCCGAGGAAGCGGCGTGCACTTACGGCGCTCGAGTACCAGGTGATGTGGTCACCTATTACACGTAGGGTCAAGGACCCATCATTCGGGACCCATATGGGGCCCATCACCATCATAGGTATGTCCCTGGACCATGCCAGCATTCAGATGCATACATCAGGAGGATCTCTCAGACGGCTCTGCAGCACTCGGACAACCACACGTCACTCGGCGGACGATCAACCACTCGAACGTACAGGGCAAGAAGGCGCCGTGGGACCTGCAACGGTCGAGGAATCCTAAGTCATCCAATAAATAGAGTCATAGCTACCGTTACCTGTAACTACTGTAGTATAGGCTCATTACATTAGTAACTGGCTCATTCAATGGCATTAATTGCCCCGGCGGTGTGGGAGACATGGGGCTGCAGCGCACTCTATATAAGCCGCGCCCCTCTCCATAGCCGGGCAAGTTCAACTATGTAATCCTATCTATCGAATCAAAACAAAGCCTCAAGGCACGAGACGTAGGGTTTTTACCTCCACCAAGTGAGGGACTGAACTCGTTAAACACCGTGTGTTACACCTACGCCGTAGCTAGTCTCTGCCCCTTATTCGTACCCCTAGTACTCATTGTCAGGATCATAACCCCGACAGTTGGCGCCCACCGTGGGGCTAGGCGTCTAGCAAAATTTCACGGTGTAGGTGGATTCCATCATCATCGTCATCATGTCAGTCGGCGGCGAAATCCGCTTCAGGACGATCTCCTTCATCGCCAACGACTTAGCGTGGCTACGTGAAGCCCCGTTGGACGTGGAGGCGTTGCCCACCCGTGGCATGACGCACTTCCGAGCTTCTTCCTACGGAGTCCTTCTCCGACAGCCCTCGGCTCCATACCGAGTGGCTACTCATCCCACCGTTGTACGCCGTCGTAAGCGCTCCAGGTGTTCACGGCTGCAACGTTGGATCAAGCACGCTGTCGCCACTCAGGCGGAAGCGGAACAAGTGGTGGCCATCGAGTTCGACGAGCCCGTCCTTGACCTCTCTGACGAATCATTCGGCGATTCCTAAGAGGAATCCGAGTGCGATAGCGTTGATCCGACCGCCGAGATTTTCATGGCGGATAACTCCGAGCACCGCGTGCCCCCGGGCTACCCGGAGCCCAAAGACGATCACGTGGGTGCATCCCACGTCAACACCAACGGCGGCTTTCCAGGGCACGAGCCATATGTGCCTCAAGCTTTCACTCGGGAGCAGCTGGACGAGCTCCACCGCAGGAACGACCAGCTCCTGAACAGTCCCATCACCGGAACGACTCTTGAGGCGTTAGCCATGGAATCGACTCGCCTGGCTACTTTGGCCGAGTGCGATCGCCTCGAACGACTTCAGAAGGAGCTGGATGAATGCGAGCGCCGTCAACCCAGTCCCAGTCAGCACAAGCATCGGCTCTACACGAGTGACTAGCCTTGTAAGTATCAAGTTCCTAGTACTCCATTGCAAAATCTAGCTGCGCCACTCGGATCGCGGATTCCATTCAGCCCTCTGGCTCTTTGGCCAGGGAGGGGATTTGTCAGATCCAAGCGCTCCTCAAGACAGCACAGTCGCAGAATGCGGCGGTGTCCCAGTCCAGGGACCGGATCCATAGCGCATCCGTGCATGCGGAGACTGTTGAGTCGGCTCATAGCCCACTCGGCTCGGGCAGGAGCCGGACCACTTCTTCCTCCAGAGATCGTCCTGAAGATCGGAGACGTGATCGAGTCGCATCGCCCTGGCGTAATGATGACTACGATCGTGCACTGATTCCTCCACCTCGGGATGCCGCATACGGGCGCCAGCCCTATAATGACAGACGGACGCACGGCGGCAACCATAGGCCGAGTCCTACTCGTCTGACGAGAGACGCTCGAGACCCGCTGTTCAACGCGAGATTCATTCTCGCTCAGAACCTGGTAGACAGTGGTCGGGCCTTGCGAGAGGGCCGAGATCACGTCGTACCCAGTGGTTCCATACCATCAGGTCCCGAGTGCTTCAGCCGCAACATACGAGCGGCTGAGATTCCCAACAACTTCCTGCTGGCCACGGGGATCAGCAAATTCACCGGCGAATCCAAGCCTGAAATTTGGTTAGAAGATTACCTCATGGCAGTCCAGATCGGCGGCGGCAACGACAACGTGGCCAGGAAGCATTTGCCGCTGATGCTAGAAGGCTCTGCTCGGGCTTGGCTGACACAGCTCCCGCCGAGTAGTATATTTTGCTGGAAGGACCTGGCGAAGGTATTTGCCAAGACCTTTGAAGGCACGTACAAGAGAGCGGGAGGTTTAACCGAGTTACAGCACTGTGTGCAAAAGCAGAATGAAACTCTCCGAGAGTACATCCAGCTGTGGACCACTCTGCACAACACGGTGGAGAATGTCACCGAGCACCAGGCAATCTGCGCCTTCAAGGCTGGAGTCAGGTACCGGGAGCTAAACATGAAGTTCGGCCGAACTGAGACCCCGACTCTCGGTCGGGCTATGGAGCTAGCCAACCGGTACGCCAATGGTGAAGAGGAAGACCGACTGAGAAGTGGCAAGAGCCGAGCTGGCGACGCACATCAATCAGAGAACAAGAGCAAAAAGCACAAGCGGAAAGCAGATGCTGGAGGGAATGCCGAGGCCGCGGCTCTAGCCGGCCAAGGCAAAAAGAACCCCCAAAAGCAGAAGAAGGATTGGAAAGGAAAGAAGCAAGTCACCATGAAGAGCGACATCCTCGACCAGCCTTGCCAGATTCACATGAAGAAAGATGAGGAGGGTAACTTGATCTTACCCAAGCATACCATTCGGGAATGTCGACTCCTGAAGCAGGAGATGCGGCAGGATTGTTCTGGAGAAAGAGACGACGACGACGAAGACGGAGGCAAAGGTACTTCTGGGTACCCCAACATTGAGAATGTCCTCATGATCTTCGCCGACGTCGAAAGCAAGAGCCACCTCAAGGTGATCAACCGAGAGGTCAACATGGCAGTTCCGACTGTCACCAAATATCTTGACTTGGCCAAGACACCGGTAACTTTTGACCAGTCAGACCATCCGGCTCACATACCGACCCCCGGGAGGCAAGCCTTGGTGGTGGATCCAGTCGTGGGAGGAGTCCGATTGCGCAAATTCCTAGTGGACGGTGGCAGCGGGCTTAACATCATCTATGCCGACACCTTAGAGGCGATGGGCATCCCGATGACTCGGCTCAGCAAGAGCAATATGCAGTTCCACGGGGTAATCCCCGGGAAGAAGGCTAAATCACTCGACCAGATCCCTCTCGACATCGTATTCGGCGAAGAGAAGAACTTCCTAAAGGAATGGCTGACTTTCAAGGTGGTGGACTTCCGAAGTGCTTATCACGCCATCCTGGGCAGGCCTGCCTACGCACGTTTTATGGCCCGTCCATGTTACGTGTATCTCAAACTCAAGATGCCAGGGACGAAAGGCGTTATCACCATCAGAGGCAATCGAAAGTTGGCCGAAGAGTGCCTCCAGAAGGGCTCCCAGATCATAGATGAGCAGATGGCGATGGCCGAGCTGGACGAATACAAGAAGGCGGTAGACCCGAGCGAACTTTTGAAGTCCAAGAAGCCGACTGTGGAATCCGCTTTCCAGTCAGTAGGAGAGATGAAGCCGGTGCACATCCACCCTGAGGACCCGAATGCTGCCCCGACCAACACCTCCACCACCCTGGACAGCAAATAGGAAGCCACGCTCGTCCAGTTCCTCCATGAGAACTGGGACATCTTCGCATGGAAGCCTTCTGGCATGCCGGGTGTTCCCAGGGAATTGGCCGAGCACAGACTCCGTGTCGATCCGGCGACGAAGACTGTCAAAGAGTACCTTCGGCGATCTTCAACCAAGAAGCGCAAGGCGATTGGCAAGGAGATAGCATGGCTCCTAGCTGCTGAGTTCATCCGAGAGGTGTACCACTTCGAGTGTCTCGCCAACGTCGTCATGGAGCCGAAGAAAGACAAGTCTCTCCGTATGTGCATAGATTTTAGGCATATCACTCGGGCTTGCCCGAAAGATCATTTTCCTCTCCCTCGCATAGATCAGATAGTGGACTCTACTGCTGGATGTGAGCAGTTATCATTTCTGGATGCGTACTCTAGGTACCACCAGATCTGATTGTACGGTCCTGATGAAATAAAAACAGCATTCATCACCCCATTCGGGTGTTTCTGTTATACCACTATGCCATTCGGGTTGAAAAACGCTGGGGCCACATTCCAGCGTATGATCCAGAACTGCTTACGGAAGAAAATGAGTCGGAACGTAGAAGCTTATATGGATGACATCGTGGTTAAGTCCAGGAAAGGTTCTGACCTCCTGACTGACCTCGCTGAAACCTTCATGAATTTGCGAGCTTTCGGCATCAAGCTCAACCCAACCAAGTGTACATTCGGTGTACACGCAAGCAAGTTACTCGGCTTCCTCGTTTCCGAATGAAGGATCGATGCCAATCCTGAGAAGATAGGGGCGATCGTCCGAATGAAGCAACCAGAACATCTGCACGACGTGCAACGCCTCACAGGCTGCCTTGGATCCCTGAGTAGATTCATCTCACGACTCGGTGAAAAAGCCATGCCGCTTTAGCGACTGATGAAGAAGTCCGACAGGTTCGAGTGGACTCCCGAAGCGCAGGCTGCGTTCCAGGAACTTAAAGCCCTGTTTTCCACCTAGCCGGTGCTAGCTGCTCCGAGCAGCAAGGAGCCCTTGCTCTTATACATCGCGGCCACGAGCCAAGTTGTTAGCACGGTCCTCACGGTCGAACGGGAAGAACAAGGCAAAGCCTTCAAGCTCCAACGACCGGTCTACTACATCTCTGAAGTCCTCACACATTCCAAGCAAAGGTCTCCGCATTATCAGAAGCTGGTATATGGAATTTATCAAATTGCAAAGAAGGTAGCACATTATTTTCAAGAACACTCGGTCACGGTGATAAGTGACACTCCTCTATCTGAGATCATGAACAATAGAGATGCCACTGGCCATGTGGCTAAGTGGGCCATTGAGCTCCTCTCGTTGGACATCAGGTTTGAAGCCAAGAAGGCCATCAAGTCGCAAGCCCTGGCAGATTTTCTGGCCGAATGGATCGAGCAAGAGCAACCTGTCCCGAGTGTTCCCGAACACTGGACGATGTTCTTCGACGGCTCCAAGATGCTTCATGGCTCTGAGGCCGGAGTGGTCTTGGTGTCTCCTAAAGGCGACTGACTCAGTTATGTTCTTCAGATTCACTTCGACTCCTCCAACAATGAAGCTGAATACGAAGCTCTCTTATATGGGCTGTGAATGGCAATCTCTCTTGGGATTCGCCGACTAATGATCTATGGCGACTCAAACCTTGTGGTGAATCAAGTCATGAAGGAATGGCACATCCGTAGTCCGGCGATGACTGGTTACTGCAACGCCATCAGAAAATTAGAGAAACACTTCGAAGGGCTGGAGCTTCACCTTGTGCCATGTCTCAAGAACCAAGTAGCTGACGACCTTGCCAAGATGGGTTACACTCGAAAGCCAGTACCCAAGAATGTGTTCCTGGAACACTTGCACTTGCCCCACTATCAAGGAAGATCCTTTTGTGGAAGAGCCCCCACAGCCAGTCGGACCTTCCAATCCGACTGAAGTAGACATTCCCGCAGTAATCGATTTGGTCGAAGAGGTATTGGTCATCACTCCCGAGTGGACCGAACCGTTGTCGGGGTCAAAACCGGCCGATCTCGGGTAGGGGGTCCCGAACTGTGCGTCTGAGGATGGAAGGTAACAAGGGACAAAGGGAACATGATGTTTACCTAGGTTCGGGCCCTCTTAATGGAGGTAAAACCCTACGTCCTGCTTGATTGTATTTGATGAGTATGGGGGTTACAAGAGTTGATCTACCTCGAGATCGTAATGGCTAAACCCTAGCTGTCTAGCCTATGAGAATTCTGATAGACTCTACGGACTAAAACCTCCGGTTTATATAGACACCGGAGGGGGCTAGGGCTGTACAGAGTCGGTTTACAGAGGAAGGAAACTATACATCTGATGCCAAACTTGCCATCCACGCAAAGGAGATTCCACCCGGACACGAGGAAAGGTCGTATCTTCACGGCCCATCAATCCGGCCCATGTTACATAGCCCGGCCACCCGAGGACCACTTAATCCAGGACTCCCTCAGTAGCCCCTGAACCAGTCTTCAATGGCGATGTATTCGGCACGCAGATTGTCTTCGTCATTGCAAGGAGGGTTCCTCCTCTGAATACTTCAAAGCAATCTTCCGAATAGAAGAACTGTATCCGGCTCTGCATGACATTCACAACCCTCAACCACGGAGGTAAAATACTTAGTCAAAGTAATGTCCATCAACTGACAGCTTTTTCGGCGAAACGTCACATCTAGCCTCTTTATCATTTCGAACCGTTTTTTGGCCTCCTGCTTCGCATTTCGAGACACGGCCTCTATCGACACGTCTCGTCAAAGCGGAGATCATGCCCACTTATTGCGGGATCCTCATCAATACGGGTTTGGGTAATCCAACCGTGCCATTCGCACGCCCCCTTTGGAACAGGCGGGTTTTAAGGCTTGAGGGGGGGGCGCCTGATATTTACTGCCTATATAAGTGGATAAAGATCCATCTTTTCGCCCCACGCCTTCTTCCTTCTCCTGCCTCCCTATCCTCAAGCTCCAGCGCCCAAGCTTCAATTCGTCCCACCGCCGCCAACCTCTCCAGTCATGTCCAGATCTGGCTCGAAGGGCAAGTGGGAGGCCTCCTCCTTCACGAAGAAGGACGCAAAGGACCTCCGAGAGGCGGGGTACTTGTCTGCGGATATCGTGCACAGGCTCCCCGCCAAGGAGCAAGTTATCGCCAGCCCGGAGCCCGGCGAAATGGTGGTGTTCATCCCTCACTTCCTCCGCGGACTAGGGTTTCCCCTCCACCCCTTTGTCCGTGGCCTCATGTTCTACTACGGGCTTGATTTCCATGATCTAGCCCCAAATTCTTTCCTGCACATCTCGGCGTTCATCGTCGTGTGCGAGGCACTACTCTGCATCCCCCCACACTTCGGCATGTGGCTCAAGGTCTTCAACGTGAAGCCGAAGGTGGTCGACGGGCAGCATGCGGACTGCGGTGGTGCCATGGTGAGCAAACTCCCCAACACCACTTGACCTAAAGGGGCCTTTGTGGAGACCGTCAAGGTCTGGCAGCAGGAGTGGTTCTACATCACCGAACCCCATGGCGCCAGATGGCCGGTCGTTCCTGAGTTTAGATCCGGACCCCCAATGAGGCTCGCGTCGTGGACCAACAAGGGTCTGGACTGGGGGTCGACCGCGGAAGTGATGATGCTGCAGAAGCGCATCAAAAATATGATAAGCAAGAAAACCAGTCTCACTGACGTGATTCAGGTGATGCTCTTCCGCCGGATCCTCCCCTGCCAACTCCGGCCTCTCCATATGTGGGAGTTCAATGCGGAAGGTCCCCGGACCCTGCAGCGCTTCTTCGGTACAACGCACGAAGAGATCTGGAAGCTGCTCTTCATGGCCCAGAAGACGTTGCCGATGAAGACCGAAGACATCGGCCTCGACAGCGAGAATTCGGCCACTCCTGTAAGTATTTTAGTTCCGAACACAATTTTTGGTCCATAAATCAAATGTTATACCGAGATTTCCATTCTTCATTCAGGGCAGGACAGCGAAGGCGGAGCGGATCAAGTGTCCGGCTCCGCTACCTGAAGACCCTACCAATCCTCTGCTAACGAGGATGCTCGTTCCGGCGCCGTATCAGGCGCCGGATAAGAAGGCCAAGAAGAAGGGCAAGGAGGCCAAGGGCGGCCTCCGCCATAGAGGTACTTCGGATGCAGTGTCCGAAGAAACCGAAGCCCACTCCTCCCCCGAGGGGGATGAAGACGAAGAGGAGGAGGAGGCGGAAAGTGGTTCTCCCCTCAAGGGGGGAAAGAAGAAAAGGGTCGCCTCTGCAAACCTGTAGGAGGGGGCGTCCAAGAGGAGGAAGATAACCCTCTCAGGCGGTTTGGATACGGACGCCGAACACACCCCCAAGAGGCGCCTCAGGGAAAAGCCCCTGGCCGAATTGTAAGTGTCGAAAAGGATACTTAGCAAAGATTCGGTCTGTTATGGTTCTAATATAACATATCATACTGTGTGTTTCAGCCCAGCCCGCGACCTCCCCCAACCATCGCTGTCTAAGGGAAACTCTCTGGCACCAGGGATGGGGGAGAGCGAGACGCCTCCGCAAGCCTCTCCACTGACCAACGCGGATGACACCGAGGTGTTATCCCGAAGGGCCTCTCCGGGCCACGGAGAGGCAAAGGAGGCCGCGAACACGGCGCCTGGGGGTGAGACCTTGGCTGCCGAGGACATGGGGGGCACAACCCCCATGGAGACCGATGGCGGGGGCTTTGACCAGTCCGGCCCCCAGCCGAACACAATTCCGGAGACCCATACGGCTCCGGAATTGAACGAGCAACCCCCTTCAAAACAGGTGGGAGCGCCAACTCCGTCGGCGACCACCACTAATCTGTAGGCGCCGAACATTCTGGTGGAGGCACTACAACGTGCCGCCATCGTAGAGGAGCACCGCACCCTGATGGGTGCGGTGGTTGAGAAGGTTCAGTCCGCAAAGAGCGGGCTGAACGAAGCCTTCACCAGCCTGTTAACTGGCTTCGAGGTATGCGATGTAATATTCTTAGCCGCTTATCATATGCAAAAAAATATGCCTGTATATAGGTAGTAGCCCCTAAGACTATGTTCGGTTTTTGAAAAAAAAAACGAACAGAGGATCACATAGTATTTGGTAGAGGTGACGGACTTTCCTATTTTTACAACAGGCTTCTCTGTTGGCGGCGACCGCCCAGGCCACTAAAGTTTCCGATCTCAAGTGGAGGCTGTAGCTGGCTGATGATGATGTCGACCGCATGAACAAGCGGTTCGATGAGGCGCAAGGTATGCTTGAAATATCTCGCATATGCCTGAATTGATATGCAAATTCTGAGTTTAAACTCATGCGCTGCTATGTGTATGATTGCAGGCAGTGCGGCAGAGGTCAAGACCCTCAAGAGTGCCCTTGCCCAAGCCAAGGAGGAAGCAAAGGCGAGCAAAGCGGCCCAGACAAAGCGACTGCAGATTTAAAGTCCGAACAGGTCGCCCGCCGCCAGTACGAGGAGAGGGTGACCGAAGTAGAGCAAGAGCTCTAGGACGCCGCCGGCAAGTGCGAGTCCTTGGAGGAGAAGAATAAGGCCCAGGCGGCCGAACTCGACAAGGCCCTCCAAGAGGCCAAGGAGGCGCGGACCGAGTCCCGGGCAGCTCGCGAGGAAATCCGGCAGTCCAAACAGATAGCTGCTGGTAAGCCCTTTCTTTTGCAGACTATGTTTGGCGGTCAAAGATATGCCTTGCTCACTCGACTGTGGAGTTCTCCAGATGCATTTGCGGATCTTTCAAAGAGTGCCGCTGACGCCGCGCAGTTCTTCCGGGCCCAGGAGGGGCACACGACAGAGAAGCTCTTCTGGTCATAGCTCGTGACGTTGGAGCGTCCGGCGCTGTTGAACAACCACATGATGCAACTGGCAGAGCTGCACAGGATGTCCGGATTGGCCATGAAGGACGTCATAGTCCGGCTGTAGCCAACCGAACCCATTCCGAGCAGCTACTTCGGCCTGGTGCAGCGACTTGCTGACGTGCTACCTCAGATTGAAGCTGTCAAGCGCTCGACATGCATAGAAGGTGCGTGGATGGCCTTTGCCCGTGTCAAGATGCACTGGGCGAAGATGAAGGCCGCCGTCGTGGCGGTTGAGGGCCCACTCGAAGGCAAGGACCACCGCAAGCCGGAGCGGTATTTTGTAGACGTCCTTAAGGGTGCCCGATTAATAGAGGGTCAATGCACAAAGGATATCATATTTGAGTGAACGTATCCGAGCTGTCCAGACGTTGTATTATGAACCAAGGCTTTGTAATATATTTATGCTGTTATCCGGAATACCTTGCCTCCTGTGCGGCCGTATTCTGGTATTCTGAAAGTTTGCCAGTCATCGGCTTCAGCCCCCACGTGGATATTACGGGGGTGTTCGAAATAACGCATGATCACTCTTGACCCAACGCCTTGGTCCGTGAAGGAGGTGTCTGCGTAGGTGAACCAGGCAATCAGACTATGCGGCTTTATCACTTTCACTTAGCAATAGGAGTTTGACAGTGGGGCGAAGTACTAGCCCCTAGTGCGTATGTGGTTATCCGAACTGGGATGCCTTAAGCACATGACTGGACGGAGGCCAGTCCTTCGCATAATACGGAAGAAATCGCAAAAGATTTATAGCAAGTCGCCGAATAGCTGACCAGTTCTCGCCGCAACATGACAGTCAGTTTTCGGCTTTCTCTACTGATGTGTTTTGACCGGACGAACCAGAAACACAATCGCAGTAGTTCTCCCTTTACTACCCTAGCCGAACGAGCGGAACGTAAGGTAGTAACCATAGGAGCCGGGCAACCAAACTATTGACCAAAGACATGATTCGGAGCTGATGCATATAATGCAATATTCGGGACGCCGAAGTGCACTCTAAAAGCGTTCGGACATTTTTTTTGAAAATATAGGTGGCCGAATAGAGCCCCTGGCATTTTAGGCCATTGCGAAGTGTATATGCCAATCTGACGTGAAGAGGGAATACAGATTATGAAATAGACCAATACCAAATAGGGTTGGTAAAAACTGTTTCCATTATAGTCTGATTGATACGTCAAAACGTGCTCTTACAGATAATGCTATAAGCATCAGGGCTATTTTACATGCCGAGAATTTGTCAACAACTGAAAGCTGTATACAGGTCCTTAAAAAAGGTAGTCGTGAAGATCCTTTGGACATCCTGCCGCACGTTTGCGCCGCTTTTCGCCTTGGTGGAGGATCCTTTGAAAGGATCGACGATCGTCTATAGAGAAGGGGCCTGGTAAAGGGCCCTTGTACCACCGTAAAGTGATTTAGGTTTTAAAGAACCTGGAATATGATAGAAAAGAGAAAAAAGAGAAGGAGATTAAGGTTCGAATAGGGTCGAGCCGTATTATGAGCCTCGTCCGCGGAGTGCCTCCGTCGTCACCCAAGGTATTTTGAGTGTGTAGTTATGCACACGTGGTACATATGCCGCGATTAGAGGGGGCGGTGGACGGGGGCAAAACTGCTAGTCCAGCGCCGGATTGATCGAGCTGTCGTTCTGCAGAGTAGGCCGGACTCGTTTGATAGTGTCCGGAGGCTTGATGGCCGATGAAGTGTTCGGCTTGATGAGGCCGCTCTGTACCTCTGCTGCAAGGGCCGCGGTGTGCTCCTCAGTACGGAGGGAGTGTTCCATGTTTCCATTAACTGTGATAATGCCGCGAGGTCCAGGCATTTTGAGCTTTAAGTAAGCATAAGGCGGGACTGCATTGAAGTGGGCGAAGGCAGTACATTCGAGCAGTGCGTGATAACCACTGCGAAAGGGGACGATGTCGAAGATCAAGTCTTCGCTTCAGAAGTTGTCCGGTGAACCGAAGACTACTTCCAATGTTAATGAGCCCATACAGCGGGCCTCGACGCCGGGTATCACTCCTTTAAAGGTGGGGTTACTAGGATTGATTCTTGACGGGTCAATACCCATTTTGCGGACAGTGTCTTGATATATCAAGTTGAGACTGCTGCTGCCGTCCATAAGGACTAGAGTCAGATGATAGCCGTCAATGATTGGATCGAGCACCAGGGCCGCCGAACCTCCGTGACGGATACTGGTCGGGTGGTCCCTGCGATCGAAGGTGATCGGACAAGCCGACCATGGGTTGAATTTGGGGGCGACAGGCTCTACGGCGTAGACGTCCCTTAGTGCGCGCTTGCACTCCCTTTTGGGGATATGCGTGACATATATCATGTTCACTGTTTTCACCTCAGGGGGAAATTTCTTTTGTCCCCCTGTGTTCAGTGGGCGGGGCTCGTCATCATCCTCGCTTGGCGGCCCTTTCCCCTTATGTTCAGTATTTAACTTACCGGCCTGTTTGAAAACCCAACAATTTCTGTTGGAGTGGTTGGCAGGCTTGTCGGGGGTGCCATGAATCTGGCAAGGCCGATCGACTATTTTGTCCAAATTAGATGGACCGTCCTTATTTCCTTTGAATGGCTTCTTCCGCTGACCGGATTTAGAGCCACTGAATCCGGCGTTAACCGCTATGTATTCAGTTTCTTCATTGTTGTTTCGATGCTTGTGTTTGTTGCGTCGTGGCCTACCATTGTCGTCCTTGACTTCGGAGGTGCCAGGGTCGCTGGTACTATTGCTTCTACGAGCCAACCAGCTGTCCTCTCCCGCACAGAAGCGGGTCATGAGTGCAGTAAGAGCTGCCATAGACTTCGGCTTTTCCTGACCAAGGTGTCGGGCGAGCCATTCGTCGCGGACGCTATGTTTAAAGGCCGTGAGGGCTTCGGCGTCCAGACAGTCGACGATTTGGTTCTTTTTAATTAAGAACCTAGTCCAGAGTTTGTGGGCTGACTCACCGGGTTGCTGGACTATATGACTAAGGTCATCGGCATCCAGAGGCCGGACATAGGTACCTTGGAAGTTGTCTCTAAAGGCATCCTCCAAGTCTTCCTAGCTACCAATAGAGTTCTCTGGTAGGCTGTTTAACCAGTGTCGCGCTGGTCCTTCTAGCTTTAGGGGGAGGTATTTGATGGCGTGGAGATCATCGCCGCGTGCCATGTGAATATGGAGAAGAAAATCCTCAATCCATAACGTGGGATCTATCGTTCCATCGTATGATTCGATGTTTACGGGTTTCAACCCTTCTGGAAATTGGTGCTGCATTACCTCATCGGTAAAGCACAAGGGGTGTGCGGCGCCTCTGTATCGGGCAACGTCACGACGGAGTTCAGTTATGCTGCTCGCGCCAAGCTTGAGGGCCGTCGTCTCTCGTTGGAGCACGCCCCCTTGATCCGTATATTGATCTGGTCTTGCCGGCTCTATTGTCCAGGTCCTGACATAAATCGTAGGTGTAGCCCTGAGCTGCTACCTCTTTGCCTCGACGGTGAGGTGGCACGGGCTAGTGTTCGGCACGGGTAGCCGCTTTGTTTCGCCCACGCGGTGGTCGGTCTTGTTCATCAGCATGATTATATGTTGACGGTATTGGCTCTAGGGCCTCGTCATCGAATTGTGGCAGTAGCCGACGCTTCGGATAGCTCTTTGTTGGGAGTTCGAGGCCGTACTCCTCGGCAGCTATGACCTGGGTCCATCTGTCGTTGAGCGTATCCTGTTCGGCTTGAAGCTGTTTCTTTTTTTGGCTCCTCGCAGTTGAGATGAGCTGTAAATTAAAGCGCTCTTGCTCGAGGGGTTCCTCTGGCATGATGAAGTCTTCGTTGCCGAGGCTGACATCCTCCTCGGAGATCGGTAGATAGTTACTATCCTCCGAATCCTCATTCCCGACTGGCTCGTCAGGGTTAACTTGTCCCTCTTCCCAATAATCCTGCTCTACGGCAGGCTCAATGGGTTGGTCAGAGTCTTCGGCATTCTCCGGAGTGTCAATGTCTCCGGTGCCGGTATTACTTTCTTTTTCCCGAAGCAATCGTGAACGGCGCCGCTGATGTCGACGCTTCGGTGGTACCTCGACGGGCTTGTCCTCGATCGGATCTTGATTGCCATCATCGTCCTCTTTGGGTGTATCCACCATGTACACGTCGTATGTAGAAGTGGCAGTCCAACGTTCGGTGATGGGCGGGTTTTGGCCTGGTTCGGCTTCAGCATCATCGTCCATACCGTCGATGTCTTCGGAGGCGTAATCGAGTATGTCGGTTAAGTCCTTGACAGTGGCTATCAAGTGGGTGGTTGGTGGGACATAAAATTCCCTGCACTCAGCCCCTAGTTCGGGCTGTGCGTAATTCGGAGGTGATACCTCCGTGATGGCGAGAGATCGCATTAAGTCCAGGGCCTCGCTTAAGAGTGAAAGCCGGACGGGAAACCGAGGACCTGCGGAGCTGGGCATGGCAGACTCTGCCAGGTGGTGTTCACCAGACGCAAACCTTGAGAGTTCGGAGTTGGCCTCCAGAGGTGAGTTCGGCTCTCCGATGACGAGGAGGGTCCTGCTTGATTCCAGGCTCACCGACCATACAATTGCTTCTGGGTCTTCGGCAAAGGGCTCCATGGGAGGAGAGGGTCCGGTGAGTTTTAAGATCCCATCTTCGGATGAGGTGGCCTGCTCTGGATCTATGGCCAGGGCAGGGGTAGTAGTTGGTCTTTGAGTGGCTCCTGATGACGGATCCGATGGGTTGCCTTCTTGAAGATGAGGAATAGTGGTCGAGGCCGTGAATCCTTCGAAGATCAAGTCTCCTCGGATATCAGCGACGTAATTCAGGCTCCCAAATCTGATCTGATGACCAGGGGCGTAGCTGTCGATCTACTCAAGGTGACGAACTGAATTGGCGCGCAGAGCGAAGCCGCCGAATACAAAAAGTTGACCGAGAAGGAAGGCCTCCCCGAAAACAACATCGTTGTTGATGATCAAACGAGCCATCGATCCTTCTGCCGACGTCACAGTGGAACTCTCAATGAAAGCACCAATGTCGGTGTCAAAACCGGCCGATCTCGGGTAGGGGGTCCTGAACTGTGTGTCTGAGGATCGAAGGTAACAAGGGACAAAGTGAACACGATGTTTACCCAGGTTCGGGCCCTCTTAATGGAGGTAAAACCCTACGTCCTGCTTGATTGTATTTGATGAGTATGGGGGTTACAAGAGTTGATCTACCTCGAGATCGTAATGGCTAAACCCTAGCTGTCTAGCCTATGAGAATTCTGATAGCCTCTACGGACTAAACCCTCCGGTTTATATAGACACCGGAGGGGGCTAGGGTTGTACAGAGTTGGTTTACAGAGGAAGGAAACTATACATCTGGACGCCAAACTTCCCATCCACGCAAAGGAGAGTCCCACCCGGACACGAGGAAAGGTCTTCTGTCTTGTATCTTCAAGGCCCATCAATCCGGCCCATGTTACATAGCCCGGCCACCCGAGGACCCCTTAATCCAGGACTCCCTCTATCGTATCTAGCATACTTGCTACGACAAAAACTCCCAGAAGATGAGGATGAAGCTCGACAGATCGTCCGCCGATCCAAAGCTTTCACCGGGATGGGCGATCAACTGTACAAGAAAAGTACGACTGGAGTCACTCAGCGATGCATATCCCCAGAGGAAGGGCAGCAAATACTGCAAGAGATTCCCTCGGGAACATGGGGGCATCATGCGTCCTCTCGGACCTTTGTCGCCAAAGCATTCAGAGGCGAATTCTATTGGCCCCGAGCCAATGAGGCCGCCCGGGACATAGTAGATCATTGCGTTGGGTGCTAGTTCTATGTGAACCAGTCGCACAAGCCAGCGTCTGCCCTGAAGACTATCCCCCTCACTTGGCCATTTGTTGTCTGGGGACTCAACATGGTCGGCCCTCTCCGGACGGGGACAAGTGGCTTCACACACCTGTTGGTAGCAATGGACAAGTTCACCAAGTGGATTGAGGCCAAGCCCATAAAAAAGTTGGACTCGGCCACCGCGATTCAGTTCATTAGGGAGACCATCTTCAGGTTCGCAGTCCCACACAGCATCATCACCGACAACGCGTCTAACTTCGACTCAGACGAGTTCCGCGAGTTCTGCTACACCCAGGGCACTCGGGTTGACTACGCCTCCGTGGCACACCCGAAGTCGAATGGACAAGCCGAGAGAGCAAATGGGCTCATACTTCAGGGATTGAAACCCCGCCTCATGCGTGACCTGACTCATGCAGTGGGGGCCTGGGTGACCGAACTGCCGTCAGTCCTCAGGGGCCTGCGAACGACCCCAAATCGATCCACTAACCGCACTCCATTCTTCATGGTGTATAGGTCAGAGGCAGTCTTGCCGAGTGACCTCCTCCACAATTCTCCCCGAGTGGATCTTTACTCGGAAGTTGAAGCCGAGGAAGCAAGGCAGGATGGCCTAGACCTTTTGGAGGAAGAGCGTGAGCTAGTGCTCATAAGATCAACCTTGTATCAACAAGACTTACGCCTCTACCACGATAGACACATCAGAGGACATGCCTTCCAGGAAGGAGACCTGGTCCTCCGAGTGGATCAACAGAAACCTCACAAGCTAGCGCCCCATTGGGAGGGACCATTCGCCATATCCAAGGTCTTGCACAATGGAGCATACAGACTGTACAACTTCACCAGAGGGATAGAAGAGCCCAGAGCTTGGAATGCAGACCTTCTTCGCAAGTTTTATACTTAGAATAAAATTTCTCCCTTGTAATAGTTAGTCCGAATGAACTTAGATGAATAAAAGTCTCGCTTTTCCATATATTGTCTAGTTCGACCTACGGTCGCATCTCAGTCAGGTGATTAATTGCATTCGGAAATTAACACACCTCCAGTGGGTGATAAGAGGTGAGAAAACTTAGCTGCAAACCAGTTTTCGCCTAAGTGAAAAAATAATCCGAGTGAGGATCTGTTCCACACTCAGGGGCTTAGCTGCGAACCAACTTTCGCCTAAGTTCGAAAATAATCTGAGTGAGAATCTGTTGCACACTCGGGGGCTTAGCCGCGAACCAGGTTTCGCCAAAGTTCGAAAATAATCCGGGTGAGAATCTGTTCCACACTCGGGGGCTTAGCCACGAACCAGCTTTCGCCTAAGTTCGAAAATAATCCTAGTGAGAATCTATTCCACATTCGGGGGCTTAGCAGCGAACCAGCTTTCGCCTAAGTTCGAAAATAGTCCAAGTGAGAATTTGTTCCAGACTTGGGGGCTTAGCCGTGAACCAGCTTTCACCTAAGTTCAAAAATAATCCGAGTGAGAATCTGTTCCACACTCGGGGGCTTAGCCGCGAACCAGCTTTCGCCTAAGTTCAAAAACAATCTGAGTGAGGATTTGTTCCACACTCGGAGGCTTAGCTGTGAACCAGTTTTTGCCTAAGAACAAACAAAAGCAAATAGAAGTGCAAAAGGTTTCAAATGAAAGATTCGATCCGTCTGAATGTCTCCAAGGCAAAACAGGCCCAAACGCTCGGCTAAGTATTTCATTACATCAACCACCCGGCATTCCGGGGCAAATTCAATCAAGTGTTTTTAAGCTTCCGGCGGAGGGTTGGCTGGGTCGACAAAGGTCTCCAGATCGATCCCATCGGCGATGCGAGTGGCGGCTTCAGCAAAGGTCTCCATAAAATCCTCAAACTTGAGGTTCTTATTGTTCACCACTCAGAGGTTTTTCACCTTCTCTTCGTCCACGTTCTTGCAATGAACGCGGACGAGTGACAACGCTACATCAGCACCACTCCGAGCGGCGGATTTCTTCCAAGCCTTCACCCGAGCGGGAACATCGTTCAGCCGCATCAGGATCGACTCTAGATCCTTTTGAGTCTCTTCACCCGGCTGCAACTCCTCATCAATCCGACCTGCCGCACCTTGATGGCTCGTGTCCGTATCAGTATTTTCTCCGAAGAGTAAGGGATGATGCAGCACAGCTACGGTAGATATTTCCCTCAGTGATGAGACCAAGGATATCGGACCAGTAGGAGAACCACACAACACTATGTAAACGGTACCTGCACAAAAAGAACAAATACTTGCAACCTGACGCATAAGAGGGGTTGTCAATCCCTCCCGGGTAAAAGATAGATAAATTTGTAGTAGATTGGATAAATAGATCTTGCGGAAACAAGAGATAAAATAAATAACAAAAAAATACATCAAGGTATTTTTGGGTTTTTGGCATAATAGATCTGAAAATAAAAGAGGCAAATAGTAGATCGAAAAGCAAAGATGATAAAGAATAGACCCGGTGCCATAGATTTCACTAGTGGCTTCTCTGTCGAGAGATAGCATACGGCGGGTAAACAAATTACTGTTGGGCAATTGATAGAACTTCAAATAATTATGTAGATATCCAGGCAATGATCATTACATAGGCATCACGTCCAAGATTAGTAGACCGACTCCTGCCTGCATCTACTACTATTACTCCACACGTCGACCGCTATCCAGCATGCATCTAGTGTATTAAGTTCATGGAGAAACGGAGTAATGCAATAAGAACGATGACATGATGTAGACAAGATCTATTCTTGTAGGAATAGACCTCATCTTGTTATCCTTAATAGCAACGATACATACGTGTCATGTCCCTTTCTGTCACTGGGATTGAGCACCGTAAGATCGAACCCACCACAAAGCACCTCTTCCCATGGCCAGAAAAATCGATCTAGTCGGCCTAACTAAACCAAAGATTTGAAAAAGAAATACGAGGCTATAAGCAGTCATGCATATAAGAGATCAAAACTCAAATAACTTTCATGGATAAAATAGATCTGATCATAAACTCAAAGTTCATCGGATCCCAACAAACACACCGCAAAAAGAGTTACATCAAATAGTCTCCGAGAGACCATTGTATTGACAATCAAAAGAGAGAGAGGAAGCCATCTAGCTACTAACTACGGACCCGTAGGTCTACAATGAACTACTCACGCATCATCGGAGAGGCACCAATGAGGATGATGAACCCCACCATGATGGTGTCTAGATTGGATCTGGTGGTTCTGGAACTTGCGGCGGCTGGAATTGTGTTTTGTCGACTCCCCTAGGGTTTTTGGATTTTCGGGGTATTTATAGAGAAAGAGGCGGTGCGGGAGGCCACCGAGGTGGGCAAAACCCACCAGGGCGGGCCTGGGCCCCCAGGCGCACCCAGGTGGGTTGTGCCCCCCTCGGGGCACCCCTTGAGGGAGTCCTGGATTAAGGGGTCCTCGGGCGTCCGGGTTATGTGACATGGGCCGGACTGATGGGCTGTGAAGATATAAGGTAGAAGGCCTTTCCCCGTGTCTGGTTGGGACTCTCCTTTGCGTGGATGGCAAGATTGGTGTTCGGATGTGTAAATTCCTTCCTCTGTAAACCGACTCTATACAACCCTAGCTCCCTCCGGTGTCTATATAAACCGGAGGGTTTAGTCCATAGAGGCTATCAGAATTTTCATATGCTAGACAACTAGGGTTTAGCCATTACGATCTCGAGGTAGATCAACTCTTGTAACCCCCATACTCATCAAATACAATCAAGCAAGACGTAGGGTTTTACCTCCATCAAGAGGGCCCAAACCTGGGTAAACATCATGATCCCTTTGTCCCTTGTTACCTTCGATCCTCAGACACACAGTTTGGGACCCCCTACCCGAGATCGGCCGGTTTCGACACCGAGATTGGTGCTTTCATTGAGAGTTCCTTTGTGTCGTCGACGGAAGGATCGATGGCCTGCCTTGTCATCAATGACAACATCACCTCTGGAGGAGCCCTAGTTCCGGGACAGATCCTCCAACTCGGCGGTTTTGCCATGGGCGCTCGCTCGGCCGTTAAGCCAAAGGCGGCCCCCCAAATCGCCAAACATCATCTCCGCATCAGCCTCGAACACTCCGAAAAGATGGATCCGGCAGGTGTCTAATCCTTGAACGAACTGCTAGATCGCATCGCCGCCCTGGGGGTCGCAACGGACTATGATCGGATTGGGCTTAAACCCGATCAGAGGGAAATCAAGTCCCCGCCGATCACCCATCTGGAAGTGGTTGTGGAGGAACAAGCCGAGAATACTTCTCCCCCTAAGTTGATAACAAGCTATGTTCAGATTTCCGAGCCCTGTGAGCCGGATATCCATCTTCGGGAAGAGACCATATGTCCTCCGAACATAGAATCAGGTGTTGAGCCCAAAAACCACCAGGACCCTCCTAATCCTGGACTAGTGACCTCGGAGATTCTTCAAACTCCGGATCCAATAGTGGGTCAGGGCTCGGATTTCAGCCCACCCACCCACCACAAGCAATATTCCCCAAGCAATTCAGGTCCTCCAAACATATGTGACCTAATGTATGTACGACAGCAACCTCAGGAAATGGTCCATCACTTCTGGGCCAGATTCCTCCTTGTTAAAAACAAGATTAAAGATTGCTGCGACAAGGACGCAGTTTCAGTTTTCTGCCGCAACTGTACGGACGAGGGAATCCTCAATGCCCTCAACCGCTGCCGCATACTGCAATTTGCAGATCTGGCACATATAGTATGGAAGTACTGTGCAATGGAAAGCGCCTGGATAGCCCAGACAGCTCAGTGGGAACCTCCTGCCTTTAAGCAGCCCACCGGACGGGCAAAAACGATGCACCCTTACGGGGCACTCGATCATCATCTCATTGACAAGAAAATCAAACCCTTCACGGGACATAGAACTATCCTGGATGAATTGCTTGACAAGCCCTGTCAGATACACACGACGCCGAATACCGAACCAACACATAGCCTTCGGGCATGTTGGGTACTCCGGCAGGTGGCTAAGAGCGGCGAGGCCATCCTCACCAACACCACCCCGGAGAAGCACTCTTCGGAGGATGATGACCTCAATGTCTTTACGGTCTTCGAGACCTTTTCTTCAAATAATCGGCGCAAAAGGGCGCTCCGCGACCTCGCCGAAGTTAACCAAGTAGCCGCAATAAATCCTTGGAAAGATACGGCAATAACTTTTACTGCCGACGACGAACCAAGGGCCAGACCAGTCCGAGCACCTGCCGCCTTGGTCTTAAACCCAATTGTAGACGGCTTTCGACTCACCAAGGTGCTCATGGACGGCGGCAGCAGACTAAACCTCATCTACGAAGACACGCTCAATAAAATGCAAATGGACAAGAGTCGCATCGAGCAAAGCATCACCACCTTTCGAGGGATTATCCCCGGTCGTGAAGCATGATGTTTAGGGAAAATTAAACTTGATGTAGTATTCGGCACGCCGGAGAACTATAGGTCCGAAGAGTTGCTCTTCCACATGGCACCTTTCAAAATCGGATATCACGCCTTGTTGGGGTGAGACGCCTTCACACGCTTCCAAGCCATACCCCATTACGGGTATATGAAGCTCAAAATGCCAGGGCGCAACGGAGTTATCACCATCACCAGTGATCCGGATATAGCACTCCGCGCCGAAAACAAAACGGCATCCTTGGCCCTCGAGGCACTATCTGAGGCCCTAGCGGCCGAGGAGCTAACCACTCTGCATTCCACAGTGGACAATGATGATGTAATCCTCGATAAGAGGCCCAAGTCCACTTCTTTCAAACCAGCAGACGAAATAATAAAATTTCAAGTACACCCGACGGATCCCAACAAGACAGCCTCCATTGGAGCACAGCTGGATCCAACGATCGACGTCGCACTAAGAGCGTTCCTGCGCGAGAATTGGGATATCTTCGCCTGGCACCATTCGGACATGCCCGGGATCCCACGCAGACTGGCCGAACATAGCCTCAATATTATAAAGGGGTTCAAACCAGTCAAGCAAACGTTGCGGCGATTTTTCGAACCCAAACGACAAGCTATGGGGGAGTAGCTAGCTAAACTTCTTGAAGCAGGGTTCATCAGGGAGATCAAACACCCGGACTGGCTAGCAAACCTGGTCATGGTACCGAAGAAGGATAAATCCTGGCGCCTTTGTGTTGATTTCAAATACCTCAATAAAGCCTGCCCTAAGGACCCCATCCCGCTGCCCCGCATTGACCAAATCATTGACGCGACTACAGGACATGATTCACTGTGTTTCCTCGACGCATACTCCAGATACCATCAAATTAAAATGAAGGAGTCCGACCAGCCCACAACGGCATTCATTACCCTGTACGGGCCTTTCTACTTCAACACCATGCCATTCGGACTCAAAAACGCTGGCGCCTCTTACCAACGCATGATTCAAACATGTCTGGAGAAACAAATTGGCAAGACAGTGGAGGCATACGTAGATGATGTAGTCATCAAGACTAAACATGTCGAATCATTGGTGGACGATCTACGCCTCACATTCGACAACCTCCGAACATATGACATACGGCTCAATCCGGAAAAATGTGTCTTCGGCGTTCCAGCCGGAAAACTACTCGGGTTCATTGTTTCCAATAGAGGAATCGAAGCAAACCCAGCCAAAACCCGAGCCTTGTCACAATTGGCAACCCCAACAGACCTAAAACAGGTCCATAAACTAGCTGGGTGCGTGGCAGCTTTGAGCCGCTTTATCTCCAGATTGGGAGAAAAGGCACTGCCACTTTATCGCCTACTCCGACGAACCGACCACTTCGAGTGGACAGTTGCGGCAACAGCCGGATTGGAAGAAATAAAAACTTTGTTAGCGAGCAACCCAATCCTCGCCGCACCAAACATCGACGAACCTATGTTGCTCTACATATCTGCAACTCACCAGGTGGTGAGCATGGTGCTTGTCGTCGAACGAGAGGAAGAGGGACATAAATTCCCACTCCAAAAACCAGTATACTATGTATCGACGGTCCTTATACCGTGCAAATCTCAATACCCATGCTACCAAAAGAAAGCATATGCGGTCTTCATGGCATCCTGAAAGGTGCGGCACTACTTTCAAGAGTGTTCGATCACGGTGGCATCCGAAGTACCACTCAATGATATCATAAAAAATCGGGACGCCACGACTGCATAGCCAAATGGGCCATCGAGCTCTTACCATTTGAAATAACATACAAACCACGCCGAGCTATTAAATCTCAAGTGTTGGCTGACTTCGTCGCCGAATGGACGGAAGCCGAACTCCCTAAAGAATACAACACATACTCCAACTGGGTAATGTACTTCGACGGCTCTAAAATATTAGCCGGGTTGGGAGCCGGTGTCATCTTAACTTCCCCTACTGGGGACACAGTCCGCTATGTATTACAAATAATGTACACGGACTCCAACAACGCAGCCGAATACGAGCCACTACTGCATGGTCTCCGGATAGCTGCTTCTATGGGCATTCAACGCCTAGAGGTGCATGGGGATTCGAACCTCGCAATATCCCAAATAAATGGAGATTTCTATGCACAAGATCCAAAGATGATGGCATACCATGATGCCGTACTCAAAATATCAACTCGGTTTGAGGGGCTCGAGTTTCATCACGTTGCTCGAGACAGTAATCAGGCAGCGGACATCCTTGCTCGAATGGGCGCTAAACGCGACCCCGTCCCACCTAACACCTTTGTGAAAAGGCACTTCAAGTCATCCGTGGTATGGCAGGACGAGAGCGGCAACACTAGTCCGGAGCATATCATACCCCCAGATGCCGAACACACTTATGATATCATCGGGGGCTCAGGCACCGAAATGACACATTCCGCCCATGTAATCATGGTTGTCATTGCTCCATGGACCGAACCCTTCCTGGCCTACCTTAATAGGCGGGGGCTCCCTGAGGACCAGAATGAGGCACGCCGCATAGTTTGACGCTCGAAAGCCTACAAGGTTCATGAAGGAGAGCTCTACAAGAAAAGTACTACTGGAGTTCTTCAAAGATGTATCTCCGAAGAGGAGGGATGGCAGCTCTTGGCCAAAATACATGCTGGTCTCGGTGGCCATCACGCCGCCGCTCGGGCCCTCGTAAGTAAGGCCTTCCGTACAGGTTTCTTTTGGCCTACAGCCTGAGCAGATGCACCGGCTCTTGTACAGCGCTGTGTCGGATGCCAGCTTTTCGCCAATCAAAGTCACATGCTACCCACCGCCTTAAAAACTATCCCCATTACTTGGCCTTTTGCGGTCTGGGGGCTGGATATGGTCGGACCCCTTAAAGGGGGAAGCCACAAGAAGAAATATTTGCTAGTTATGGTGGACAAATTCACTAAGTGGATAGAGGCCAAACCAGTAAAAACGGCTGAAGCTGGACCGGTGATCGACTTTATATCCGGCGTTGTACACCGTTATGGTGTCCCTCACAGTATCATTACTGACAATGGCTCTAACTTCACAGCCGATGAGGTGAAAACATGGTGTGCTAACTTGGGCATCAAGCTTGATTACGCCTCCGTATATCACCCTCAAACAAACGGTCAGGTCGAACGGGCTAATGGCCTGATAATGAGCGGCATCAAAACCAGACTAGTGCGATCCCTACGGGAGTCAGATAAGCACTGGGTCAAGGAACTCGATTCCGTACTCTGGGGACTGCGGACCACCCACAATCGCATGACTGGATACACCCCCTTTTTTATGGTGTACGGCGCAGAGGCTGTTTTGCCCTGCGATATTATTCATGACTCACCTCGAGTGCGCATGTATGAAGAGAGAGAAGCCGAGCTCAATCAGCAGGAAGACCTAGATGGCCTAGAGGAGGAGCGCGATGTTGCAAAGGCCCGTTCCGCATTGTATCAACAACAGGCCTGGAGATATCAAAGCAGGGAAGTGCGGGCAAAGACTTATAATGTCGGTGAACTCGTTTTACGCCTCCCAGAGAAGGAAAAGGACAAGCTCAAACCAAAATGGGAGGGTCCCTTCATTATCGATGAAGTTCTCACTGGAGGAGCTTACCGCCTTCGTAATGCATCGGATAACCGCTTAGAGCCGAATCCATGGAACGCCGCTCGGCTCCGAAGATTCTACGCATAAAGTTCTGCCATACTTCTTTTTTGGTTCCCTTTTTCTCTTCTTCATTTTGTTTCTTGTTTCCTCGTTTTTATACGATTTCCAGGAAGTGTTTGGATAAGCCGAACACTTGAGGGTACACATCCTTAAATGTACATACTCCACCATAACCGGGGGCTTCTTTAACCGAATCTTATTATTAATTCGAGCCTATAGCTCAAAATATATAAATGTCGTTTGCTCATATACATCCTTTTTGCCATTATATGCACCTCTATGACTTAAGTTTTTGCCAAGCAGGGTTGCCTTGCTCCTGTGTTTATGCCCTACGTTCCCAATTGTTCGGCTAGGGCATAAAGGGAGCACCTCTGCGATTGTTACAACCGGGTCACCGGATATGTACCTCAGACGGGTGAAGCCGAAAGCTAGCGTTCTTAAGAGAATAGGTGGTCGGCAATCAAACGACAGATTGTTACAATCTTGTAACCACCCAAAATACTGTGGGATAGTTTTTCCGTATAACGGACCAAAGCCCCGGCACGCATAATTACTCCATGCCAACCCAAGGAAAGGAACCCTTAACGGAACTATTCTCCATGGAAGATGTTTCTTACATATGTAATATAACATACATCCTGAACTACATTTTTTTGTCTATTCGAGCACAATGACTGGGTTGCCTGGTTTCCGGACATAGTGAATGTTTCTTTTCATTCCCAATAGTATCCCGAAACACTCCACCATTTTTGTCCGGAGGTTAAAGCCGAAAGCCTGCGATGACAAAATTTCTCAAATGTTCGGATAAAGGCACAGGCTGATCATAACGTACTCTAATACATTGCATCAAATACCTATTCCTTATCTATTCCATCTATAAGACTGTCTAACCTACAGTCTTCCTGCGAATACTTCGCAGCCATCATTACTTGGTCATACACCAAACTCACTGGAATCTCTTTCCCGTCTGGTCTCTGTGGTCCCACTCGGGCCATATGATTTGGATCTAGCTTGGTGAAGCGTGTTTTCACCATGGCCCAGGCTTCTCGTGCGCCTCCACGGCAGGCGGATGTCTTCCATAGCTCAAACTGGTGCCAGGCACCTTTGAACAGGTTTGCCAAGCCCTCCATACTCTCTGGAGGGGTATCGGATGGCCATAAAGCCTTCACCATACTCTTCATGGCCTTCCGGGCCCGAGCATGTACCACGGACAGCTCCTTTAGCACGTCGCCTTGAAATTCGGATACTTCCTCTTCCAGCCTACCAGTTAACAGACCTGCAGCAATGGAGTCATGATATTCCGAATTATGGATTAAACATGAGCACCTAGGGAGGCTCTGAATAAAAGAGGAAGACATACCGAATATGCCGCCCTTCATTTCTTTCATTTTCTCTCTGAGCGGCCGATAACTGAGCCTTCAAGATCTCTATCTCTTTGGATTGTTTATCCTTTTCCTCCTTGAGATTTTTCTCCCTGGGCGCACCCGTTGTGATCTTTTTCATCTCCGCTAGTTTGGCGATAACAGCATTCAGCTGCATTTGGTTTGTTTTCAGCTCCTGGGCTAACGCATTGTTCTTTTCTTTAAGGACCTGCTAGGTATATTGATCTTTAAATTGGTTTGCCTCACCGCTTCAAGTCTCAGGGGCTACTGGCATATGACTATCCTAAAATTGCATAAACGCTTACCTGTATGTCCTTTGAGAACAACTGAGTGACTCCGGCAAGTCCGTCTCGAGCGGCTCGGATATATGCATCCACCGTGCTGAGTGCGGTAAACTCTTGCTCGGAAAAATCCGGGGCACGCATGGCTTCCTTTAATCGATGGTGATTCATCACGCTCTCCACTTCGGAATTCGTGATAGATACGTCGTCCGAGCCCTCATGAGGATTCGGAACTGGCATTGCCTCGGCTCTCGTCCTTGTTGGCGAGTCCGCCACCGAATTGGCGGACATTCGGCTAGCAGGGCATTTTCCCACCGTCTGCCTCGTGTTTCTCCTAGCATCAAAGATAAGAAGGAGACTTTAAACAATCCGGACTCATGCCCAGGCATGTACTAAGCGGACATACCTCTTGGAAGACTGTGGGATTTCTGTAGCACTCCCGGTCCCCTTTCATTTTGAACGGCTGCCCTGCGTAGGGGCCGCCCTCGAGGAGGTACGGTCTGCTGAACGCCGATCCTGTTAAAGTCCGGAACAGTATAATAAGCAAAAGTGCAGATAAGGGTTTCCTTTCAAGAGCCCTCCGTATACTTACGATGCAGAAGGGATAGAGGCGGGGGTAGTCGGCGTTGATAGCCACTTCCAAACTGTCAGGGCTCGCTTGATAAAATACCCCATCATCAAATCCTATGTAAATATCCGGGTCCTCGCGAAAGCCAGGATCCTCGTCGCGATTATGGTCCTCCGGCTATGGGGCAGGACAGTGAACGTCCTCGATCATCTTCCGCCATGACTGCTTTAACAGAGAACAAATTGGGTTAGCATGCCGTGATAGAAATAAAACAACACGGATAATCGAAGCCTTACCCATTCGATGGGGTTGTACATGGAATAGCATTCCCGGCAGTTCAGGCGGAGGAAATCTTCTTTTTCACCCTTATACAGATCGGCCAAGATTGTGGCCAGTTCGGCAGGGGTATCCGGACCCTTCTGTCTGCAACGGGAAGCGGCATCTTCTCCATTATAGCACCATAAAGGAGTTACTCTAGATTATAGAGGCTAGACGCACCTCTTTATTGCAATAGCCATGACCTCTACTATCGAGAGCTCGGTATGGGCTAGAAACCTGATCTTACTAACCAATCTTTTTATTTCCGCACTGTCTTCCTCCTTGGGACTTCGGGGACGCTAGTTGAGATGCTTCTTTAAAAGAGCGCTGGAAAATTCAGGAAGGCCACGCCGAATGGGGTCCGGCAGTGGGACGTCGTCTATATAAAACCATTCCGAAGACCACTATGGGTATACCTCCTTGGGAGTTCCTATGAGGTATCCGGATCCGGCTATACGCCATACTTTGGCACTGCCCACTTCAAATATGGGGCCTCCGCGATGACGGGGAACAAGGTGAAAGAACTTCCTCCATAGTTCGAAATGGGCCTCGATGCCTAAGAATAGTTCACAGAGGGCAACGAAACCCGAGATGTGCAGAATCGAGCCTGGGGTAAGGTTGTGCAGTTGGATGCCGTAAAATTCCAATAGTTCCCTGAGAAAGGTATGGATTGGAAATCCTAGGCCCCGCAGCAGCAATGGGACGAAGCACACCCTCTCCTCCTTATTGGGGTTGGGGAAATTCTCGGCCATCGCCTCGTTATCGATTGAGGCCAAGCCCGCCCGAACGAAGACTAGATCTGCGAGGGGAAGATAACCCTGCGTCTGGAGTCGACTCAGTTGAAGATGAGGCACTGAGCAACTCTGCCAATCACCCGCTTGAGGGCCGTAGGGGTGCGAAGATGAGCCTGGAGCACTGGCCATGTTGGAAAGATTTGTTAGCGGCTAATCTTGATGGTTTTTCTTTTGCGCGATGTGGGATGGCATTTGGGGATCTAGATCTCCTTATATAGATGCCGTCCGAGCATGGTGAGGGGCTTATTTGCAAAAATTCACAGGCCATTCGTATTCACTCGGCGCGCGGAAATCGAGGCGACCACCGAAAAGAGTCATAAAGGCAGCACATCGAGGTCAGAGCCAGACTGTCGTCAATCTGAAGTACAAATGAAGAACCCGCCTTGCAAAGCCGAAGACATAAGCCGGATACTACATCGTCATTGAAGGCAAGTTCGGGGGCTACTTAGGGAGTACTGGATTAAGAGGTCCACGGGCGTCCGGGTTATGTGACATGGGCCGGACTGATGGGCCGTGAAGATATAAGGTAGAAGGCCTTTTCCCGTGTCTGGATGGGACTCTCCTTTGCGTGGATGGCAAGATTGGCGTTCGGATGTGTAAATTCCTTCCTCTGTAAACCGACTCTGTACAACCCTAGCTCCTGTTGGAAATATGCCCTAGAGGCAATAATAAAATGGTTATTAATATATTTCCTTGTTCATGATAATTGTCTATTGTTCATGCTATAATTGTATTAACCGGAAACCGTAATACATGTGTGAATACATAGACCACAGCATGTCCCTAGTGAGCCTCTAGTTGACTAGCTCGTTGATCAATAGATGGTTGTGGTTTCCTGACCATGGACATTGGATGTCGTTGATAATGGGATCACATCATTAGGAGAATGATGTGATGGAAAAGACCCAATCCTAAGCATAGCACAAGATCATGTTGTTCGTTTGCTAGAGCTTTTCTAATGTCAAGTATCATTTCCTTAGACCATGAGATTGTGCAACTCCCGGATACCATAGGAATGCTTTGGGTGTATCAAACGTCACAACGTAACTGGGTGACCATAACGGTGCACTACAGGTATCTCCGAAAGTGTCTGTTGGGTTGGCATGAATCGAGACTGGGATTTGTCACTCCGTATGACGGAGAGGTATCTCTGGGCCCACTCGGTAATGCATCATCATAATGAGCTCAATGTGACTAAGGAGTTAGCCACGGGATCATGCGTTACGGAATGAGTAAATAGACTTGCCGGTAACGAGATTGAACAAGGTATAGGGATACCGACGATCGAATCTCGGGCAAGTAACATACCGATGGACAAAGGGAATTGTATACGGGATTGATTGAATCCCCAAGATCATGGTTCATCTGATGAGATCATCATGGAACATGTGGGAGCCAATATAGGTATCCAGATCCCACTATTGGTAATTGGCCGGAGAGGTGTCTCGGTCAAGTCTGCATGGTTCCCGAACCCGTAGGGTCTACCCACTTAAGGTTCCGTGACGCTAGAGTTGTTATGGGAAAGTTGTTTCGAGTCTCGGATGAGATCCCGGATGTCACGAGGAGTTCTGGAATGGTCCGGAGGTAAAGATTTATATATGGGAAGTCCTATTTTGGCCACCGGAAAATGTTCGGGATTTTTCGGTATTGTACCGGGAAGGTTCTAGAAGGTTTCGGAGTGGGGCCCACCTGCATGGGAGACCCACATGAACGTGGGTAGTGGGGGAAAGGCCCCACACCCCTGGTCAAGGCGCACCAAGATCCCCCCTTAGAAGGAATAAGATCATATCCCGAAGGGATAAGATCAAGATCCCTATAAAGGGGGATAACAATCGGTGGGGAAGGGAAAGGATGGGATTTCTTTCCTCCCACCTTTGCCAACGCCCCACTGGACTTGGAAGGCAAGAAACCAGCCCCCTCCACCCCTATATATAGTGGGGAGGTGCATGGGAGCTTCACCCCTTGCCCCTGGCGCAGCCCTTCCCCCCTCCAACTCCTCCTCCTCCTCCGTAGTGCTTGGCGAAGCCCTGCCGGAGAACCGCAAGCTCCACCACCACGCCGTCGTGCTGCCGGAGCTCTCCCTAAACTTCACCTCTCCCCTTGCTGGATCAAGAAGGAGGAGACGTCCCCGGTCTGTACGTGTGTTGAACGAGGAGGCGCCGTCCGTTCGGCGCTTGAATCGGATCTTCCGCGATTTGAATCGCCGCAAGTACGACTCCATCAACTGCATTCTTGTAACGCTTCCGCTTAGCGATCTTCAAGGGTATGAAGATGCACTCCCTCTCACTTGTTTCTAGCATCTCCTAGATTGATCTTGGTGACACGTAGGAAATTTTTGAATTATTACTACGTTCCCCAACAGCTCCCTCCGGTGTCTATACAAACTGGAGGGTTTAGTCCGTAGAGGCTATCAGAATTTTCATAGGCTAGACAACTAGGGTTTAGCCATTACGATCTCGAGGTAGATCAACTCTTGTAACCCCCATACTCATCAAATACAATCAAGCAGGATGTAGGGTTTTACCTCCATCAAGAGGGCCCGAACCTGGGTAAACATCGTGTTCCCTTTGTCCCTTGTGACCTTCGATCCTCAGACACACAGTTCGGGACCCCCTACCCGAGATCGGCCGGTTTTGACACCGACACCCCTCTGGCACTTTTTCGGCCCAAGCTGTTCCTTCTGGTCCAGAAAAATTCTCCAAAAAGTTTCGCTGCATCTGGACTCCGTTTGGTATTGATTTTCTGCGAAGTAAAAAATAAGCAAAAAATAGCAACTGGCACTGGGCACTATGTCAATAGGTTAGTCCCAAAAAATGATATAAAGTTGCTATAAAATGATTGTAAAACATCCAAGAATGATAATATAACAGCATGGAACAAGCAAAAATTATAGATACAGTGGAGACGTATCACAACTTTCGCCCGAGTGATGAAGCCCAATGTGTTCTCCAAGCGGTCTTCAAGCCGAAGGATGGCGAGGGCGGCGTTGTTGCTGACAAGTGACCTAGCAGGGTCCAGATATCTCTTTATCCTTTGCAGCTCTAGTTCCTTGTTATAACAATGCTCTGCGTCGAGAAGGATAATCTATGAGTGGATGATCAAGGAAAAATTTGGCAGTATGCAGATTTCACTCGGCCGAAGCAGAACTTACCAACAAGCTTCTCACTAAACCCTTCACAGACATCTTCGATATGCTTCCCCATGGCATCTTATTTGCTTAGAACGACCGTAGCATAAATAAGATGATCCCTCACTAAAAATTTCAAGAAATGTGTTCCCCCTAAGTGTGCACCGTTGCGAAGGTTCGTTGTTTCAAAGCACCACATGATGATCGGGTGTAAGCCAGATTTACACATGCGAAACACTTAGGTTGACTTGACGAGCCTAGCATGTACAGACATGGCCTCGGAGCACGAGAGACCGAAAGGTCGAACATGAGTCGTATAGTAGATGCGATCAACATGGAGATGTTCACCGTTGATGACTAGTCCGTCTCACGTGATGATCGGACACGGCCTAGTCCATTCGGATCATGTATCACTTAGATGACTAGAGGGATGTCTATCTGAGTGGGAGTTCATTAAATAATTTGATCAGATGAACTTAATTATCATGAACTTAGTCTAAAATTGTCTTTACAACCTATCTTGTAGATCCAATGGCCCATGCTAATGTTGCCCTCAACTTCAACGCGTTCCTAGAGAAAACCAAGCTGAAAGACGATGGTAGCAACTATACAGACTGGGTCCATAACTTGAGGATCATCCTCATAGCTACCAAGAAAGCATATGTCTTTGAAGCACCGCTAGGTGACGCGCCCATTTTCCCAGGAACTCAAGACATTATGAACGCCTGGCAGTCGCATAGTGATGATTACTCCCTGGTTCAGTGCGGCATGCTTTACAGCTTAGAACCGGGGCTCCAAAAGCGTTTTGAGCAACGCGGAGCATATGAGATGTTCCAAGAGCTGAAAATGGTTTTCCAAGCTCATGCCCGGGTCGAGAGATATGAAGTCTCCGACAAGTTCTATAGTTGTAAGATGGAGGAAAACAGCTCTGTCAGCGAGCATATACTCAAAATGTCTGGGTTGCACAACCGCTTGTCTCAGCTGGGAGTTAATGTTCCAGATGACTCGGTCATTGACAGGATCCTCCAGTCGCTTCCACATAGCTACAAGAGCTTTGTGATGAACTACAATATGCAAGGGATGGAGAAGTCCATTCCTGAGTTATATTCAATGCTGAAATCAGCGGAGCTGGAGATCAAAAAGGAACATCAAGTGTTGATGGTGAATAAGACCACTAGTTTCAAGAAAGGCAAGGGTAAGAAGAACTTCAAGAAGGACGGCAAGGGAGTTGCCGTGCCCGGTAAGTCAGTTGCCGGGAAGAAGCCAAAGAATGGACCCAAGCTTGAGACTGAGTGCTTTTATTGCAAGGGAAATGGTCACTGGAAGCGGAACTGCCCCAAGTACTTAGCGGATATGAAGGCCAGCAACGCCAAAGGTATATATGATATACATGTTATTGATGTGTACCTTACCAGCGCTCGTAGTAGCTCCTGGGTATTTGATACCGGTGCGGTTGCTCACATTTGTAACTCAAAACAGGAGCTGCGGAATAAGCGGAGACTGGCGAAGGACGAGGTGACGATGCGCGTCGGGAATGGTTCCAAGGTCGATGTGATCGCCGCCGGCACGCTACCTCTACATTTACCTTCGGGATTAGTTTTAAACCTCAATAATTGTTATTTAGTGCCAGCTTTGAGCATGAACATTGTATCTGGATCTCGTTTAATGCGAGATGGCTACTCATTTAAATCCGAGAATAATGGTTGTTCTATTTATATGAGAGATATGTTTTATTGTCATGCCCCGCTGGTCAATGGTTTATTTTTATTGAATCTCGAACATGATGTTACACATATTCATAGTGTGAATGCCAAAAGATGTAAGGTTGATAATGATAGTCCCACATACTTGTGGCACTACCGCCTTGGTCACATTGGTGTCAAACGCATGAAGAAACTCCATGCAGATGGACTTTTGGAGTCTCTTGATTATGAATCATTTGACACATGCGAACCATGCCTCATGGGCAAAATGACCAAGACTCCGTTCTCCGGAACAATGGAGCGAGCAACCAACTTGTTGGAAATAATACATACTGATGTATGCGGTCCAATGAGCGTTGAGGATCGCGGTAGCTATCGTTATGTTCTCACCCTCACTGATGACTTAAGTAGATATGGGTATGTCTACTTAATGAAACACAAGTCTGAGACCTTTGAAAAGTTCACGGAATTTCAGAGCAAGGTAGAGAATCAACGTGACAGGAAAATAAAGTTCTTACGATCAGATCGTGGAGGAGAATACTTGAGTCACGAGTTTGTCACGCACCTAAGGAAATGTGGAATTGTTTCACAACTCATGCCGCTTGGAACACCTCAGCGTAATGGTGTGTCCGAACGTTGTTATCGCACTCAATTGGATATGGTGCGATCTATGATGTCTCTTACCGATCTACCGCTATCATTTTGGGGTTGGTTATGCTTTAGAGATTGCCACATTCACTTTAAATAGGGCACCGTCTAAATCCGTTGAGATGACACTGTATGAATTATGGTTTGGGAAGAAACCTAAGCTGTCATTTCTGAAAGTTTGGGGATGCGATGCTTATGTCAAGAAACTTCAACCTGAAAAGCTCAAACCCAAATCGGAAAAATGCGTCTTCATAGGATACCCTAAGGAAACTATTGGGTATACCTTCTACCTCAGATCCGAAGGCAAGATCTTTGTTGCCAAGAATGGATCCTTTCTGGAGAAAGAGTTTCTCTCGAAAGAAGTAAGTGGGAGGAAAGTAGAACTTGACGAGGTACCCCCTCTTGAACCGGAGAGTAGCGCAGCTCAGGAAGATGTTTCTGTGGTGCCTGCACCGACTAGAGAGGAAGTTAATGATGTTGATCATGAAACTTCGGGTCAAGTTGCTACTGAACTTCGTAGGTCCACGAGGACACGTTCCGCACCAGAGTGGTACGGCAACCCTGTCCTGGAAATCATGTTGTTAGACAACGGTGAACCTTCGAACTATGAAGAAGCGATGGCGAGCCCAGATTCCAACAAATGGCTTGAAGCCATGAAATCCGAGATAGGATCCATGTATGAAAACAAAGTATGGACTTTGACAGACTTTCCCGATGATCGGCAAGCCATAGAGAAAGCATCTCGGAGTTGGAACATTCACTTTGATGAAATGATCAAAGCGTTTGGGTTTATACAGACCTATGGAGAAGCCTGCATTTACAAGAAAGTGAGTGGGAGCTCTGTAGCATTTCTCATATTATATGTGGATGACATACTGTTGATAGGAAATGATATTGAACTTTTGGAAAGCATAAAGGCCTACTTGAATAAGTGTTTTTCAATGAAGGACCTTGGAGAAGCTGCTTACATATTAGGCATCAAGATCTATAGAGATAGATCGAGACGCCTCATTGGTCTTTCACAAAGCACATACCTTGACAAGATATTGAAGAAGTTCAATATGGATCAGTCCAAGAAGGGGTTCTTGCATGTATTGCAAGGTGTGAGATTGAGTGCAGCTCAACGCCCAACCTCGGCAGAAGAAAGAGAAAAGATGAGTGTCATCCCCTATGCCTCAGCCATAGGCTCTATTATGTATGCCATGCAGTGTACCAGACCAGATGTGATCCTTGCCATAAGTTTGGTAGGGAGGTACCAAAGTGATCACGGAATAGAACACTGGACAGCGGTCAAGAATATCCTGAAGTACATGAAAACGACTAACGATATGTTTCTCGTTTATGGAGGTGCCGAAGAGCTCGTCGTAAAGGGTTACGTCGATGCTATCTTTGAAACAGATCTAGATGACTCCAAGTCACAAACTGGATACGTGTACATTTTGAATGGTGGGGCAGTCAGCTGGTGCAGTTGCAAGCAAAGCGTCGTGGCGGGATCTACATGTGAAGCGGAGTACATAGCTGCTTCGGAAGCAGCTCAGGAAGGAGTCTGGATGAAGGAGTTTATCACCGACCTAGGAGTGATTACCAATGCGTCGGGCCCGATGACTCTCTTCTGTGACAACACTGGAGCAATTGCCATTGCCAAGGAGCCCAAGTTTCACAGGAAGACCAAGCACATCAAGCGCCGCTTCAACTCCATTCGTGAATATATTCAAGATGGAGATATAGATATTTGTAAAGTACATACGGATCTGAATGTCGCAGATCCGTTGACTAAACCTCTTCCACGAGCAAAACATGGTCAGCACAAGAACTCTATGGGTGTTCGATTCATCACAATGTAACTAGATTATTGACTCTAGTGCAAGTGGGAGACTGTTGGAAATATGCCCTAGAGGCAATAATAAAATGGTTATTATTATATTTCCTTGTTCATGATAATTGTCTATTGTTCATGCTATAATTGTATTAACCGGAAACCGTAATACATGTGTGAATACATAGACCACTGCATGTCCCTAGTGAGCCTCTAGTTGACTAGCTCGTTGATCAATAGATGGTTGTGGTTTCCTGACCATGGACATTGGATGTCGTTGATAACGGGATCACATCATTAGGAGAATGATGTGATGGACAAGACCCAATCCTAAGCATAGCACAAGATCGTGTAGTTCGTTTGCTAGAGCTTTTCTAATGTCAAGTATCATTTCCTTAGACCATGAGATTGTGCAACTCCCGGATACCGTAGGAATGCTTTGGGTGTATCAAACGTCACAACGTAACTGGGTGACCATAACGGTGCACTACAGGTATCTCCGAAAGTGTCTGTTGGGTTGGCACGAATCGAGACTGGGATTTGTCACTCTGTATGATGGAGAGGTATCTCTGGGCCCACTCGGTAATGCATCATCATAATGAGCTCAATGTGACTAAGGAGTTAGCCACGGTATCATGCGTTACGGAACGAGTAAAGAGACTTGCCGGTAACGAGATTGAACAAGGTATAGGGATACCGACGATCGAATCTCGGGCAAGTAACATACCGATGGACAAAGGGAATTGTATACGGGATTGATTGAATCCCCGACATTGTGGTTCATTCGATGAGATCATCATGGAACATGTGGGAGCCAATATGGGTATCCAGATCCCGCTATTGGTTATTGGCCGGAGAGGTGTCTCGGTCATGTCTGCATGGTTCCCGAACCCGTAGGGTCTACACACTTAAGGTTCTGTGACGCTAGATTTGTTATGGGAAAGTTGTTCGGAGTCTCGGATGAGATCCCGGACATCACGAGGAGTTCCGGAATGGTCCGGAGGTAAAGATTTATATATGGGAAGTCCTATTTTGGCCATCGGAAAATGTTCGGGATTTTTTGGTATTATACCGAGAAGATTCTAGAAGGTTTCGGAGTGGGGCCCACCTGCATGGGGGACCGACATGAACGTGGGTAGTGGGGGAAAGGCCCCACACCCCTGGTCAAGGCGCACCAAGATCCCCCCTTAGAAGGAATAAGATCATATCCCGAAGGGATAAGATCAAGATCCCTAAAAGGGGGGGATAACAATCGGTGGGGCAGGGAAAGGATGGGATTTCTTTCCTCCCACCTTTGCCCACGCCCAAATGGACTTGGAGGGCAAGAACCCAGCCCCCTCCACCCCTATATATAGTGGGGAGGTGCATTGGAGCTGCACCCCTTGCCCCTGGCGCAGCCCTTCCCCCATCCAACTCCTCCTCCTCCGTAGTGCTTGTACTACTAGAAAAAGGCTTATCCCCAATATCTCTACTAGTGGCGCACCATGATGGTGGTGCGCCACTGCTATATAGCAGTGGCGCACCAGAATCAGGTGCGCCATTGCTATGTTTTTACTAATGGCGCACCACATGAGCAGTGCGCCATTGCTATTTTTTTTTGGGTCCATCCCCCCCCCCCCCCCACCAGACATCGCAATGGCGCACCACACCTAGGTGCGCCACTGCTATGCTACATAGCAGTGGCGCACCTAGGTGTGGTGCGCCATTGCTATGTCTGGTGGGGGTGTGCCTGCGTGTGTGTGTGAGACGTTAGTATTGGCGCACCCTCCCTGGTGCGCCATTGCTAGTATTGGCGCACCCTAGCAATGGCGCACCAGGGAGGGTGCGCCAATACTAACGTCTCACACACACACGCAGGCACAGCCCCCCTGGATCGCCTTTTAGGTTTTAAAAAAAATAAAATAAAATGATAAAAGATTCAAAAAAAAATCGAAAAAATAGATGCCCATGTGTTATGTGTTCTAGTTGTTAGGAAAATTAACAAACATGAATTTTGAATTTTTTTGCAAAAGGCCGCCGTGTTTCGGTAAAATGGCCGTAACTTTTGCATACGACCTCTGATGAAAAAGTTTTTTATATGAAAAATCATCTACTCGAAAAGTTACATCCGAATTCAACCAGCTATGTCCGTCTTCAATTTTCTAGAATCCTCAAAAACCTAACAGAAAAAAAGTTACGATGCTATTAAGATCTGGAGGCACAAAAATTCAAAAAAAATGCAAAAAATAAATAAATTAGCAATGGCGCACTAGTGCATGGTGCGCCACAGCTATTTTCCCGCCTTCAAAATTCAAAAAAATACAAAAATAAAAAAACAAGTTAGCAATGGCGCACCTTATGAATAATGCGCCACTACTATTTTCCCGCCTTCACAATTCAAAAAAATTTGAAAAAATAAAAAAAATTAGCAATGGCGCATCAGTGAATAGTGCACCACTACTATTTTCCCGCCTTCACAATTCAAAAAAATAGCAATGGCGCACCAGTGCATGGTGCGCCACTGCAAAGTTGGGACAGAAGTTTAAAAGGGCCGGCCAGCCACTTACCCCTTCATTCTTCTCCTCCTCTCCTCCACTCCATCTCCTCCTCTCTGGCGACCTCCTCCTCCTCACGGTGCTCCTCCTCCGGTGACCTCCTCCTCACGGTGCTCCTCCTCCGGCGACCTCCTCCCTCCTCTCCTCCTCACGGTGCTCCACCTTCCTCTCCTGCTCACGGTCCTCCTCCTCCTCTCCGGCGACCTCCTCCTCCCTCCTCTCCTGATCCTCACGGTCTCTCCTCCCTCCTCTCTCCTCACGGTCTCTCCTCCCTCCTCCTCTACTTTCGGCCACATGTGGAGCTCCCCCGGCACAAAGAAAGTACCAGATCCAGGTCGAGAACGAAATTTGAAAAAAATTCAAGCAAAAAAAACGAGCAAAAAAACAAGCCAAAAAAAATGAGCCAGATCTAGATCCAGATCCAAATTCAAAATTCAAAAATAGCAATGGCGCACGGTGGGGGTTAGACGGTGCGCCACTAATATTATCCCGCCTTCAAAATAAAAAAAAATCAAAAAATTTCAAAAAAAAAGTTACCAGTGGCGCACCTGTAGCAATAGTAATGGCGCACTACAAGGTGCGCCACTGTTACCTGCAATACTAATGGCGCACCAGAGGTGCGCCATTAGTATTTGTTACTAGTGGCGTGGTAATAGTGGCGCACCTATAGTGCGTCATTAATGGCAAAAATAGGTGCGCCACTAACAGTCCTTTTTCTAGTAGTGAATTGGCAAAGACCTGACGGAGAACCGCAAGCTCCACCACCACGCCGTCGTGCTGCCGGAGCCCTCCCTCAACTTTTCCTCTCCCCTTGCTGGATCAAGAAGGAGGAGACATCCCCGGGCTGTACGTGTGTTGAACGCGGAGGCGCCGTCCGTTCGGCGCTTGAATCAGATCTTTCGCGATTTGAATCGCCACGAGTACGACTCCATCAACTGCGTTCTTGTAACGCTTCCGCTTAGCGATCTTCAAGGGTATGAAGATGCACTCCCTCTCACTTGTTTCTTGCATCTCCTAGATTGATCTTGGTGACACGTAGGAAATTTTTGAATTATTACTACGTTCCCCAACAGCTCCCTCCGGTGTCTATATAAACCGGAGGGTTTAGTCCGTAGAGGCTATCATAATTTTCATAGGCTAGACAACTAGGGTTTAGCCATTACGATCTCGAGGTAGATCAACTCTTGTAACCCTCATACTCATCAAATACAATCAAGCTGGACGTAGGGTTTTACCTCCATCAAGAGGGCCCGAACCTGGGTAAACATCGTGTTCCCTTTGTCCCTTGTTACCTTCGATCCTCAGACGCACAGTTCGGGACCCCCTACCCAAGATCGGCCGGTTTTGACACCGACACCCCTCTGGCACTTTTTTGGCCCAAGTTGTTCCTTCTGGTCCAGAAAAATTCTCCAAAAAGTTTTGCTGCATCTGGACTTCATTTGGTATTGATTTTCTGCGAAGTAAAAAACAAGCAAAAAACAGCAACTGGCACTGGGCACTATGTCAATAGGTTAGTCCCAAAAAATGATATAAATTTTCTATAAAATGATTGTAAAACATCCAAGAATGATAATATAACAGCATGGAACAAGCAAAAATTATAGATACGTTGGAGACGTATCACACCTTTCGCCCGAGTGGTGAAGCCCAATGCGTTCTCCAAGCGGTCTTCATGCCAAAGGATGGCGAGGGCGGCGTTGTCGGTGACAAGTGACCTAGCAGGGTCCTGATCTCTCTCTATCCTCTGCAGCTCTAGTTCCTTGTTATAACAATGCTCTGCGTCGAGAAGGATAATCTGTGAGCGGATGATCAAGGAAAAATTTGGCAGTATGCAGATTTCACTCGGCCGAAGAAGAACTTACCAGCAAGCTTCTCACTAAAATCTTCACGGACATCTTCGATATGCTTCTCCAGGGCATCCTTCTTGTCAGTCAGCTGGGTAACCTTCTCATCTAGTTTGACCTTCTCCTGAGCGAAAGCCTCGGCGGCAGCCTTAAGGTTCTTGATCTCCTCCTCCAACTTGCTGACTTGCCAGCTTCTCGTCGGCAAGTTTGGCCTTGGATTTTGCTTCCTTCTGGGCCGATGCCAGTTCCTTGTCCTTGTTCTCCAACTCTTGCTTCATGGTTTCTAAAGAAATAGAAGTCCTGAGCCTCATTACAAGTTGAGCATTCTCGCTACGAACATCTGTCGGAGCGAAATGATTCAGATCGAGAGGGAAGAACAACATTTAGCTATCAGCCGGAGGAAATAACTTACCTCCCATGGCCTTCTTCTCCTGCTCCAGTCGGGCACTCTTGAGCTTCTCGGCCTCCAAGTCAAGTCGAAGGGTTGTCACCTCCTTCTCTATCACGGCATAGTGGGATCCCATCTCGCAAGTCCTGTGCAACATACAAAAAATAGTCAGTCGGAAGATCCTGAAAGGAAACCAAAGGCAATAACTAACAAACACCCGAGCAGGCACCGCCGGAAGGAACAAGCTAGACCAATACCAAATCCTGAAGTACCCTCTAACTACCGAGTGGACTCCTCACTTGGTCGCACTCCTCCCAGGAGGAACAAGCTAGACCAATACCAGATCATGAAGTACCCTCTGACTACCGAGTGGACTCTTCACTTGGTCGCACTCCCCCCAGGAGGAACAAGCTCGACCAATACTAGATCATGAAGTACCCTCTGACTACCGAGTGGACTCCTCACTTGGCCGCACTCCCCCCAGGAGAAACAAGCTTGACCAATACCAGATCTTGAAGTACCCTCTGTTCTATCCTCACTCGGCTGACTCCCGAGTCGGCGATGAAGAAGATAGAGGGCAACAACACAAGATGACCTACTCCACTCGGCTGACCACTGAGTTGGCGATGAAGAAGATAGAGGACAACAACACAAGATGGCTTACTTCATTCGGTCGACTTCCAAGTCGGTAACGAAGGAAATCTTACTTATTATCTCACTAGCGCACGAGTGTCGTAGGGCGCCCTGAACGCCTAATGACAAATTCTAAAGACTACCACCGATCGCCAGCGATCAATGGTAGCCTCGGGGACTACACCCAGTGGGTGCCCTCAGCGTGCCCCCACTGGAAAGTGACTCGTCGATGAGCTAAAAAAAACTCTAAGACTACCGCCGACTGCTCCAGTCAACGGTAGCCTCCGGGACTACACCCAGTGGGTGCACTCAGCGTGCCCCTACTGGATCATGTACACCCGACTACGCCCTGGCTAGATTCCAAGTGGACATAAAAAATCTCTACATTCAAAGACTCTGGCCAACTGACTCCGGCTGATAGGAGCCTCGGGGACTACACCCAGTGGGTGCACTCAGCGTGCCCCCGCTGGATCCTGTACACCCAGTGGGTGTTCCCTGTACAAACCCACTGGCAAAAATCCTACTACAATCTTATTACGAGAAAAGAAGAAACTTCGACTGGAAATTATACTCACAATGGTACTTACTCAGACGTTGGTCTACAGCGCCGCACTGGCGTCGTACGCCTCCTTCAACCGATCACCCATCAACCCCACCTGGATCAGAGCCTCCTTGCTCGCCCCTATCTGATCCTCAGGGACATATTACAAGGGGAAGGAGGTAGGTGGGGCCGACGGAGTCGGAGACAACGGCCTCGGAGCGGGGATCACCGCCGCATCACCCGGAGGAGCCCGGATGGATCTTGTGGGCGGTTCTACCGCTGATGAAGACGCCGGGCCACCTTCGGCCAGAGGACTCGGCCGAGCATTTTTGGTGGCGGCCTTCGACGGAGAAACGCGGGGCGCTCGGCGGGGAGAAGCATCTAGCATGGGCACGTCCAGGTTCGGCAGGTCAATGCCCACTTCATCATCTAGTTGGATAATCTCAGGCGGGGCTGCATAAATCAGAGAAATCATCAAACTTTAGTCAGAAAGGGCATAACCATGTGGATCAATCGACACAACACACCTTTGGAAGTAGCGGCGTCTGCCGCGTCGGCATCACTCGGGCCAGGCTTGCGGGCGTGCGGGTCTGCTGAGGTTGTCGAGGTGTCGTTGTTGCAAAAACAAAACAACACTTGGTCAGCGACCGAGTGGATTCAAAAAATAGACAAAGAGTCGGTGAGAATGCTTACTTCAAGGCCACAGGCACCGCCACTCGGATCCATGGCACGGAAGCCTTCCGAGGCTTGGAGGAGATTTGCTTGGGCAACTTGGGCTGCTTCTCCGCCGTGCTCTCAGCCTCGGCACGGGCGCGCTTGGAACTCCGAGTCGCTCGACTAGAAGCAGTCGGCTACTGAGTTTCTCCCGCCTTGCCCTTGGGATCATGCAGCGCCTTGGAGCGGGCTTCTTTGGGGGCCTCATAAGACGGGGAGGACTCTGCCTCTTCCCCTTCCTCTGAACTCTCATCGTCGTCGCCCTCATCATCGTCATCACTCTCATCATCATCGGACCTCTCCGAGTACTGCTGCTCGGTGTCACTCGTCACATCCTGAGGCGAGTGGTCCACCACAGGGATCCGAGAGATCAAGTTCTGGAAGTCCTGAGAAGCAAACATATGCAAACATGAGGATCAACTGCACAGAAGACAACCTTCGACTAAACCAACCGAATCAGGGACAAGTACCTCGATGGGCGGCAGGTCCTTGTGGAAGGCTGACACCAACCGAGTCCCCCGCGGATTGTCACGGGCGCAAGTGATGGCCTTGATCTTGGCGCCCACCTCCTCCTCGGTGAGGTCTTCTGGGTGCACCCGAGTGGAGTCACCCGGCCCTTCATACAGCCACATGGGGTGGGCCTTGGCCTGCAGTGGCTGGATGCGCCGACTGAAGAAGGTCTCCAGCAAGTCCATGCCGTTCACCCCACCATTCACAACGCCTATTAACGCGCTGAACAGGATGTCGACACCCACCCTTTCCTCCTTCTCTACGGTGAGAGTCGGTGGAGCCCGCACCCTCTCGGTCGAGTACGGCGGAAGGCCCGACTGGCTGTTGGCGCTAGGGACGTCTTTGCAGTAAAACCAAGTTCGCTGCCACCCCTTAACGGAGTCAGGAAAGCTCATCTTGGGAAACGACCTCCCCCCACGGACCTGGATGCCCAGACCCCCGCACAGCTGGGTGACGTGGGTTTTCTCCGCAGTCGGCGAGTCCTTCTTCACCGACATCGACCGGCAGGTGAAGATGTGTTTGAAGAGACCCCAGTGAGGATGGCAACCCAGGAAGTTCTCGCAGAGGGAGATGAAAGCCGAAAGATAAATGATGGCATTGGGGGGAAGATGGTGGACTTGAGCGCCGAAGAAATCAAGGAATGCTTGGAAGAAAGGGTGCGGAGGCATCGAGAAAGCTCGCTCGACATGGGTGACGAGTAGGACGCGCTCGTCTGCTTCAGGCACCGGCTCGATCTCTCTCATGCCCGTGTGGTGCCACCCTTCGTGTGGGATCAGTCCCTCCTCCGCCAAATCCTCCAGCCGCCGAGCGGAAACACGCGATGGGAGCCATTCCCCCGATGCGCCACCAGCCGCCACAGCGCCCGAACCGGAGGAGGTGGCCTTCCCCGCCTTCTTAGCCCTCTCTGCCTTCGCTGTGGATGCTCTCGCCATCGCCGTGCACTCGGGTGGAGAAGAGGAGCGGAGGAATCGAAAGGGGAAAAAGGGGATCTGAGGCCCGGAGCTCTGCCGCCGAATCTTTTATACCTCTGGACAAAATCTCCGAACGGATTGATCACCGCCAATCCACGAATCGATGGCCCGCATGGCAGTGCTTTGCGCAGGACAGCCGCAGAACGTGGCGGAGATCATGCACACAAATCGAGGAGCCACGCCCCCACTTTCCCACCAACGCACGACGTTACCGCTTTAGCGCGCGAACGTGCGAATTCAAATCCCGAGATTTCCGGGACAGGTCAATCCAATTGATTACCAACGATTCCTTTCCTAAAGGACGCACGTCAGTCCGACTGACCACCCTCCGCGGGGACCCGTGCACTCGGCCACGTTAAACACCCGACTGAAGTCCTCTTCAGGATCGTTATGTGACGAGCTTGACGCCCCTCTGCGGGTTCACTTGGCCCTCTCGATAGGCTCCAAGGAGCATGACTCGTAAACCTGGACTCATAGGAGCCCTGCGCTGGTGTTCCCTTGGGATAAGGAGTGGCGTCTCTCTGGTGAATCAGACCACGCGCCGGCGTCGCCACTCGAGTTGTCATGGCATGCCCTCACTCGGGCCCCCAGTCTATCTCTTCCGAGAGACAAGACGAATGCCACCGGGTTTTTCTCGACGATCAACAACACCTGGTCACCCGGGAACAACGAATCATGACTCAGAAACATATTCCGAGTGGTCCTGCAACACTCGGACATAACCGAAGGATCGACTCGTCTGATCTACGAAATCCCAACCGACTCGGGGGCTAATGATGTGGTCACCTATTACAGGTAGGGTCAAGGACCCATCATTCGGGACCCACATGGGGCCCATCACCATCATAGGTAGGTCCCTGGACCATGCCAGCATTCGGATGCGTACATCAGGAGGATCACTCGGACGGCTCTGCAGCACTCGGACAACCACACGTCACTCGGCGGACGATCAACCACTCGGATGTACAGGGCAAGAAGGCATCGTGGGAGCTCAAACGGTCGAGGAATCCTAAGTCATCCACTAAATAGAGTCATAGCTACCATTACCTGTAACTGCTGTAGTATAGGCTCATTACACTAGTAACTGCCTCATTCAATGGCATTAATTTCTCCGGCGGCGTGGGAGACATGGGGATGTAGCGCACTGTACATAAGCCGCACACCTCTCCATAGCCGGGCACGTTCAACTCTGTAATCCTATCTATCTAATCAAAACAAAGCCTCAGGGCACGAGACGTAGGGTTTTTACCTCGACCTAGTGAGGGGCCTGAACTCGTTAAACACCGTGTGTTACACCTACGCCGTAGCTAGTCTCTGCCCCTTATTCGTACCCCTAGTACTCATTGTCAGGATCATAACCCCGACACCAGGTGCGAAGGACCCACCTCAACTTTCCTCAGGATGCTTGGCGTGCGAGTGAGATAGCGCCTCCTAACATGAGGATAGTCTCGAAGGCCGAGGAGCAGGAGCACCTGAAGGCTGAGACGCTTATCAGGGCCCGTGAACGTCAGAGCACCGATCCCTTGGTGGAACGGTATCTTCGGGAGGATCCGCATCTTTACGCCATTAACGAGGCGTTGATGATCACCACACGCAACCAGAAGGATGTCGAGGATGAGCCGATAGACTAGGATGATCTCGCCAAGGAGTCTGACAAGGATTAGATTAGGAGTTGATCTCTCCACCGTGCCTAGTCGTATAACTCCGTGCTTTAGGTGTTTGAACTGTTAACTAGTACTTATGAATCTTGCTATCGCGTACTATATATGTCCATGACTTCGTGATAAACCTACTTTTATATATTACTTTCATGTCATAGCACCAATGATAATAGTGTTTAACTTTTTGAAGAAGGGGATCATGGTGCTTAAGGTCTGCAATGTCTGCAAAAATCCCTGTAGAGATAGTTTATCCTATGCAGTAGAATTCGGGCTCTTCTTGAGGGATGGATTCGAAAAATCTGTAGTAACAATGTTCATCATTCAATTCTAACCACTTGGTGTACTGTGCATACGATTAATTATTAAGTGCATTATTATTAATTTTTACATAGTGTATCCCATGCAACGTAAGGGTCCAATTCAATAATTTAATTGGTGACAGTTTCAACTTTTCGGATGGTCAAGGGCAATCGTACTAAGTTGACGTTTGTAAACAAAAGGATAAAACCATCATTGGAGGCGATGGATGGAACAAATACATTTCAAATAATAAGCTCACCGGGGGAGAGTACATATGCTTTTACTTGAAGAAAGCGGTCAACAAGTTAAGGATTAAGAATTTCTCCGACCAAGATGATGAGCTTGATGAGGATGATGCTGAGGATTCCCAGGATGATGATGATGATGATAGCCAACATGATAATGATGCTAGCGACGATGACGATAGTAGCCAGGAGCATGAGGATGAGGATAAGGAAGATGATGAGGGTAGCAGAGATGATGACGATGATGATCCATCCAATTATGCAATTTTCTCTCAAAGAATGAAGGAGCTTAATGAGGATGAGAAGTCCACACTCATCACGATCCTAACATCAAGTGTTCACTACTTGGGGAGGCCATTTGTGCATCATTTTACCAAGACCAACATCGTGAAACACATCATGGTACGTTTTGTATCTTTTCTCTCTTTTTTTCTGTTCATAACACTATATGGCAAGATGTCTAACATTGCATGCTCTATTTTGTTTTAATCGTGGGGATCATAGAAATTATCTTTGAAGATGATTTGTGCCGAGGACATCCCTGCTGCCAGCATGGCCGGAGTAAGCCTTAGAGGAGCAGGTCCTGTCACCAGCGTTCGATACAAGACGGACACAGACGACCGCATATCGTTCTATGAGGTCGGTTGGTGGGAATTCCTGAAGGGAAAGAGACAACGACTAACGGTTGACACAGCAGTGGTCATCACGATAAGGAACAACAGGAACAACAATTTCCAGATGATGGTTGTTGTAGACCTTATTTAGAAATAAGGTCCAGTAAAATATCTCCTAGCCGATGAACTCTTAGTTACTTAGTTAAGATGCATGTCATATTTTGATATTGGTTTGTTAACTCGAACAAACTTCAAGTGTTACTAGTTGTTATGAAGAGTACTAATTACCTAGTGAACTTGCATGCCTTAGCGTACAATGCGTGTTTTATTTGCTTTTTATATCGGATTTATGCAAAACACATCCATGGTAGCACAATTGGGGTCGTGGCTGCAAAATTGTAATTCTCATGAATAAGCCCGCAGCGGCGGGTGAGCTACAACGGTCGCCATTGTAACATGAGCAAGTAGTGGCGGGCAGGAAAGCACCGCTCGCCACTGAAGGAAGATAACCAGTGGCGAGCAAGTTCGCGCGCCTGCCAGTGAAGTGATCGACCAGTGGCGGGCCGCCCGCCCGCCTGCCACTGATGACATAATAGCAGTGGCGGGAGGTCGGTGGCGGACGCCCCTGGGAGCCTAGCCCGCCACTGCTAGCCTTTTCCCACCCACCACTGCTAGGCATTCCCGTAGTAGTATATGTCCTCCTGGTTAATTTGAGGAGTCCGGCTGTAGATGCTCTTAGAAAACCTGAAAAGCAAAAAAGAGCACAAGCAATGTAATTAATTACTATACAATATCACATTTTAAACTATGCATAAGCACATTTTTTATTGTATATGCATGTTTCCCAAAGAAATACTCCCTTTGTCCCATAATATAAGACCTTTTTGACACTGTGACGAAAAACACCAAATATTACGAGACAAAGGGAGTTGTTTTTTTAACTCGGCAAAGAAATAGTTGCAAGCATAATAATCATACACTGATTTATGTTCTTAGAGCATCTATAGCCGGACTTAGCAAATATGATCCCATAAACGCCTGCGGACACTGGGAGTCAGTGACTGGGCGTTTCCGTTTTGAACCCTTATTTGTCCATTAATACATCCACACTCCTCATTTTCTTTCTCATATGTCCGGTCACTTGCACGTGATTGGTGAAGATGAAGAGGGAGAAAGAAAAAAAAAAGAAAGAGAAAAGGTGATCTGGGGTGGGCCGCCTCCTATGTGGCGGACTGACCGGGTGCGTCCATGAGCCCTCAGATCCTCCCTATATTTGTCCCCAATATGAGGGCTCGCGGACAGTCCGAACGTATAGGGACGATTTGAAGGGTCCGGTTGGGTCATTTTTTTCCTTCTCAATCCTGTTCGGTCACTAACCGGGCGCGTCCACGGGCGCGTGTGAGGGGGATTTGAGAAGGCCGGCTGTAGTTGCTCTTATAGACAATCTTGTACTCACAGAGAAGAAGTCCTTTGGAGGCGCCACAATTTTAGCATGATCGACATGTCCACTGCTAGCCTACTATCTCACTGGACAAACGTGATGCAAGAGGTTGCAAGTGGACTGAGGACTACAACGTCGACGAGGAGGCCTGCCGAACAGACACCATCTCATCTCCCACTTCACCGCGATTAGGGGAAAGGGCATCTCCTCGGCAATGACAATGCTGCCGACCTAGGGAAGAAATAATCTAAGCTAGTGGTTTGTGTGATGTTTGTGGCTTGAATCAGCATGATCAGTAAAATAAGATACCTGGGCAGTGGGTTCATAAGATATTTTCAAGTAGTACATGATCAGTACCATAGTTTTAAATTTGATTGTGGAAAGTCTCATGTTCGGTCTAAATGGCTAAGATAAAAATAAAAAATATTCTTCAGTTTTTTTAACAAATTTCTGGTATAATTTGAAGCTAGTTTGAATTTTACATGTAATCTAACAGACACACAACCAGATGGGCCACACTTTCGCCATCCTATCGCTTCTCCAGTGAAATGATCCTTTAGGGATTTGAATTCTTTCCGGTCAAAACAATTCACACACAATAATTATAATTAGAAAACTTTACTTGATCTTCCATGCCCCTTGTGGACGCCTGAGATGGCAATGGAAAAGATGAATACAATCATTGATAACTACCTACCAGAATTTATGACCTAGCTAGGACAAAAAAAGAAGAATACTCGGATTATAAATCAAAGAAATCATGAATGTACTCCTCACAAGGAACACACAAGCTTTCACATGGTTTTCACAACTCCTCTTGTGATTTTGGGTAGTAATCCTAGTTTGTGTGAGAGTACATGCATGGCTGGTGCATATTAGAATTGGGAGGCATTGGGAGTGTAACATTTCCTTCGTTTTGCATCATTAGTAGCTGATAATTCCCTCATAGCTGGAGAGTTAGCTTGCCCATAACATGTTCTACAATCACTACTTGAAAGATTATAGTATTACGTCATATGTTCCCTATTTGTATTGTGTATTGATTTTTTAAACTAAACTGTTCCATATTTGACCAAGTTCAAGCAAAACAGATAATATCTACAATAAAAGTATATGAAAAATCATGATGGACACATTGACACTGATTTGATATAGATTGTAGTTTTTTATATATTTTTCTATAAAATCAATCAAATATAGAAAAGTTTAACTTTTGAAACAAATTAATGCACCTTGTTGTTAGGAATAGAGATAAACCATCTATTGTAATCTCAACAGACTCTATTTTCTCACTCTCTCTGTCTCTCTCGTAGCTATCTCTTTCTCTGTAACAATCGAATCCATCGATCGGTATTGCCTTTAAGCAACAGCAGGGGCTTTTCCTGCATTGTATCTTTTCCGGTTGTATTGCCTTGCATTTCGTTCAAAAAGGTGTGTTTTTCTAGGTTACAACCCAATTCACAAGGGAGTCAAGTGCCTATATGTCACCTCTGGTAAGGTCTACATCTCACGTGATGTCATCTTCGACGAATCCGTTTTTCCGTTTGAGTCTCTTCATCCAAACGCCGGAGCCCTTCTTAGAAAAGAAATCCTTCTTCTTCCTCCCAACCTTCGGAATTTTGAGCAAGGGGGCGACGATTGTACTGACCAATATGAGCATAAAACCAGTTCCATTGTTGCAACTCTTCTTGTGTAGGTCCATGGAGAAAACACAGGAGAAAACGGATTTGGAAATGATCAAAATTTCGCACACAATGGTCCAATATTGCATGTGTTGGAGGAAGAAGAGGCAGGCACGGAGCACGAGGCGGATCTGGAGCAGCCTGCAACTCCAACGCGTCAGCCTCCCTCGGGATCGGTGCGGAGATTCACTCCGGATCGGGCGGGCCAGCAGCAAAGTGCCATGTCGCCAGGCAGTACGCTGGCCCCGCACCTCACCTGCGGCCGACAGCCTAAATCGGGCGGCTTGGGATCAGGCTCGGGGTCCCAGCGGCCCACGCGCATGCATGAGACAGCGACGCCCGCGGGATCATCTGGGGCAGGAGAATCAGCGGCAACCGGGTCCACCAGTACAAACGTGGCCACATAGCAGGCTACAGATCCTGGTTCCGGATCGACTGCACAAAGCAACAGATCTGCTGGTTCCCTGGGATCTTCTGTGGTTTTGTCCCCTATGCAATTTTTCGTACAGTAGCCTACACCTCTTGTTCAACCTCAACCAGTGGCGGTCTCACGTGTCATGACTGATCTACAAAAAGGTATAAGAAACCCAAAAATTAGAACTGATGGTACTATACCGTATGACATGATGTGTATTGCAGGACTACCAACATGGATAGAAGATGCACTTGGAGATTTGAGATGGAAAAAAGCAATGAATGAAGAGTACTCAACACTCACGAGAAACAAGACTTGGCATCTTGTGCCTGAGCAGAGAGGTAAAAATGTCATTGACTGTAAGTGGGTGTACAGAATAAAGAAAAAGGCAGATGGCTCGATTGACAGGTATAAAGCACGTCTAGTTGCAAAAGGTTTTAAGCAACATTATGGCTTAGATTATGAGGACACTTTTAGTCCTATTGTTAAAGCTGCAACCATTAGGCTTGTGCTATCTATTGTTGTGTCCAGGGGATTGAGCTTGAGGCAGCTAGATGTTCAGAACGTGTTTTTGCATGGTGTTCTGGAAGATGAGGTTTATACGAGGCAACCACCTGGGTATGCAGACAAAAAAACACCCTATTATGTTTGCAAGCTGGACAAGGCTCTTTATGGCCTGAAGCAAGTACCAAGAGCATGGTACTCAAGGTTGAGCCTTCAGTTAAAGAACCATGGCTTTGTTGCATCTAAAGCTGAGACATCACTCTTTATTTACAACAAGGCAAACACAGTTGTATTTGTGCTTATATATGTTGATAATATTATAGTTGCAAGCTCCTCACAAGATGCTACTAATGCTCTTCTTCGTGATCTAAGTTCAGAGTTTGCTTTGAAAGATCTTGGTGATCTACACTTCTTCCTATGCATTGAAGTCAAGAAGATTCAAGATGGCATAGTACTGATTCAGGAAAAATATGCTACTGAACTTCTGACTCGTATGGGGATGAAGGACTGCAAGTCTTCACCTACACCATTATCCTCCTCGGAAAAGATTTCAGCCTTTGAAGGAGATGCACTTAAGGAAGAAGAAATCACAAAATACAGAAGTGATGTAGGAGCCTTACAGTACTTGACACTGACCAGACCAGATATATCCTTTGCTGTTAATAAGGTTTGTCAGTATCTACATGCACCTACTACTGTACACTGGACACCTGTTAAGAGAATTGTACGGTATATAAAACATACTGTAAGCTTGGGTCTCCAGTTCAGACGCTCTAACTCCACTCTTGTTAGTGCCTTTTCTGATGCTGACAGGGCAGGATGCAGTGATGACAGGAGATCAACTGGAGGATTTCAGTGTTCTTTGGTCCAAATCTATCCCTGGAGTGCCAGAAAGCAAGCTACATTGTCAAGGTCAAGTACTAAAGTTGAATACAAGTCACTAGCAAATGCCACTGCTAAGATTATTTGGTTGGAGTCGTTACTTAATGAGTTGGGAATCAAACAACGTCGTGTCTCATATCTATGGTGTGATAATTTGGGAGCCACTTATCTATCTGCTAATCCGGTCTATCATGGCAGAACCAAATACATTGAAATTGATTTTCACTTTGTTCGAGCAAGAGTTGTAGAGAAAAAGTTGGATATACGGTTTATTCCCTCCAAAGATCAGGTAGCAGATGGCTTCACTAAAGCATTGTCAATCAAACCATTTGATGAGTTCAAGAGGAATCTTAATGTAGGATAGTTGAGATTAAGAGAGGGTGTTAGGAATAGAGATAAACCATCTATTGTAATCTCAACAGACTCTATTTTCTCCCTCTCTCTCTCTCTCTTGTAGCTATCTCTTTCTCTATAACAACCAAATCCATCGATTGGTATTGTCTTATAAGCCACGGCAGGGGCTTTTTCCTACCCTCAATCAATATAAACCACGCGGCTCCTCTATGGAGGAGTAGAAACGCTTCCCATCTAACACTTATAAAAAGATTTGAATATGTACATATGTTTTCTAAAGAGATGAATGTGTTCAAATGTACCATTTTATTGACATTTTCTTTACAACCTAAGTATAACCTTTGCCCTGAGTTTATCGTTCGCCCTGGGTTCAACATTGCTGAACCCATGAGTCATTCCGTCCACACTTTGTTAAGGGGTAAGTTGTCCAATAAAACACCCCGAGCTCACACACAAACGGCGTGACATGGAAATGGAGTCACGTGCAAGATGTACTTGGTACTCCTAACAAGATATGAGGACACGCCTAACATGAAAAAAGCAGTACCCGAAAATCATGCTATGCACATGACTGGACTGGATCGACGACGGTATGATTCACGTGCAAATGTTCATGTGGGTATGGGTACATGGCAAGAAAAGCATTTCTTGCGGTGGTGGTGCACGTTTAATTCCCCTTTCGTGCTGTACCCTGCGTGCTATGTTAGGTTGCTGTCGTAGTGGGAAGTATTCCAGCTTGCATGCATATATAGCACAAAATGTTTGGCATGGAGAAAGATTGCGCGTGTAGAATTGCTCGTTGAAGCCGGCCGCAACGGTTTTATAGACATACTCATCATAACGTACTTTGCATTGCAGTACACTTCGGTCACATACGCGCATTCTGCATCTGTAACTCGATTGGGTACCCAACTTTCTATCAACGTTTTCCATCCGTTTACCAGTAGTATGATTTTTTTTCCGAAACATCACCAATTGTGTGCTTAACATCTGTTTTGCAAATACATTATCACCGACCTTCGTATGTAGACAAATACCATTTGAAATGTATTTTATATTCCAAAGTCAGCGGGCCATGCTGTGTCTGCTGTCACTGGGGAGAGAGAGAGAGAGAGAGAGAGAGAGCCTGCAATGCATTGCCCCAAAAGAGAAGTCCAGCTTAATCTCATGTGTGCAATCAGTTGTTAGCAAAATCCCCTCCACCAACACTAATACATTCCTGATAGATTGGAAAATGGATGGAGGCGTTTGTTGATAATTATTAATAAAAGCAGTGACGGAATGATTGGAGTCGACATGAGCTTCGAATGATCGGTCTTGTTCACACTTTGAATTTGGACAGAATGACACAACTAGTAATGCTACAGCCCTAGCCTATCAAGATCCATTGACGATGCAAAGGGTAGAATGCCAGGCGTGCCCCCAGAGAGCACGCGTTCGTTCCTCCGAGGCATCTCGACTACGTGCCCTGCACACCGCGGGAAGAAGACACCGGAGACGCCGCGCGGCGCCGTCGCACCTACGTAGTACGTCGGCGGCAACGTAACGGCGATGCGTGCTGGGGAGACGAAGCTCGAAACCGTTACGGCCCTGGGGCCCACCTCACCTGCAGAGCGGAGCCGTTGGAGAGGAAAGCAGGAGGAAACCGCGTAATGAAAAGGCGCGCACCCGTTGGCATCTAGTACTACGTACTCGCTGGCCGCTGCGGTGTCGCCCGGGCCCGCTCGCGTTTCACTTCATTTTCTTTCGTGTCCGTGCGCGCGCGCCTGTGTGGCTTTGCATGCTCCGGTCGGTCGCTGTCGCTCGGCCCCGGCCCTGGCCCTGACTGGCAGCGAGGCTGCGGGTGGGCCGCTGTCCGTGGAGCGCCACACGGTGAGACAGTGACACAGGCCTCTGCATGTACGCCGTGTTTGTGTGGAGTGCGGTGTAGGCTACGGAGGATCTGTATGGTAACGTGAGAGCGAGTCGAGTGAGCACTGGCCCGGTCCCTTGCTAGCAGCAGCACCTTTGGAGTTTGGAGTGCAGGTGCAGCGCAATCGATCAGGAGGAAGGAAGGAACCCGTCTCTTTAATATGCACTTTCCTCTGCCAGCCGGAGAACATAGCTTTATTTCAGGGCTCAGTGATAAGTAAATCCGAGTAGCGGCTACTGTGTATCGATCAGCCAGTTTCAGTTCAGGGGTCACTTGGCAGCACCACACGTCATACTCACGGACACACGGTCGCGTATTAGAGCATCTACGACCCAAGACCCCATGTCCTCCAAACATTCGGACGGTGGTCCGACGGGTCACTGCCCGAACAATAAATTGCCACCCAATCGTACGTAGCAAAATTCCGCCCAAATGTTTGGGCTGATCGACACCCCCATACCTCGCTCATATGTCGGACGGATATGAGGACGCTCGGACACGTCTGCCACGTCCGATCCAATCCACGTTGGTCAACCCGACCCCACATATATGCGTCACTAGCCGCATCCCAGACCAAATCTTAGCCACTCTATCGCACTTTCACAGTGCGCCCCGAAGCTCGTCGGAGGTAGCTTCCTTTGAATAAAGGTCCCATGGTGGACGGCAACCGTTGGAGGTGGATCTGACAAAATCTCCTCTAATAAGCTCCAATGAAGGTGAAATGTGGTGATGGCGAAAATTAACCCTCCATGATCGATCTCTTTGTCGCGCGGGGCGGGGGGGGGGGGGGGGGGGGGGGGGTGGGCGTAACAAGGCTGGCTATGGCAATATATGTGGCTCAAAGATGCGCATCAAAGACCTTTGGGTGCAGGATATATGGCCCCAACGACCAAGGAATTTTGATTGCCTAGATATCTCCGGAGGGGGTAGCATGAGAGTTAGGGTTCAACGCCAACTTTGGCATATCGCCAATCCCCTCCTCACCCTCCAATTGGGGAGCCTTCTTCACCTTGTCATCATATGGGTGTGATCGTCCATGGCCTGCATAACATGTCCGACGATTGCATATGTACCTTTGTGGATCATGTTTGCATCATAAAAGAACTAATTGTAATACCAGCTTCTAGAACCTTGGGGTCCCTTCTCGTTGCTGCTTAAAAGCCACCCTGCCCCGCATTCCATAATACAGTGTGCACATTTTTTTTCAAAAGTCAAACCTTGTAGAGTTTGACCAAGATATTAAGAGACATACCAACACAAAAATAAAAACTAAGTGTAAATATAAAAATATGTATGATGATGTATGCAATGATATTATTTAAGCATTGTATATGTAGATTATTTTTGCAAAATATCCAAAAACTATATACTTTACAAAAAACCTCCTTATAGAAATTAAAAATTACACACAAGGCCTTGAAGAAATATACGTGGTTTTCTTCATGCACTGGCGGCACGTCCGTGAGCATAGCTCGATACCGTCTCTAGACCTTCGAAACACCATTGGAACCACAGAAATATTGATGATACAGCGGTCGTGACCATCCACTCCATTGGAAGATGTCTTCGAAAACCACCCAGGATACGCTGCCGATGAAGTGGACTAGAAGTCGGGTAAACATTTTTTAAGATCTGCGCATCTTCATTATCGGCACCACAACCCCGCAACATAGATCCGGAGTCTCCCTCAGGTCCAGCCGCTGGAGCGGCCGTTCCCACGGGTGAATCGGTGATGGTTGTTTAGATTTTTCGGTGTAGGGAGGGGCAGGCTGGTATTTCTAGTCAAATTCATTATTCACTGACGGTAGATAGTTATTGTTTTTTGCTTTAAAACTTAATTAAAATTTGTTGAGTAAATAGGTAATTTTTTGACTAATTTAATCCATAGATAAATCGCTAGCATGGCATTGACCGAATTAACGACATAATGATTCTGATCTAGACAAGCACGTACTATGCAAACAGTAGACACATCTACACATAATGCTAGTACTGCTAATACGAAAATAAACAGGAGCGGGATAAACGTGTTATACCCTCAAGTAGGCCAGGCAGAAGCCGCGGCGGCGGTGGCGGCAGCGACGTCCTCGGAGGCCTTCTTGTCAGCCTCGAGCTTCTCAGCGGCGAGACGGTCAGCGTCGGACTGAGACATGGTGATGATGAAGGCGACGCGGATGTAGAGGAAGTAGCAGATCGGAGGCGAGCAGTCGCGTAGTCGATTCCCAAAAACCTATTCGCCCCTCTCCCATACAGGATCCGGAGAGGCGAGGTTTCGGAGACCTGCTCTCCCGTCGACCGTGTACGCGGCGTACGGGATAGAATCACCGGCGGCAGCAGCAGCAAAGGAATGACAGTGGGCGTAGCGCGTGGAGCAGATGTGATCTGTTCGTGGCGGCTAGGGTTAGGAGACACCTCACACTTATATAGGAGAAGCCGCGTGGAGAGACGTGGGCTCGACCCACGTCCGGGTCCGTGACATCCCACGATCCGACGTCTCAGATCGTGGCCCAGCTGTCAGAAAACTCTCCGTTACTGACAGAAAAAATAAGCGCATAGGTGTGATGATGCGGAGCATCCTACGGACATCACCATGCCAAGAGCCCATTCGAAAAGTGATACGTGCGACATCTACTTCACATACACAAAGGTGAATCATCTCCTTTACGCGTGTTCCCTTGACCCCTTCGAGGATGGTATACTACTTGACATTTCTCTCGTGTGCATGCATAGGTATTACCGGAGCTTCATGGATGACGAGAAGGAGTGCAAGCGCCAAGGAACAACTACACCATCCGCGAGGGAAGCATGGAAGAGAAGCTGGAAGAAGACAGACCTGCGGAGTCTACAGCAGCCGGACGACCGACATGCCACCGGACGTCCGACACTCTACAGCGCCCGAAGGACCGGCGTCCACCGGACGTCCGACACACCCTCCACCCAGGCAGAAGAACCGCAGACAAAGACGCTACAGCGCCCGGACGACCGATGTGACACCGGACGTCCGACGCACTACAGCCACCGGACGACCGACCGCTACCGGACTTCCGGTGCCACCTGTCCAGAGAAGAAACGTCAGACTTCTGACGCGCGCCGGACGAGCGGTCCCCCACAGGCCACCGGACGTCCGACACCGACCGGACATCCGGTACCTGCCTGTGTGCAGCCGCGAGCTTTTGGCCTTGTATCCCTCTCCCAATTACCCCTTCGTGGCTTAGACTATGAATAGAACTCCCCCTCCTCCTTTCTAGGGTTAGCATTGTGATAGCTCATTTAGAGATAGAGCTTTGCTCATCCTTGTGGTTCTCCTCCATCGAGAGACCGCGGCCTCTACGGAGAAGATCCACACTTGGATTCAAGACCCCTCACGGGATGATCCCTCGCGGATTCAAGGCCTCCTCACGGAGATGACCTAGTTACCGTTTGTATCGTCCTTTGTTGACTTTGGATCGTGTATATCTCTTTGTGTTCATGGATCTAGCACATGTGTGATCGTTTCTTATTGATTTGAGTGATTCCTCTCGTTTCCCCTCGTGTTCTTCGCGGGATCCCCTCCATTTCGTGAAAGATCGGCCCCTAGGGTGGGGTTCCACCCTACATCATCTTGGTATCATGAGCCACGTTGACCACGAATTTGGAGTCCCTACCCTCGTTTTCTAGCCTTCTTTTGCTTGTGATTTGTTGGTTTAATGATGCTTTGTTGATTTTGATCCATGGATTTGCTGTGTTTCGAGTGGATCTAGCATCTCCACAAGTTTTCCCACTTTTCATCCATGAAATCTCATCAATTTTGACCAAAAAATCTCCCAATTTCCGCCCAAAATCGCGTCCCGGATCTCAAATCCCGCGTTAACCCCGACCCACCGGACGACCGGCGTTTTTCTGGACGTCCGGACCCTTCCGAAGCACCGGACGTCCGACCATTACCGGACGACCGGAACCACCAAACAGAGCTGAAATCTCGGAATTCCGGACCTTCCGGACGTCCGTCCACCGGACATCCGACACTTCTCGGACGTCCGACACATGTAGAAATTGACTTCGCCTGATTTTTGTTTCGGTCACAACTAATTCATCCGAAATCCGATTTTGAGGTTCTTTATCTCATTTTGAAGCTCTTGACATCCCCCATCCCACAAAAATACTTCCAACATCATTTGACTTCATCAAATTTTTGGAACTTTGGCATCTTTGCCTAGGGCCTTCACCATATCATCCTCTATACCACCACCGACTTCCGCAACCTAACCCATTTGGTTCCCCATAGCATTAATGGTTGCTTGAGTAGTGATTCGAGTCTCCTAAAGTGTTTCGACTTCTTAGGGACGGTTACTTCTTCATCAACCACCACCATAACTTCTGCATAAGCTTGCCCACCATACACTTCCGCCACCCCAACTTAACCCAATTTTGTTTGAGCTTGTTTGAGTTGTGGGTTGTGTCTCCTAAGGTGTTTCGGCTACTTAGGGACGGTGACCTCAACTTCGATTCGCATAACCCATCATTGCACTTCCGCAATCCCATTGAGCTTCCGAAACCACCACCGCATTCCGCTACCACCATTTGACATTTGCCTTTGAGATTTTGAGTTCGCGGTTTTTCCGTTTCCTAGGGTGTTTCGGCTAACTAGGAATGGCTCGACATCGACAACACCGTTGCTCAACTTTGCCAAGGATTCGACAACGACCACCTTCACCATTTTGACACCCTAACCGTAAGCAAGAACGGTAACCTCTATATCATCTTGGTATCGTGGTATCCGATCCCATCATTGTACATTCTTCTTGCCATTGATTTGTTAAGCCAAAGCCCATTTTGCGTCACTTGCCATTCGAGACTAGCCATTGAGTATTGCCGGCAACGTTACTTGTGCACATTAGTGATCTACACCTTCTATTGCATACATACCTTATCATATTGGTATCATCTTGGTATCATAGTACCATCCCTTGTGTCACAAGCTTGTTCCCGCATATATGCAATTGCTATCTTGGTTTGTGCATTTCACATAGTGGCCATATCAAAAAAAAAAAGAATAAGCTTTTAAGCAAAGAAAAAGAGTGAACAAAGAGCTTGTAAGCAATAGCCATAGCATCATACCACATTGCATATCATACTACCATATTGATCATCTTAGATCATCGTGTGCGAAACACCGGAACATCATACATATATAGCATACTTGGGATAGAAGTCGTTGCATTTTTGTCTCTTATAGGTTGTGCACAAGTGCCGTATCCGCCTATTGAGCAATCAAGCTAGCGTCTCTCTAGCGTTGTGCAACAAGAGCATTTTCCGTGGATTCCATATTTTGAGCTCATTCCTTGGTTGCATGACCTCATTTATCTATCCGTGTGTGTGTTTCCGTGTGCCATATTGTTATTGGTCTACTTGTTTCACTCACGAATTTGTGAATCTCTTTCAACATTATTGGCTCTTGCTAACATTTTGCATCAATTTTTTGTGCCACTATCCTCACCAAGCTACTCTATAAGCCTTACTTGTGTAGGTGTGAGAATTGACAAGATCCGGTACCAATTGTGCTATTTCCTTGATACATTATTGAGTGACCATTGATCCATCTTCAACATCGGGTAAGGTACATTGGTCTAGTTCTTCTCTTTCTTCCACTCATATTTGCTTGAGTCTTGTGATGGATAGGCAAAGCACACCTCCTTCGGTCTACAACAACAACAACAAGTTCGACGCCATGAAAGACTTCTTTGACGCCAAGATGGATGCTCAAATGGAGGAGATCAAAGCCCTCATCAAGTCCTACAAGAGATCTTCCTCATCTTCGAGAAGACGCTCAAATGCACATGCTTCCGAGCTACCATCTCCGGCAAGGTCACATCGGCATCGACACAATCACCGACGAGAACGTGAAGGTCAAGAGCTCAACACCAAACACCGCTCAACGACTTCACCATCTCCATTGGCATCTTCGCCAAGCGACTTCAAGGCATCTTCGCCTACGGACATACGACATCTTTGCCAACAAGCACCCCAAGACTACTCTCACGAGAAGCTCCCCAAGCTCAAGTCCGTGACTTCCACGAGCTACTACGACCTAGACACCGACCACAAGATTCCTTTCTATTGGACTCAAGAACCCGAGGAGTATCTCGAGTGGGAGCGCCTGATGGACGACTACCTCAAGCTACATCAAGTTCCTCCTGAAGATCAAGTGAAGTGCGCCACAACGAACTTCCACGACTACGCGTCGACATGGTGGCTTCGCACACCTTCGGAGAGCTACGACATGAGTTGGCCCAAGACGAATAGAGCTATGCGGCGAGAGTTCGTGCCTACCACCTACACGGAACAACTTCTACGCCAATTGGAGAACACCATCCAAGGATCCAAGTCCATCGACGCGTACTTCAAGGAGATGAAGAATGCCTTGCGACGAGCCCGCATGGACGACCCCATTTCGATGAAGTTCCACTTCATGATGGGATTGCACAATGACATCTCCATGACTATCTTCCTCGAGAACTACAAGTCCCTCGACGACAACTACATTGGTGCTCTCAAGGCGGAACAAGAACACATGAAGGCCAAGACTCCTTCACCCCAAGCACACTTCGCGACGACCAAGCTCCACGGAATGAGCATGAGGATAGTACCACTAAGATGTCCAAGCCCGATGAGCTCCAAGACGACGCTCCCAAGTTCGACTTCACCGCCATCCCTCTTTGTGGCATTGATGGTGCCGAGTCTACTTCGACTCTTTTTCAAGACGGTGCGGCGACGACTACGACTATGGAGCCACTCAAGGAACATGCTTTGGAGGCGAGTGACATGGTGACGAGCAAGGATGATGCTTCCATCTTTGGAGGCGAGAGTGATGATGTTCCATCTTCGGCCTTCATCCACGGCGACGGTGACGAGATGGTTGAGCATGGGATTTTCCCTTCGACCACGGCGACGTATGATGACTTGAGTGACTTGTGCCACCATATTGAGATTGAGAGCGAGTTCACCACTAGCCCCATACATGACGAGCTGCCCCAATTCCCATGTGAGGAGAGCCACAACCCCCAACACTTGAGCGAGATGAGTGACTCCACCATATGTGACTTTGAGTGCACCTATTTTGAGGGAGTGATTAAGCCACCACATAAAGAGAGTGTGATAGTTGATAGGTCTTGTGAGGACATTTGCATTTCTAACAACTTGACCTCTACCTCTATTGTGTCTTCTCATTTGGTGCTAGGTCCCGTATATGATGAAGCGCCGATTCTCGAAGACTTTGTCCTTCCTTTGGACAAGACGATGGCCATGGTGGAATATGATGCACCCCCACATGGTTCCATCACGATGAAGATGACCACCATTTGGTCTTTCTCACCTCACCTACACCACTTGAGTGGAATGAAAAAGGTAACATAGGTGACGGTGATGCTCTAGTCCCGCTAGTGGACATTCTTGACATTGATTGCTTACATGATGTTGATCCACCTATTACCATGCTTCATGCTAGTGCGACTTCCTCATGCGATGATTTATCCATTTATGATGAGTTTGATGATTGCCATGTGGAGTCTATTAGTTTTGATGCCATGTTGCATAGGATTTCTTGTGATAATTCTCTTGGGCACATCATGTTTGACAATCCGCATGACTTGTCATATGCTATGCATGAGATCAACAATATGTCATATTTGCAATCTCTTCATAGTGACTATGCATATGCCATTAAAATGAACCCAATTTGCACAAATGGCATAGATGACAAGCCTATGGTTATTGGCATTTGTCATTTGTTTTTCTTGTGATGATATTGATATGCTCCCTTTGCATCATTTATCTCATATGCCATGCCATGACCACCTAGCTTCGGATATGCATTGTTTTGGATGTTGTCCATTTTCTCCATATGATGTTTCCAATATTGCTCATGAGGAGACCCCCATAGTTTCCTCATACATGTTAGGAGATTTAGACCACCCCCATGCATTGCATGATTCCCATGATTATGTGCACAATATGCTCCCCATGAATAACAATCCTATTGATGTGCCATATAATTGCATTCTCAATTTGTGTCTCCATCGTGTTATACACAATAACTATTCTTTCATGATGGATGACATGTTCTTATACCATGCATCAAATTTCTTTGAGCGATGCTTATCTTGTGCTAACTCACACGTGCACATACACAACATGATGGATGATGTGTACATTTACCACGCACACAATTTCTTTGGTTTGTGTCTCTTTTGTGTAGGTACCCATGAATACTTGTCAACCTCACAATCCCATGAGTTGACAAAATGACCTCTAGAGAGCAATGATGACTTGGGATCCCATGGATTGTCTTTCCCACCGCTCTCTTCGCGCAAAGACTTCGCGCATTTCTTCTACATGGCCCTCACATGGTTATGGGTTATTGTCCATTATATATCATTTCCCATATTGCCATGTTCACTATGCTTGATATGATCATTCATATTCCTTTGTCATGCATTTGTGACCCATTCTTTGCATTACATATGATGATTGATTCTCATACTTGCATGTGTATTTGCAAGCGTGGTGGAGATATTGCTTGTTATTGCTATGTTCCATTTATGACCCATTCCTATGAGGATAATATGATTTTGCTTTGTGTTCGTGCTTGCGCTATGTCATGTGCATTGCCTATGCCTCTTAATTGCTCACATGACATGATTGCCATGATTTCCCTTGTGTGTTGCATTTTTGCTCCACTAGTTTGCACGATATGATGGATATGCTTGCTTATGTTGCATCACCCATGATTCGTACTTACTCATTTCATGCGGTTGATGACAACCATTGCCATGCTTTGCACATGATTGCTATTACATGTTGTCATATGCCTCCATATGTTGCCTCTCTCATGCTAGATGATTTGCCATGTATTGAGTGCAACGATGCATTTAGCCTTGCTAATGAGATTGCCCCCATAGCTTTCTCCCATATGTTTGGAGATTTTGACATATTTCTTGTGAAGCATGCTTGTCTTACCTGTTTGCACCATATACCTAGTGCCATGAATATTGCCATTGTTGCAGCATATTATTCATGCACTTGTGCTTCTAATGTTTATGTACAAGAGAAGAGAACCATCATGATGGATGATGTGTTTATCTACCATGCGCATACGTTCTTTGTTTTGTTGTGTGCATGTGTAGGAAACTTGGACTTCGTGTCAACTTCCACGTCACGTGAGTTGACAATCCAAGCTCTTGAGAGCGAACCACCTTCTACCACGACGATTCTACATCGCACTTGCTTGTGTTTCGGCATTGTGAAGGACGCACAAGGACATGCTTTCAAGGTGATATCCTTCTCTTTTGAGAACCCCCAAACCATGAGCATGAATATGGTGGATCATACTTCATGTGTTGCTTGCACCTTGACATACTACACACATGCTAGAGATCTTGCCTCGACTTATCATTGCCACATTGCCATGCTTCACCACATATATACCTTGTGTGTTGCATCCAATTCTTCGATTACTTGCCCCTACCATATGTTTGGTTGCAACAATGTCATTTCTTCACATATACCATGTCCCATTGCTTGTCACATGATTGACATGATTGCCTCACACATGATGAACAATTACTCTTTCTATTGTGTTGAGTGCCATACTATCTTCACTACACCCTATGCACGTTATGCTTGGATTGTCTTGCACTTGACCCATGTGCTTAGACACTTCATTTTCTTTGGTGTTGTGAATGATTCATATTCCTACCATAGACCTTTCATTGAGCAATTTGTGAATGTTTGCTATGACCTCGAGGTAGATGCTTATTCTCTTGTCACACATATTTGCATCGCTACCTCACATTTACATGCTTGTTCTCTTGTCACACATATCCTTCACTGTGCTCAATTTATGTGTTTACATGCCATGCCACAATCCTTTGTCACACCTTATGCTATGCTTGATGACAACACTTGTTGGGTGACTTACCTCTTGAATGCTGGATACGTCTCCAACGTATCTATAATTTATGAAGTATTCATGCCATATTTACAACAATTTTATATGGTTTTGGTATGATTTGCATGGAACTAACCCGGACTGACGCTGTTTTCAGCAGAACTACCATGGTGTTGTTTTTTGTGCAGAAATGAAAGTTCTCCAAATGAGCTGAAACTTTTTGACGATTTTTTTTGGAACAAAAGAGACCCCCGAAGCTTCGTGGCAGGACTAGAAGGTGAAGGAGTAGGGCACAAGACACCGGGGCGTGCCTGGGCCCTTACCCGTGCCCCGGTGGGTTGTGCTCACCTCGAGGCCCATCTTAGCGTGAAACCAATGCCAAAAATTCCTATAAATAGAGAAACCATCAGTGGTAACCCTAGATCAGAAGTTCCGCCGCCGCAAGCCTCTGTAGCCATGAAAAACCAATCTAGACCCCGTTCCGGCACCCTGCCGGAGGGAGACATCATCACTAGTGGCCATCTTCATCATCCCGGCGGCCACCATTATGAGGAGGGAGTAGTCCTCCCTCGGGGCTGAGGGTTTGTACCAGTAGCTATGTGTTTAATCTCTCTCTCTCTCTCTCGTGTTCTTGATGGCACGATCTTGATGTATCGCGGGCTTTGTTAATATAGTTGGATCATATGGTGTTTCTCCCTCTCTATCTTGTTGTGAATAGAGTTTTCCCTTTGAGATTTCATTTTATCGGATTGAATACTTTTATGGATTTGAGAGCACTTGATCTATGTCTTGGCACTCAACACGCGGATTCCCGAGGTGACATTGGGGTAATCTATGCATAGGGGTTGATGCATGTTTTCATCCTTGTTTCTCCGGTAGAAATCTTGGAGCACTCTTTGAAATTCTTTGTGTTGGATTGAGTATTATGAATCTGAAATTGTTTGATGCATATCGCATAATCAACTCATGGATACTCGCGGTGACATTGGAGTATCTAGGTGACATTAGAGTTGGTTGATGTGTATCATATGGTGTTATTTTAGTACGAATTCTTGGATAGATCGAATGGAAAGAATAGGTTTGTGTTATTTTAGTACGAACTCTTGAATAGATCGAACGGAAAGAATAACTTTAAGGAGGTTTCGTACCCTACAAACAATTTCTGCTTATGTTCTCCGCTAGATAAGAATTTGGAGTGATTCTTCATCACATGTTGAGGGATGGTTATATGATCTAATTAGATTAGCATTGTTGAGAGATTGCACTAGCGAAAGTACGGAACCTAGGCCTTGTTTTCAAGCATTGCAATACCGTTTGTGCTCTGTTTTATCAATTGCTACCTTGCTGTTTTTTATTGTTCCTATTACAAAAATCAATATCTAATATCATTACTACGCTTTTATTACCATCTCTTCACCGAACTAGTGCACCTATACAAATTACCATTGTATTTGGTGTGTTCGGGACACAAGAGACTTTTTGTTATTTGGTTGCAGGGTTGTTTGAGAGAGACCATCTTCATCCTATGCCTCCCATGGATTGATAAACCTTTGGTCATCCACTTGAGGGAAATTTGCTACTGTCCTACAAAACTCTGCACTTGGAGGCCCAACACGAGTCTACAAGAACAAGTTGTGTAGTAGACATTAAGCTCTTTTCTGGCGCCGTTGCCAGGGAGGTTAGGTAAGCGACACTCACACCCTGTCAACGAAGCTCTTTTCTGGCTCCATTGCCGGGGAGCTGAGTGCTTGAAGGTATACCTTTAGATCTTGCAATTGAATCTTTTAGTTTCTTGTTTTATCACTAGTTTGGTTTTATAAAAGAAAACTACAAAAAAATGGAATTGAGGTGGCCTCATATTATTCATCTTTATCATGTCTTTCTTGAAAATGATGGAAAGGAAAATTATGCTCAATTGATAGAAGAAGAATTCAATAAAATGTTTGGCATAAATGATGAGCATGATTGCAATGTTGTTGGTATGAATTCTTTGAATATTCATGATGCTAATGATATGCAAAGCCATAAACTTGGGGATGCTATATTTGATGAAGATGATATTTTAGTCCCCCAAGTTTTGATGTGCAAATTTGTTATAATGGTAGTATGCCTCCTATTTATGATGATTATGTTGATGAAAGTGGGTTTGGAAGAGTGTCAACTCTAGGTACTAATGATCCCACTATTTTGGAGGGTGTTGAATCTTATTGTGATAATTATGAAAGTGGATTTGGAGAGGTCCTGACTTTATTTAGTGATGAATCCACTATTTTGGAAGAGGTTTCAATTGATTATGATGAGAACAAAGTTGCTATTTATGATGATTATGATGATGACATGTATGCTATAAAGAATAATAATAACCATGAAACTTGTCATCATGATTTTTATTTTCAATTGGATTATGCAAATAAAATATCTCATGATAGTTATTTTGTTGAGTTTGCTCATGATAGTTATACTGTTCTGTTTTTGACAGATTCTATTTTCAATGCATAGTTTGCTTGTTTTCTAGTTTCTATGGCTTATATTGCTCAATATAAATTGTGGAAATGATAAGGTACAGTAGGCATTGTGTGAGAACAATTATGAATCTTATCTTGACGGTACCAAAGTGAATGATTTGTCTTTATCATACTAATCCATCTCACGAAGTTCCGTGAAGTTTTGTGTGATTGAAGTTTTTAAGTTTTGGGTGAGATATCGATATGAGGAGAACAAGGAGTGACAAGAACCTAAGCTTGGGGATTCCCAAGGCACCCCAAGGTAATATTCAAGGAAGATCCAAGCAACTAAGCTTGGGGATGCCCCGGAAGGCATCCCCTCTTTCGTCTCCGACATTATGGGTAACCTCACTTGGAGCCATAATTTTATTCGTCTCATGATATGTGTTTTGCTTGGAGCGTTATTTTCTTTTATTTGTATTTTATTGCTGTTATTTATAATAATGTTTTTCATCTTTTACTTCAATAAAAATGTCAAGTATAGACTTTGCCATGCTTATTTTACAAGTATATGAGTTGCTGTTTCCAAACAGAAAGTTTATCACTGTTGCAAAAATTCTCCAGAAACGTCAGAATGTGATTAAATGTTGAAATGTTTTGTACAATAAGCTATGATAAGTTTTCTACAGTGTGGTAAATTTTCAGAATTTTTGGAGTTAGAGAAGTATGAGTACAATTACACTCTTTACAGTCTGTTCTGTTTATACAGATTGCTGTTATGTTCGCATTGTTTGCATATGTTTCCTTGTTTAATGATTCTATTTGAGGATAGGAGTATTAAATATGCAGAGGCATTTAGTATGCAATGTTAAATTATAATTTTAGTGATTTGCCACAGTAGAGAATGATAAGGTTGTTGCATTGATTTATACTAACTTATCTCACAAGTTCTTGTTGAGTTTTGTGTGGATGAAGTTTTTAAGATTTAGGGAAACCAGGACATAAAAGGAATTAAGGAGACACAAAAGCTCAAGATTGGGGATGCCCAAGGCATCCCAAGATAATATTTCAAGAAGTCTCAAGCATCTAAGCTTGGGGATGCCCCGGTAGGCATCCCACCTTTCTTCATCAACAATTATCGGTTAGCCTCGATTGAGCCTAAGTTTTTGATTCTTCACATGATGTGTGCTATTTTTAGAATTTCATTTTTTTTTGTTTTGCTTTCTGTTTTAATAAAGTACTTAGATCTGAAAGTTTTTAAATAAGAAAGAGTCCTCACTTAGCTACCCATTTACATGACTACTCGCTTGATCTTCACTTATATCTTTTTGGAGTAGCTTGTCATTTACTCTTGTGCTTCACTTTTATCCTCAGAGTAAATTGTTGAATGAATTGAATATCATGAAGTTGAAATTATATCATGCCTAGTAGTGGCTTCACATTGGGTTTAGAAAGTGAAATCTTTTGAAGCTTGACAATCACAATATTGGTCATACAAGCAATTCATGAATGATTAGTATAAGGAAGAGAACTTTCACATGCAAATATATTATCTTGGACATCTTCTATGATTGTGAATACCCATTAATTATTTTCAAACTTGAGCAAATTAGTTGAAGTTGGACAAGGAACACAACGTAATGAGTTATGGTTGTGTATATTTGAATAGAAGTTATATTGTCATAGATCCTCCAACATGTGGTGTTTGCCTAGGGTCTTTTGCTAGCCAAAAATTCGTACTAAGTAGAGATACTACTTGTGCATCCAAAAACCTTTAAACCCAGTTTCTTGCCATGAGTGTCCACCATACCTACCTATGGATTGAATAAGATCCTTCAAGTAAGTTGTCATCGGTGCATAAAGCAATAAAAATTGCTCCTAAATATGTTTGATCTTTTATTGTAAGGGAAAATTGAGCGTTCTACGAACTTGTGATGGCAAAGTAATAAAAGCGACGGACTGCATAATAAAGGTTGCTATCATAAGGGGCAATATAACGTGACATTCCTTTGCATTAAGAGCTTGGGTATCCAACAATAAAAAGCGCATGACAACCTCTGCTTCCCTCTGCGAAGGGCCTATCTTTTACTTTTCAGTATTTACTTTTATGCAAAGAGTCAATAGTATGAAATCTCATTCAACCTCAGTTATTCTCTAGTTGGCAAGCATCATGTGGTGGGGAAAGATCTAGGCACATATGACCAGTCAAATTTATTTGATCATGATTTATTATTGTTGACAATTATCTTTATGATAAATGAGTTGGGAAGTGAAACATTAAACCCCTATCTTTCTCTGTGTTTGATGGATGCCATTTGTTCTAAGAATATGCTTTGAGTAGTAGCAATCATGGAAGACTATATGATGATTGAGTATGTGGAGCTCTTACTTAGACTCTGTTGAATAAGTTGAATTGCAATTGTTTGGTGACTAAGAATATAGGTTGTTGAGTTTCAAGAGAATTAATTGTTTGAACCTTAACATGTGAATTGGTTGCTACTTTAACATGAGAAGTTTTATGAGAAATAATTTCTGTTATAATGCTAGGAAAAGTGATTGAAATTATCATTGATCAAACTTATGCACTATGTTAGCATTCACACTTCATAAATTATTTCTTTTATCATTTACCTACTCGAGGACGAGTAGGAATTAAGCTTGGGGATGCTGATACGTCTCCAACGTATCTATAATTTATGAAGTATTCATGCCATGTTTACAACAATTTTATATGGTTTTGGTATGATTTGCATGGAACTAACCCGGACTGACGCTGTTTTCAGCAGAACTACCGTGGTGTTGTTTTTTGTGCAGAAATAAAAGTGCTTCGAATGAGCTGAAACTTTTTGATGATTTTTTTTGGAACAAAAGAGACCCCCGAAGCTTCGTGGAAGGACTAGAAGGTGAAGGAGTAGGACACAAGACACCGGGGCGCGCCTGGGCCCTTGCCCGTGCCCCGGTGGATTGTGCTCACCTCGAGGCCCATCTTAGCGTGAAACCAACGCCAAAAATTCCTATAAATAGAGAAACCATCAGGGGTAACCCTAGATCAAAAGTTCCGCCGCCGCAAGCCTCTGTAGCCACGAAAAACCAATCTAGACCCCGTTCCGGCACCCTGCCGGAGGGGGACATCATCACCGGTGGCCATCTTCATCATCCCGGCGGCCACCATGATGTGGAGGGAGTAGTCCACCGTCGGGGCTGAGGGTTTGTACCAGTAGCTATGTGTTTAATCTCTCTCTCTCATGTTCTTGATGGCACGATCTTGATATATTGCGGGCTTTGTTAATACAGTTGGATCATATGGTGTTTCTCCCTCTCTATCTTGTTGTGAATAGAGTTTTCCCTTTGAGATTTCATTTTATTGGATTGAATACTTTTATGGATTTGAGAGCACTTGATCTATGTCTTGGCACTCAACACGCGGATTCCCGAGGTGACATTGGGGTAATCTATGCATAGGGGTTGATGCAGTTTTTCGTCCTTGTTTCTTCGGTAGAAATCTTGGGGCACTCTTTGAAGTTCTTTGTGTTGGATTGAGTATTATGAATCTGAAATTGTTTGATGCATATCGCGTAATCAACTCACGGATACTCGCGGTGACATTGGAGTATCTAGGTGACATTAGAGTTGGTTGATGTGTATCATATGGTGTTATTTTAGTACGAACTCTTGGATAGATCGAACGGAAAGAATAGCTTTGTGTTATTTTAGTACGAACTCTTGAATAGATCGAACGGAAAGAATAACTTTTAGGTGGTTTCATACCCGACAAACAATTTGTTCTTATGTTCTCCGCTAGATAAGAACTTTGGAGTGATTCTTCATCGCACGTTGAGGGATGGTTATATGATCCAATTAGATTAGCATTGTTGAGAGATTGCACTAGCGAAAGTACGGACCCTAGGCCTTGTTTTCAAGCATTGCAATACCGTTTGTGCTCCGTTTTATCAATTGCTACCTTGCTGTTTTTTATTGTTCCTATTACAAAAATCAATATCTACTATCATTACTACGCTTTTATTACCATCTCTTCGCCGAACTAGTGCACCTATACAAATTACCATTGTATTTGGTGTGTTGGGGACACAAGAGACTTTTTGTTATTTGGTTGCAGGGTTGTTTGAGAGAGACCATCTTCATCCTACGCCTCCCACGGATTGATAAACCTTAGGTCATCCACTTGAGGGAAATTTGCTACTGTCCTACAAAACTCTGCGCTTGGAGGCCCAACACGAGTCTACAAGAACAAGTTGTGTAGTAGACATCAAGCTCTTTTTTGGCGCCGTTGCCAGGGATGTTAGGTAAGTGACACTCACACCCCGTCAACGAAGCTCTTTTCTGGTGCCGTTGCCGGGGAGGTGAGTGCTTGAAGGTATACATTTAGATCTTGCAATTGAATCTTTTAGTTTCTTGTTTTATCACTAGTTTGGTTTTATAAAAGAAAACTACAAAAAAATAGAATTGAGGTGGCCTCATATTATTCGTCTTTATCATGTCTTTCTTGAAAATGATGGAAAGGTAAATTGTGCTCAATTGATAGAAGAAGAATTCAATAAAATGTTTGGCATAAATGATGAGAATGATTGCAATGTTGTTGGTATGAATTCTTTGAATATTCATGATGCTAATGATATGCAAAGCCATAAGCTTGGGGATGCTATATTTGATGAAGATGATATTTTTAGTCCCCCAAGTTTTTATATGCAAATTTGTTATAATGGTAGCATGCCTCCTATTTATGATGATTATGTTGATGAAAGTGGGTTTGGAAGAGTGTCAACTCTAGGTACTAATGATCCCACTACTTTGGAGGGTGTTGAATCTTATTGTGATAATTATGAAAGTGGATTTGGAGAGGTCATGACTTTATTTAGTGATGAATCCACTATTTTGGAAGAGGTTTCAATTGATTATGATGAGAACAAAGTTGCTATTTATGATTATTATGATGATGACATGTATGCTATAAAGAATAATAATAACCATGAAACTTGTCATCATGATTTTTATTTTCAATTGGATTATGCAAATAAAATATCTCATGATAGTTATTTTGTTGAGTTTGCTCCCACTACTATGAATGAGAATAAATTTGGTTATGTGGAGAGTAATAAAATTTCTATGCATGTGGATCATGAAAAGAATGCTTTATGTGATAGCTATATTGTTGAATTCATTCATGATGCTACTGAAAATTATTATGTGAGTGGAACATATGCTTGTAGGTATTGCAATAATATCAAGTTTCCTCTCTTTATGTTGAAAGTTTTGAAGTTGCACTTCTTTTGCCTTCCTATGCTAGTTGATTCTTGCTCCCATAAATTGTTTGCTCACAAAATCCCTATGCATAGGAAGTGGGTTAGACTTAAATGTGCTTGTCATGTGATTCATGATGCTCCCATTATGTTTCAATTCTTTACTCTTATGTGAGCATCATTGAAATCAATATGCCTAGCTAAAAAGGCATTAAAGAAAAGCGCTTGTTGGGAGACAACCCAACACTTTTACCTACTGTTTTTGCGTGTTCACATGGTTATGCTACTGTATTAATCATGTTTTATTGCTTTTATTTCAATAAAATACCAAGTAAAGCCTTTGGGATAGTATGGATGATAGTTGACTTGATTCTGTGCAAAAACAGAAACTTTTGCGCCCTGTAACAGAATTGTTTAAATTCACTGGAGAGTAGAAAAACTCTGAATTTTTTACAGTTTTTGGGTATACAAACTTTTTACGTTGTTCTAAATTTTAAGAATTGTTGGATGTTAATAAGTATGACTAATAATCAGATCTTTATATACCATTCTGTTTTTGACAGATTCTATTTTCAATGCATAGTTTGCTTGTTTTCTAGTTTCTATGGCTTATATTGCTCAATATAAATTGTGGAAATGATAAGGTACAGTAGGCATTGTGTGAGAACAATTATGAATCTTATCTTGACAGTACCAAAGTGAATGATTTGTCTTTATCATACTAATCCATCTCACGAAGTTCTGTTAAGTTTTGTGTGATTGAAGTTTTCAAGTTTTGGGTGAGATATCGATATGAGGAGAACAAGGAGTGACAAGAACCTAAGCTTGGGGATGCCCAAGGCACCCCAAGGTAATATTCAAGGAATATCCAAGCAACTAAGCTTGGGGATGCCCCGGAAGGCACCCCCTCTTTCGTCTCGGACATTATCGGTAACCTCACTTGGAGCCATAATTTTATTCGTCTCATGATATGTGTTTTGCTTGGAGCGTTATTTTATTTTATTTGTATTTTCTTGCTGTTATTTAGAGTAATGTTTTTCATCTTTTACTTCAATAAAAATGTCAAGTATAGCCTTTGCCATGCTTATTTTGCAAGTATATGAGTTGCTGTTTCAAAACAGAAAGTTTATCGCTATTGCAAAAATTCTCCAGAAAAGTCAGAATGTGATAAAATGTTGAATTTTTTTTCAAAATAAGCTATGATAAGTTTTTTACAGTATGGTAAATTTTCAGAATTTTTGTAGTTAGGGAAGTATGAGTATAATTGCACTCTTTAAAGACTGTTCTGTTTAGACAGATTGCTGTTATGTTTGCATATGTTTCCTTGTTTAATGATTCTATTTGAGGATAGGAGTATTAAATATGCAGAGGCATTTATTATGCAATGTTAAATTATAATTTTAGTGATTTGCCATAGTAGAGAATGATAAGGTTATTCCATTGATTTATACTAACTTATCTCACAAGTTCTTGTTGAGTTTTGTGTGGATGAAGTTTTTAAGATTTTGGGAAACCAGGACATAAAAGGAATTAAGGAGACACAAAAGCTCAAGATTGGGGATGCCCAAGGCATCCCAAGATAATATTTCAAGAAGTCTCAAGCATCTAAACTTGGGGATGCCCCGGTAGGCATCCCACCTTTCTTCATCAACAATTATCGGTTAGCCTCGGTTGAGCCTAAGTTTTTGATTCTTCACATGATGTGTGCTATTCTTAGAATTTTGTTTTGTTTTTTTTTGCTTGCTGTTTTAATAAAGTACTTAGATCTGAAAGTTTTTAAATAAGAAAGAGTCCTCACTTAGCTACCCATTTACATGACTACTTGCTTGATCTTCACTTATATCTTTTTGGTGTAGCTTGTCATTTACTCTTGTGCTTCACTTTTATCCTATGAGTAAATTGTTGAATGAATTGAATATAATGAAGTTTAAATTATATCATGCCTAGTAGTGGCTTCACATTGGGTTTAGAAAGTGAAATCTTTTGAAGCTTGACAATCACAATATTGGTCATACAAGTAATTCATGAATGATTAGTATAAGGAAGAGAACTTTCACATGCAAATATATTATCTTGGACATCTTCTATGATTGTGAATACCCATTAATTATTTTCAAATTTGAGCAAATTAGTTGAAGTTGGACAAGGAAGACAACGTAATGAGTTATGGTTGTGTATATTTGAATAGAAGTTATATTGTCATAGATCCTCCAACATATGGTGTTTGCCTAGGATCTTTTGCTAGCCAAAAATTCGTACTAAGTAGAGATACTACTTGTGCATCCAAAAACCCTTAAACCTAGTTTCTTGCCGTAAGTGTCCACCATACCTACCTATGGATTGAATAAGATCCTTCAAGTAAGTTGTCATCGGTGCATAAAGCAATAAAAATTGCTCCTAAATATGTTTGATCTTTTATTGTAAGGGAAAATTGAGCGTTGTACGAACTTGTGATGGCAAAGTAATAAAAGCGATGGACTGCATAATAAAGGTTGCTATCATAAGGGGCAATATAATGTGACGTTCCTTTGCATTAAGAGCTTGGGCATCCAACAACAAAAAGCGCATGACAACCTCGGCTTCCCTCTGCGAAGGGCCTATCTTTTACTTTTCAGTATTTACTTTTATGCAAAGAGTCAATAGTATGAAATCTCATTCAACCTCAGTTATTCTCTAGTTGGCAAGCATCATGTGGTGGGGAAAGATCTAGGCACATATGACCAGTCAAATTTATTTGATCATGATTTATTATTGTTGACAATTATCTCTATGATAAATGAGTTGGGAGGCGAAACATTAAGCCCCTATCTTTCTTTGTGTTCGATGGATGCCATTTGTTCTAAGAATATGCTTTGAGTAGTAGCAATCATGGAAGACTATATGATGATTGAGTATGTGGAGCTCTTACTTAGACTCTGTTGAATAAGTTGAATTGCAATTGTTTGGTGACTAAGAATATAGGTTGTTGAGTTTCAAGAGAATTCATTGTTTGAACCTTAACATGTGAATTGGTTGCTACTTTAACATGAGAAGTTTTATGAGAAAGAATTGCTGTTATGATGCTAGGAAAAGTGATTGAAATTATCATTGATCAAACTTATGCACTATGTTAGCATTCACACTTCATAAATTATTTCTTTTATCATTTACCAACTCGAGGACGAGTAGGAATTAACTTGGGGATGCTGATAGGTCTCCAACGTATCTATAATTTATGAAGTATTCATGCCATGTTACAACAATTTTATATGGTTTTGGTATGATGCAAGAGAAGAGAACCATCATGATGGATGATGTGTTTATCTACCATGCGCATACGTTCTTTGTTTTGTTGTGTGCATGTGTAGGAAACTTGGACTTCGTGTCAACTTCCACGTCACGTGAGTTGACAATCCGAGCTCTTGAGAGTGAACCACCTTCTACCACGACAATTCTACATCACACTTGCTTGTGTTTCGGCATTGTGAAGGACGCACAAGGACATGCTTTCAAGGTGATATCCTTCTCTTTTGAGAACCCCCAAACCATGAGCATGAATATGGTGGATCATACTTCATGTGTTGCTTGCACCTTGACATACTACACACATGCTAGAGATCTTGCCTCGACTTATCATTGCCACATTGCCATGCTTCATCACATATATACCTTGTGTGTTGCATCCAATTCTTGGATTACTTACCCCTATCATATGTTCGGTTGCAACAATGTCATTTCTTCACATATACCATGTCCCATTTCTTGTCACATGATTGACTTGATTGCCTCACACATGATGAACAATTACTCTTTGTATTGTGTTGAGTGCCATACTATCTTCACTACACCCTATGCATGTTATGCTTGAATTGTCTTGCACTTGACCCATGTGCTTAGACACTTCATTTTCTTTGGTGTTGTGAATGATTCATATACCTACCATAGACCTTTCATTGAGCAATTTGTGAATGTTTGCTATGACCTCGAGGTAGATGCTTATTCTCTTGTCACACATATTTGCATCGCTACCTCACATTTACATGCTTGTTTCCATGATATCCTTCATTGTGCTCAATTTATGTGTTTACATGCCATGCCACAATCCTTTGTCACACCTTATGCTATGCTTGATGACAACACTTGTTGGGTGACTTACCTCTTGAATGCTGGATACGTCTCCAACGTATCTATAATTTATGAAGTATTCATGCCATGTTTACAACAATTTTATATGGTTTTTGTATGATTTGCATGGAACTAACCCGGACTAACGCTGTTTTCAGCAGAACAACCGTGGTGTTGTTTTTTGTGCAGAAATGAAAGTTCTCCAAATGAGCTGAAACTTTTTGACGATTTTTTTTGGAACAAAAGAGATCCCCGAAGCTTCGTGGAAGGACTAGAAGGTGAAGGAGTAGGGCACAAGACACCGGGGCGCGCCTGGGCCCTTACCCGTGCCCCGGTGGGTTGTGCTCACCACGAGGCCCATCTTAGCGTGAAACCGACGCCAAAAATTCCTATAAATAGAGAAACCATCAGGGAAGTTCCGCTGCCGCAAGCCTCTGTGGCCACGAAAACCAATCTAGACCCCGTTCGGGCACCCTGCCGGAGGGGGACATCATCACCGGTGGCCATCTTCATCATCCCGGCGGCCACCATTATGAGGAGGCAGTAGTCCACCCTCGGGGCTGAGGGTTTGTACCAGTAGCTATGTGTTTAATCTCTCTCTCTCTCGTGTTCTTGATGGCACGATCTTGATGTATCGCGGGCTTTGTTAATATAGTTGGATCATATGGTGTTTCTCCCTCTCTATCTTGTTGTGAATAGAGTTTTCCCTTTGAGATTTCATTTTATCGGATTGAATACTTTTATGGATTTGAGAGCACTTGATCTATGTCTTGGCACTCAACACGCGGATTCCCGAGGTGACATTGGGGTAATCTATTCATAGGGGTTGATGCATGTTTTCGTCCTTGTTTCTCCGGTAGAAATCTTGGGGCACTCTTTGAAGTTCTTTGTGTTGGATTGAGTATTATGAATCTGAAATTGTTTGATGCATATCACATAATCAACTCACGGATACTCGTGGTGACATTAGAGTATCTAGGTGACATTAGAGTTGTTTGATGTGTATCATATGGTGTTATTTTAGTACGAATTCTTGGATAGATCGAACGAAAATAATAGCTTTATCTTATTTTAGTATGAACTCTTGAATAGATCGAATGGTAAGAATAACTTTAAGGAGGTTTTGTACCCTACAAACAATTTCTTCTTATGTTCCCTGCTAGATAAGAACTTTGGAGTGATTCTTCATCGCACGTTGAGCGATGGTTATATGATCCAATTAGATTAGCATTGTTGATAGATTGCACTAGCGAAAGTACGGAACCTAGGCCTAGTTTTCAAGCATTGCAATACCGTTTGTGCTCCGTTTTATCAATTGCTACCTTGCTATTTTTTATTGTTCCTATTACAAAAATCAATATCTACTATCATTACTACACTTTTATTACCATCTCTTCGCCGAACTAGTGCACCTATACAAATTACCATTGTATTTGGTGTGTTGGGGACACAAGAGACTTTTTGTTATTTGGTTGCAGGGTTGTTTGAGAAGGACCATCTTCATCCTACGCCTCCCACGGATTGATAAACCTTAGGTCATCCACTTGAGGGAAATTTGCTACTGTCCTACAAAACTCTGCGCTTGGAGGCCCAACACCAGTCTACAAGAACAAGTTGTGTAGTAGACATCAATGCTTGGTTTTGCACTAACGCTAACCTCATTTGTTTTTCCAAGCGTTTGTTGTCATTGCTCCTTTTGAAGGAATCATGAGACGGTGCGACTTTGGGGAGTGCCCATTCCGAGCTTCAAGATGACGAGTACTTGGTGATCGTCCACCTCTACACAGGGAAGCCATCTCTTTCCCATGGTGATTTAGTTTTCGATCCAAGGTCGGATCTTTCCCAAGGGGGGGGGAGATGATGCGAAGCATCCTACGAACATCACCATGTCAAGAGCCCATTCGGAAAGTGATACATGCGACATCTACTTCACATACACAAAGGTGAATCATCTCCTTTACACATGTTCACTTGACCCCTTCGAGGATGGTATACTACTTGACATTCCTCTCGTGTGCATGCATAGGTATTACCAGAGCTTCATGGATGACGAGGAGGAGTGCAAGCGCCAAGGAACAACTACAACACCCGCGAGGGAAGCATGGAAGCGAAGAAGGAAGAAGACGGAGTTGCGGAGTCTACAGCGGCCGGACGACCGACATGCCACCGGACGTCCAACACTCTACAGCGCCCGGAAGACCGGCGTCCACCGAACGTCCGACACACCCTCCACCCAGCTAGAAGAACCGCAGACGAAGACGCTACAGCGGCCAGATGACCGATGTGACACCGGACGTCCGACGCACTACAACCACCGGACGACCGACCGCTACCGGACTTCCGGTGCCACCTGTCCAGAGAAGAAACATCGGACTTCCGACGCGCGCCGGACGACCGGTCCCCCACGAGCCACCGAACGTCCGACACCGACCAGACATCCGGTACCTACCTGTGCGCAGCCACGGGCCTTTGGCCTTGTATCCCTGTCCCACTAACCCCTTAGTGGCTTAGACTATAAATAGAAATCCCCTTTCTCCTTTCTAGGGTTAGCATTGTGATAGCTCATTTAGAGATAGAGCTTTGCTCATCCTTGTGGTTCTCCTTCATCGAGAGAGCACGGCCTCTACGGAGAAGATCCACGCTTGGATTCAAGACCCCTCACGGGAAGATCCCAAGCGGATTCAAGGCCTTCTCACGGAGATGAACTAGTTATTGTTTGTATCGTCCTTTGTTGACTTTGGATCATGTATCTCTCTTTTGTGTTCATGGATCTAGCACATGTGTGATCGTTTCTTGTTGATTTGAGTGATTCCTCTCGTTTCCCCTCGTGTTCTTCGTGTTCTTCGCGGGATCCCCTCCATTTCATGAAAGATTGGCCCTTAGGGTCCCACCCTACATCATGTGAGCTTGGCTCGGATCATTCCCGCAACCCGCGACGCGTTGTGGCGAGGCGAGGCGGGCGGTGGAGGAGGAGTGTGCGAGGGCCTCCTCTATTCTCAAGCTCCAATAGCATGTGGAAGAGAAACCCTTATAAGGAGGTCCAACTCCTCTGCAACTTCCGGGGTGGGACTAAACTTTTCACTACACCTAGTGCCAATTAAACCCACATGGGCCCTTATTGATTTTCAGAAAATGTTAGACGGGCCCCAGGCCCTCCCTAATATTTCAACAAGCCCCCACCAGATCTTGAGGGCCCATTGTGTCCTCTGTTCCAATTATTGTTTCGATATACCAGTGTTTCAGTGAAGACCTGTTAAGGTTGAACTTCACCTAGAGCAAGTAGCTACACCCCTTCACAACTGAACAATGGACTATGCCTTGAATTGTCAGTTTGGCGTAAAGAAGCTTCACCACAAGTCTTACTAGTACTAGGCTGCCGAAGGCTGACCCCTCGGGTGGAGCATATAAGTCACACTCCTGGCCTATTCATGAGCTTACTAGAGATCACCCCAATCTCATAGACTGTGACCAGTAGTCGGGCTCATATAGGTGTGTTCCTCCAAAGATCGCTCTGTAGGATAGCATCTTGCTTACATCAGCTTTGGAACACATTAAGGCAATAGTCATCCTACCATACAGTATTGAGAGTATTGCATCTCCAACGGAGTGGGTTAGTATAGTTACTCTCCTCAGTTCACCACTAGCTTCTTTTCCCAGATCCTACTTCACGGGATCTCCGATCACATAGGTTCGGTTACCACCATGGCAACTCATGTGGGTATCATACCCATCTCCCTCGATGTACTATCTATCACAACACATGATAGCCCTTTTGTAAAGGGATCTGCCAGATTCTTAGCCGTTTGGACATACTCCAACGCTATCACTCCGGGTTTTCTTAATTTTCTGACGGCTTTTAATCTCATTCTTATGTGTTTGTTGGGCTTCATGCTGTCCTTTGAACTCTTCACCTTGGTGATGACAGTCTGATTATCACAGTTCATAAGGATAGCCGGAACCGGTTTATCAACCAATGGCAAGTCCATCAAAAGATCTTGAAGCCATCCTGCTTCGACACCAGATGTGTCTAATGCTGTTAATTCTACTTCCATTGTCGATCTCGTTAAGATCATTTGCTTGCAAGACTTCCAAGAAACAGCGCCACCTCCAAGAGTAAAAATATACCCAGTTGCAGCCTTCATCTCACCAGCATCAGAGATCTAATTCACATCACTATACCCTTCAAGTACCGACGGGTATCCGGTATAGTGAAGTCCATAGTTCATAGTACCTTTCAGATAGCGCATAACTCTTTCAACAGCATGCCAGTGTACATCACCCAGTTTGGAAACAAATCGGCTCAGTTTGCTCACAGCAAATGCGATGTCAGGCCTCGTTGTGCTCGCTAGGTACATGAGTGAACCAATGATTTGAGAGTATTGATGACCCACAATTATAGGGGATCGCAACAGTTTTCGAGGGTAGAGTATTCAACCCAAATTTATAGATTCGACACAAGGGGAGCCAAAGAATATTTGTAAGTATTAGTAGCTGAGTTGTCAATTCAACCACAACTGGAGATTAATTATCCACAGCAAGGTAATCAGTAGCACAGTAATATGATAGTTTTGATAGCAACGATAGTACTAACAGGAACGGTAACAGTGATAGCAATGATTTTGTAACAAGTGTAACAGTAGAAGCAACATTAGTAACTTAGCAAGAACAATATATGGAAAATTCGTAGGCATTGGATCGGTGAATTCATTGGATGATATTCATCATATAACAGTCATAACCTAGGGCGATACAAAACTAGCTCTAGTTCATAAATATAATGTAGGCATGTATTCCGTAAATAGTCATACGTGCTTATGGAAAGAACTTGCATGGCATCTTTTGTCCTAACCTCCCGTGGAAGCGGGGTCCATAAGGAAACTAAGGGATATTAAAGCCTCCTTTTAATAGAGAAACGGAACAAAGCATTAACACATAGTGAATACATGAACTCCTCAAACTACGGTTATCACCGGAAAGTATCCCGACTATTGTCACTCCGGGGTTTACGGATCATAACACGTAATAGGTGAATATGACTTGCAAGATCGGATCTAGAACATAGATATAATGGTGAAAACATAAATAGTTCAGATATGAAATTATGGCACCCGGGTCCAAAGTGACAAGCATTAAGCATGGCAAAGTCATAACAACATCAAACTCAGAACATAGTGGATACTAGGGATCAAACCTAACAAAACTAACTCGATTACATGATGAATCTCATCCAACTCCTCACCGACCAGCGAGCCTACGAAGGAATTACTCACTCCTGGTGGGAAGCATCATGGAATTGGCGATGGAGAAGGGTTAGTGATGACGAAGACCGAAGATCCCCCTCTCCGGAGCCCCAAACGGGCTACAGATCTGGCCTCTCGATGAAGAACAAGAGGTGGCGGCAGCTCCGTATCGTAAAACATGATAATTCTTTCTCCCTGATTTTTTCTCTCCAAATTTAGTTATTTAAGGAGTCGGAGTTAAGGTCTGCAGGGCCACCAAGTGGTCACAACCCACCTGGGCGCGCCTGGTGGGTGGCGCCCTGTGGGTTGTGCTAACCCGGGGGGCCCCTCCGGTGGTTCTTGGCTCCAGTATTATTATTTTATTGTAAAATAAATCTCCAAAAAGTTTCGTTCCATTTCGAGGACTTTTATTTCTGCACAAAAACAACACCATGGTAGTTCTGCTGAAAACAGCGTCAGTACGGGTTAGTTTCACTCAAATCATGCAAATTAGAGTCCAAAACAAGAGCAAAAGCGTTAGGAAAGGTAGATATGACGGAGACGTATCAACTCCCCCAAGCTTAAACCCTTCCTTGTCCTCAAGGAATTCAGTTGACAAACTGAAAGTGAAAACAAAAAACTTTTACGAACTCTTTTGTTCTTGTTTACATAAATAAGCTTAAGTAGCACCCAGGTTTTCAGCAAAGATTATGACTAACCATGTCAACAATAACTCTTAGAAATTATATTAACTCGTATCAATGGCATAAGCAACTAGCGAGCAATAATTAAATATCTCAAACAACAACACTTTGTCAAAACAACCGTGATATAATATGACAACAGTGGTATCTCGCTAGCCCTTTCTGAGACCGCAAAACATAAATGCAGAGCACCTCCAAAGTTTAAGCAGCGGCTAAGCATTGTAATTCATGGTAGAAAAGATCCATTCATGATGCATCCAACATTAACTATGCACAATGCATGAGGATGACAATAGTGCTCTCAGATATGGCGCTTATTTCAGACGGTGATGACTCAACATAAAAGTAAATGGATAGTCCCTTCGCAGATGGAAGCAGGGATTTGCAGTGGTGCCAGAGCTCAGATTTTTTAAAACATAGATAAATGTAATTTTGGAAAATGCACCCTTCCTTATTTACTTCACGACCAAAAGTTATCGATATCTTCCATGCTAAACACATTAGTGGCGGTTACCAAGCGATAAAAGTAAAGGTTTACTCCCCCTCCACCAATAAACACGCTCCATGGCTAGCCGAATCCACGGGTACCGTCCATACCAACATCATTCCTGGGGGAGTTTTGTTTAATTATTTGCATTTTTTTTTATTTCGGGTCTGGGAATTCCTATTACCGTCCCTCTCGTGCAAGGACGAGTGAATAAACACTCATCATGAGAATAACCCGCTTAGCATGGAAGATACCGACTACCCCCTGTCGCTCTATGAACAATCCAGGCACACAAAAACAGAAGTTTATTTGAAGTTTTTAGAGGTGGCACATGCAAATTTACTTAGAACGGCAGGGTAATACCGCATATAGGTAGATATGGCGGACTCATCTGGAATAACTTGGGTTTTGGGATTTTGATGCACAAGCAGTATTCCCGCTTAGTACAAGCAAAGGCTAGCAAATAGGTTGAGAAGCGGCCAGCTAGAGAGCGAAAATGGTCATGAACATGCGTTATGCATAATTAACATTGAATACTAGGATGAGTAGGATATGAACACCATGAACATATATATCGTAGAGGCTATGTTGATTTTGATTCAACTACATGCATGAACATGTGCCAAGTCAAGCCACTTGAAACATTCAGAGGAGGATACCATATCATCATACTACATCACAATCATTTTAATGCATATTGACATCCAAAATAAATCATTATCCACTCCTAGCTACTTAAGCATGGCATGAGAAACTATAGTCTCTAATTGTCATTGCAAACATGTTTAATCATAATAGGCTGAATCATGGATACTAGGTTAAACATATTTACAAAAACAGAACAAGTTGAATTCATACCAGTTTCTCTCTGCCACAGCCAGTTCATCAAATATCTCATTATTGCCTTTCACTTGCACGAACGAATGATATGAAAATAATAATAGTGCAAGAGCGCCGTAGACTAAGCTGGAATCTGCAAACATTTTATTCAAAAGGAGAAGACAAGGTATATGGGCTCTTTATTAGATCAATATCAATGCATATGAGAGCAACTCAACATTTTCATCATGGTCTTCTCCTCTGTACGACTCAATAAAAAGTAGAGAAATTCAGAGAAACACACTAAAATATTTCTGGAGTTTTTTAGTTTTTCTTGAAGAAACCAAATTAAAGAGAAATAAAAACAAAAATGAAAAAACTATTTATACGGGAAAGCTCCCAACAAGCAAAAGAAGAACAAGGAAATCTTTTTGGGTTTTCTTTTTAATAATACAACTAACTAAACTAGAAAGAAAAACTAAAAATAAGCAGGAAATATTTTTTGGGACTTTCTAAATGTTTTTTAAACACACAAGAAGAAAGCGAGAAAATAAATCTAACATGGATAATACAATGAAAAAGTGTGAACACCGACTACTGGAATGAAATGTGTGAACATGATTGTAATATCGGTGGAAATACGTACTCCCCCAAGCTTAGGCTTTTGGCCTAGCTTGGTAATCACCATCTGCGCCTGCATAATAGTCGGAGTGGTAGCTCACGGAGGCTCTTGGTGCAGCCTCCTCAGCCTGCCGAGCAGCCACGACCTCCGCGTTGTGCGCGCGGGCCTCGCTCTCAAAAATATAATACCTTCCTTTGCTGTGAAAATCAAAGAGAGCAGGCGCAGGCAAAAAGGTATGCATAATGGATCCTTTATTGAACCGCAAGTTATAAGTATAATCATTGATTTTGCCCTTAAGGAACTTATGGTGCTTCATGGCTTCAAAGTCTAAGTACTGAGTAGGTAGGATAGGTTCATTAGGCCAAGGTGATACACCCAGCTCCTTTGCTAAACGTGAAGCATAAATTCCACCATAAAAATATCCACTACCAGCGTTGTGTTACAATCTACGTGCAACAATCGCTCCAAAGTTATAACATTTAATACCAGTGAGAGCAGTGTGTATGAGGCTCAAGTCAGGAGCACATAGTATACTACAGTCTTGTTTGCCTATGATGCATTTGCTATTAAACAGTGCAAAGTATTGAATTGATAGAAAATGAATACTTTTTATTCTACATTGTGTCACCCCTCTGTCCTCGCCATAACAATGATTGATCAAGAATGACTCATACTCAAACCTTCGTGGCTCATCCAGCAAACCCCAAAATGGAATTTTACACACACCACTAAGCACGTCTAGAGGCATGGTAATTGGACGGTCATAAAGTTTAAACGAAACTCTAGACTCACGAGGATGGAATTTAAATTCTTTAGTAAACGATTCTGTGAGGCTGAGATGCTGGATGCACTTATCTTCAATGTAGGGACCGAGCTCGGCGTTGTGAACATATTGCTCAAATTCTCCTTTAATACCTGCACTCACCATGAATTCATCGCACGGCCATAAGCATGATTTGATAGCGGCATCCCATATTGAACTTGCACTTGATTCAACATAAGACAGACGAGTTGAGCCACTGCTAGACGATGCCTCCGAGGACCTCCTCCTCGAAGAACTCCTTCCAAAGAAGTACATTTTATTTGCGTACAAATTTCTGAAATTTTTGGGTCACAAAATTTTGTCAACAAAACTTCACAAGATTGATACCAACTACTCATAAGGAGGCATAGAGGTTATATTGAGCATTCAAACTACTTAGAACTCTAAGAATTCAACATGCAAGCTCATCTACAGCAGCACCAAGAGTAGCTAATTATTCAAAATATAATCAACTAAAGCAAAAACTAATTGGAGCAATGGAGGAGTCACATACCAAGTAGCAATCCTTCAAAACAATTTCAGAAATGGAGCTTCGAGCAAAGAGATCGAAATCCGCTGGTTTGAGAGCAAGAACACGAGAGAGAGAGCAATGCTGATTTTTTTTCTGGAGGTAAGAGATGACATGGGCTAAAGAGATAAGTTAGGGGCCCACATGGGGACCACAACCCACCAGGGTGCACCTGGGGTTGCTGGCGCGCCCAGGTGGGTTGTGCCCACCTGGTGCACCCCCCTCTGGTGTTATTTGTACTAAAAATTCAGAAATAATCAGAAAAAAAATCATATTAAATTTTCAGGGCATTCTGAGAACTTTTATTTTTGTGTCATTTTTTTATTCGACGGGAAACTCAGAAAACGGACAAAATATGGCATTTTATTTTATTTCTATACCTAATATTAAAGGGAGTAAGCTTTCTTGGTTCTCCATAAGTCACCCTTTTATATCCGTTGATTTTATGTTAACAATAAAAACTGATGGTTCAGATTTAAATATAAATCTATTTAATTGTTTGGACCAAAATAGGGACCAATCTGTTTCCTACGCTAAAGTTTCGTGCGTGATGGGTTCGCTCGCGCGTACCCTAAGCCGGCCTGGGCCATGTACTTGTGCGTTGATGGGCTCTTATGGGATGCCAGCCATGCATGGGCTTTCATTTATGTGTTTCACCTAAAAAATTATGTGTTGGTTTTCTAGAAAAAAAAAATACGCGTTTGTCCGTCGTTTCTTTTGTTGGTCATTTGGTTTCACACAAGAAGCCGATCCCAACACGTCTGTACGAGTTGGTATGCAAAATCTCATGTCCAAGTTCTTCCCCATCTCTTAAATACCTCTTCCTGATCAAACAGTATCCTGGTAATCAGCCCCTAGCGGAAGGCGATCTGGACGCAAAGGCGCTAAAGTGGGTCGTCCGGTACGCAGCTGCGCCGACGCCATCATATTGTCGTCTTCCGTCCCCACGATGGACCTCGCGCACCTTTTCCGTGAGGGCCACCCGCACCTGCACCATCGTCGGTCGGAGACCCGGCTGTGTTGCAACGCGATCGACGTTGATCCGCGCACCATCGCCCTCCTCCACGGCGTCGTGGTCGTCGCCCTGCCTGCCGTCCACGAGCCCCACCACCCGGCCACCATCACGCGTGGCAACACCTTCGCTTCCACGTACTGGCCATTGCGGTCCAGGCCTGGCGCTCCGGCGGCAGGCGAGCCAGTGATGGACTCGAGCAGCCGCACACCGAAGGCATACACATCGGACTTCTTGGACATGATGCCCATGCAGAGAAAGAAGGGGCCGCATAGCCCACGGCTGCGGCCGAGAAGGTGCCCTCGCAGGCTGACCCAGGTCGCAGAGCCGCACGCGGCCGCCACCATCGAGAGCACGTTGAATGCCGAGACATCGCCTTGCACCACGGAGATGTCATCGTGGGGGTGCTCCAGTGCAACAGCCATGTCGTGGAGGACGCGCATACAGTGCCGCCAGGTGAGCGGCGGCGTGGTGGAATGGAGCCAGTCGGCCAGGGTCCTCCAGCACCAGCGCACCCCATGGTGCAGGCTACTATCCCACTTGGACACGATGCCCCATCCCCATCCCCTGCACCGTGTGATCCGACCTAGCGACGACGTGGTCGCCATCTGTGTTTTTCTCGCGTCACCCAGTCGTGCCTCTTGCCGGTCGCACATGTATGTCATCGAAATGCGTGTGGCTCTAATAGCACGTCATCACGGTCATGCGCGCAGGTGGACTATGACAGGCCATAGAATAAGGACGGAGCAGCTAAGAGCTAGACTATGAGACTCCACGAGGGAAACGAGCCACTAGAGGCATGAGGGGCACGTCATTGGTAGTACGTGATTGTCTGAAATTTAAACACATGGACGGTATTACATCTATGTGTTGTGTTTGTTTGTAGGTTAGGCCCATACCTAGCTTGCCAGGAGGGGACGCCACCTGCCAAGTATATGAAATTTTTATAATTGATAACGATTGTAACATCTGATGGAACAACCAAACTCCCAATCCTGCGATGTCCTGTCTGGCTTCTACGTACTTCCCTCCCACTACGCTCTCAGTGTGCCTCCCATCCCTGGCGGTGTGCCGAGACCCAGCTCCTCGATCCGACCAATCTTGTGCAAAAACGGGTAGGAATATGCGGGAAGGTGTATGGACAAAATGCACAGAGTGAATCTCGGAGGGTGGCCATCATGTCCATTTCGATCATATTAGTATTTTAAAGTTTTGATTTTGAAATATTCCCTTGCATATGCGCAATGAAGGGTGTGACATGCGGTGGTGAGCTCATTGACGTGGGATTGAGCATGTTCAGATGCGTTGTGCTCAGGTGAACACCGCTATATATCATCGTCGGTGAGGGTGGGAAGGAGGATAGGCACTAAAGGTGGGGTGACGTGTTGAAATATATGACATGGACCTGTTTGAGACTTTTGAGTTATGCTTATTGTGCAAGAGGCAAGATAAATTCTTTCCCCGTTGCAACGCATGGGCATATTTGCTAGTAACTAAGAAAAACAGAAAATAAAAGTTGGGAGCAGAAGGTTGTGCTTACTAAATTCATCAACTTCATACCTCTCAAAAATGATCCATTAATAAGGTTGATCAAGTCTTATTAACAACCACCTTCGATTAGCATGAAACCGAAGAAATTTCGTAAAACACTAAGTTACCTCAACAAGGACATGCATGTCCCCAACAATAAGCATTTCATATTTATTTTTGGCAGTAGGTAGAGGTAGTTGAAAACTTCCAATAATGAGTGTCGGAGATTTTTCAATAACATTAATACCATTCACATGGAATTGTTTCTTCGGAAATTGCACCGTATGTTCATTACCATTGATATGAAAAGTGACCTTGCTTTTATTGCAATCAATAACAGCCCCTGCAGTATTCAAAAAGGGTCTACCAAGGATATTCGACATATTGTCGTCCTCGGGCATCTCAAGTATAACAAAGTCAGTTAAGATAGTAACATTTGCAGCGACAACCGGCACATCCTCACAAATACCGATAGGTATGGCAGTTGATTTGTCAGCCATTTGCAAAGATATCTCAGTAGGTGTGAGTTTATTCAAATCAAGTCTTTTATATAAGGAGAAAGACATAACACTAACACCAGCTCCTAAGTCACACAAAGCAGTTTTAACATAATTTCTTTTGATGGAGCAAGATATAGTTGGTATTCCTGGGTCTTCAAGTTTTTGAGGTACTCCATCCTTAAAAGAATAATTAGCAAGCATGGTGGAGATTTCAGCTTCAGGTATTTTTCTCTTATTAGTGATGATGTCTTTCATATATTTTGCATAAGGGGCCATCTTTAAAATATCAGTCAAGCGAGTAAGCAAAAAGACTGGCCTAAGCATCTCAGCAAAGCATTTAAATTATTCATCATCTTTTTTCTTAGTTGATTTGGGTGGAAAGGGCATGGGTTTTTGAACCCATGGTTCTCTTTCTCTTCCATTTTTTCTAGCAACAAAGTCTATTTTATCATATCTTTTATTTTTAGATTGTGGGTTATCAAGATCAACAGCTGGTTCTATTTCAACATCATTATCTGATTGTTTATCATTGTCTGGTTGAGTGTCTTCATGAACATCATCATTATCCTTTTCCTTATCACTAGATGAATGTTCATTACCAGATTGAGTTTTAGCATCAGAAATAGAAACATCATTATCATTATCAGGAAGTTTTTCTACTTTAGGTTCACTAGAGGTATGCAAAGTCCTATCATTTTTCTTTTTCTTCTTCTTTCTAGAAGGACTAGGTGCATCAGTATTAATTCTTTGAGAGTCTTGTTCAGTTCTTTTAGGGTGTCCCTCAGGATAAAGTGGTTCCTGAGTCATTTTACCTCCTCTAATTGCTACTCTAACAGCAAAGTCATTTATATTATTATTCATTTCATCAAGCAACTCTCTTTGAGATTTAGCAACTTGTTCTAGTTGAGTTTGAACCATAGAAGCATGTTTCCCTACACCTCTTACATCATTAGTAATTCTAAATAACAAGTCACTCAAGCGAGCAATCATATTGGAGTTGTGTTTCAATTTTTTCATAACATTTTCATTGAAGTGATCTTATTTTCTAATGTAGTTGTCAAACTCATAAAAGCATTGACTAGGATGTTTATTGTAAGGGATATCAATTTCATTACAGAATTTACCTCTACCACCTTTGCTGGTGGTGTGCCAAGTCCATGTATTTCTTCAATAGTAGGTAAATTTTTAATATCCTCTGCTTTAATACCTTTTTCCTTCATGCTTTTCTTTGCCTGTTGCATATCGTTAGGACTGAGATATAAGATACCCCTCTTGTTTGGAGTGGGTTTAGGCGGTGGTTCAGGAAGAGTCCAATCATCATAATTTTTCAATATATTATTCAGTAATTCCTCAGCTTGTTCAACAGTTCGTTCACTGAAAACACAACCAGCACAATTATCTAGGAAGTCCCTAGAAGCATCGGTTAGTACATTATAGAAGATATCAAGTACTTCATTTTTCTTAAGGGGATGATCAGGCAAAGCATTAAGCAATTGGAGAAGCCTCCCCCAAGCTTGTGGGAGACTCTCTTCTTCAATTTGCACAAAGTTAAATATTTCCTGTAAGGCAGCTTGTTTCTTATGAGCAGGAAACTATTTTTCAGAGAAGTAATAAATCATATCCTGGGGACTACGCACACAACCAGGAGCAAGAGTATTGTACCATATCTTAGCATCACCCTTTAATGAGAACGGAAATAATTTAAGAATATAGTAGTAGTGAATCTTCTCATCATGAGCAAATAGGGTGGCTATATCATTTAATTTAGTAAGGTGTGCCACAACAATTTCAGTTTCATAGCCATGGAAAGGATCATATTCAACCAAAGTAATTAACTCTGGGTCGACAGAGAATTCATAATCCTTATCATCAACAAAGATAGGTGAAGTAGCAAACTTAGGATCACGTTTCATTATAGCATTCAAAGATTTTTCTTTCAGTTTGCATAGTAATATCTTAAGATCATCTCTATCATTGCAAGCAACAAAATCTCTAGCTGTCTCTTCATCCATAACATAACCTTCAGGTATCTTAGGCAATTCATATCTAGGAGAGCTAGGCCTAATAGGTGTTTCAAGATTTTCAGTTTCAAGAACTTCATCAGTTTCAATAATTTCATCAGTTTCAGCATTCTCAATATCTTTAGCTCTAGCAATTTGTTCATCAAGAAATTCACCTAGTGGCATATTATCATCAAGCAAGGTACTAGCATCATCATGAGTAGCATTCATAGCAGAAGTAGCATCATCAATAACTTGCGACATATCAGGATTAATAGCATGTGGTGGTGTTGCAAGTCTACTCAAATAAGGTGAATCAAGTGCAGAGTGTGATGGCAGTTCCTTACCTCCCCTCGTCTTAGAGGGAAAATCTTAGTCTTGGTATCCTTCAGATTCTTCATAGTGAATAATAGATAATAATCTCAAGTGACTCAACAAATATAGCTATGCTCCCTGGAAATGGCTCCAAAAAAGGGTCTTGATAACCCACAAGTATAGGGGATCACAACAGTTTTCGAGGGTAGAGTATTCAACCCAAATTTATAGATTCGATACAAGGGGAGCCAAAGAATATTTGTAAGTATTAGCAGCTGACTTGTCAATTCAACCACACCTGGAGATTAATTATCTGCAACAAGGTAATCAGTAGCATAGTAATATGATAGTTTTGATAGCAATGATAGTAGTAACAGTAACGGTAACAGTGATAGCAATGATTTTGTAACAAGTGTAACAGTAGTAGCAACAGTAGTAACTTAGCAAGAACAATATATGGAAAATTCGTAGGCACAGGATTGGTGAATTCGTTGGGTGATATTCAGCATATAACAGTCATAACCTAGGGCGACACAAAACTAGCTCCAGTTTATAAATATAATGTAGGCATGTATTCCGTAAATAGTCATACGTGCTTATGGAAAGAACTTGCATGACATCTTTTGTCCTACCCTCCCGTGGTAGTGGGGTCCATAAGGAAACTAAGGGATATTAAGGCCTCCTTTTAATAGAGAACCGGAACAAAGCATTAACACATAGTGAATACATGAACTCCTCAAACTACGGTTATCACCAGAAAGTATCCCGACTATTGTCACTCCGGGGTTTACGGATCATAACACGTAATAGGTGAATATGACTTGCAAGATCGGATTAGAACATAGATATAATGGTGAAAATATAAACGGTTCAGATCTGAAATCATGGCACCCGAGCCCAAAGTGACTAGCATTAAGCATGGCAAAGTCATAATAACATTAATCTCAGAACATAGTGGATACTAGGGATCAAGCCCTAACAAAACTAACTCGATTGCATGATGAATCTCATCCAACTCCTCACCGACTAGCGAGCCTACGAAGTAATTACTCACTCCCGGTGGGGAGCATCATGGAATTGGCGACGGAAAAGGGTTGGTGATGACGAAGACCGAAGATCCCCCTCTCCGGAGCCCCAAACGGGCTCTAGATCTGGCCTCCCGACGAAGAGTAGGTGGCGGCGGCTCCGTATCGTGAAATGCAATAATTCTTTCTCCCTGATTTTTCTCTCCAAATTTAGGTATTTAAGGAGTCGAAGTCAGGGTCTGCGGGGCCACCAGGTGGGCACAACCCACCTGGGCACGCCTGGAGGGGGGCGAGGCGCGCCCTGGTGGGTTGTGCTCACCCAGGGGCCCCCCTCCAGTGGTTCTTGGTTCAGTATTTTTATTTTATTGTAAAATAAATCTCCAAAAAGTTTCGTTCCATTTCGAGGACTTTTATTTCTGCACATAAACAACACCATGGTAGTTCTGCTGAAAACAGCGTCAGTCCTGGTTAGTTTCACTCAAATCATGCAAATTAGAGTCCAAAACAAGAGCAAAAGCATTAGGAAAAGTAGATACGATGGAGACATATCAAGTATCTCAATTGATCTTTAGCCGTGCCTTCAAACTTTCGAATCAACACGCTAGGATCATATGGTGTTTGAGATGGTGTGCAGTCCGAATATCCAAAATGACCCAACACCTTCTCAACATAATGGGATTGCAGAAGTGTAATCCCACCGTCGTCATCTCTCAGTAGCTTGATGTTAAAGATAACATCAGCCACACCAAGGTCTTTCATCTCAAAGTTCTGAGATAGAAACGACTTGACCTCCTCAATGACTTTGAGGTTGGTTCTGAATATCAGTATGTCATCAACATACAGGCACAATATAACTCCTTCGCCCCCACCATGACGATAGTATACACATTTGTGAGCTTCATTTACAACGAAGCCAACAGATGTTAGAGTTGTATTAAACTTGTCATGCCATTGCTTAGGTGCTTGTTTCAGGCCATATAAATATTTCAGCAACCTACACACCTTTCTTTCTAGACCATCTATCACAAAGCCATCTGACTGTTGCATGTAGATTTCCTCGTTTAGCTCTCCATTCAGAAAAGCCGTCTTAACATCGATCTGGTGGACAAGAAGACCATGCGAGGCCGCCAACGAGAGTAATACTCGAATGGTGGTCAGTCTGGCCAGTGGTGAATAAGTATCAAAGAAATCTGCCTCTTCTTTCTGGTCATAGCCCTTGGCCACAAGCCTAGCCTTGTACTTTTCAATCGTACCATCGGGCCTAAGCTCCTTTTTGAACACGCACTTACATCCCAATGGTTTGCAACCATAGGGACGTTCAGTGATCTCCCGTGTCCCGTTAGCCATAATGGAATCCATCTCGCTACGGACTACATCCTTCTAGTAGTCAGCTTCTGGAGAGGCATACGCTTCTGAAATAGAAGTGGGAGTATCATCCACGAGGTACACGAAGAAATCATCACCAAAGGTCTTTGCAGTCCTTTGTCTCTTGCCCCTACCAAGGGTTTCCTCGTCATCCTCCTCAGGATTTTCATCATGTGTTTGTTCATAATATTCCATAGGAATGGCAGGCTCAGTAGTATCCTCAGATTCCTGTCTAGAAGTGCTTTGCATCTCTCTCAAAGGAAAAATATCCTCGAAGAATGTAGCCTCCTTAGACTCCATAATTGTACCGACCTTCTGGTCAGGTACCTCAGATTTCACTACTAGAAATCTATAGCCAACGCTATTCTTAGCGTATCCCAAATTAACGCAGTCCACAGTCTTTGGTCCAAGCTTATGCTTTTTGGGGATAGGCACATTGACTTTCGCCAAACAACCCCAAGTACGCAAGTATGAGAATGTTGTCCTTCTCTTCGCCCATTTCTCATAGGGAGTGATCTCATTATCCTTTGTCGGAACTTTATTCAGGACATGACATGCCGTCAATATAGCCCCCCCCCCCCCACCATGCCTTAGATAAACCCGATGTATCTAACATGGCGTTAACAAAATCAGTTAGGGTACGGTTTTTCCGCTCGGCAACCCCGTTTGACTGGGGTGAATAGGGAGGCGTCCTCTCATGAATAATGCCGTGTTCCGCACAAAAAGAATCAAACTCACTCGAGAAGTACTCTCCACAAGGATCTGATCGGACTCGTTTAATTTTCTTTTCAAGTTGATTCTCAACTTCTGCCTTATAGATTTTAAAGTAGTGTAGAGCCTCATCTTTAGTATTTAACAGATACACATAGCAATATCTAGTGAAATCATCTATCTATGTCATGAAGTATTTCTTTCCACCTTTAGTCAACACACCATTTCATCTCATAAAGATCAGAATGTATGAGTTCTAATGGTGCCAAGTGTCTCTCCTCCGCAGCCTTGTGAGGCTTGCGAGGTTGCTTAGCTTGCACACATGAAAGACACTTAGAACCTTTGGCTAAAGTGAAACTCGGGATTAAATTCAACTTAGCTAGCCGCGTCATAACACCGAAACTAATGTGACAAAGACGTGAATGCCAAACCTCAGATTCATTAACACTCGAATGAATATGGTTCACGACTTTTTTACAAAAATCTGTGAGGGAAAGGCGGAACATCCCTCCGCTCTCATAACCTTTTCCAACAAATAGTCCATATTTAGTAACACTAATTTATTAGACTCGAAGACCAACTTAAACCCTTCTCTACATAGAAGGGAGCCACTAACGAGGTTCTTCTTGATGGCGGGGACATGCTGCACGTTCTTCAGCTACACGATCATTCCCGAAGTAAACTTCAGATCGACCGTGCCAACACCATGAACAGAAGCACTCGCACCATTCCCCATCAATACGGACCCGTGGCCTGTGACCTCGTAAGAAGTGAACAATGAAATGTCAGCACACACATGAACACCTGCACCTGTGTCCACCCACCAATCGGTGGGCTGAAACACTGAAAAAACAGTAAATAAATTACCATACCCAAATGGACCATTCTCATTGTTGCCCATAATCATGTTGACAGACTTGGAGTCATGTCCTGACTTCTTATACTTGTTTGGTCACTTGTTGGCCCAATGTTCAACCGAACCACAAGTAAAGTAGCCCTCATCGTTCTTGTTCTTCTTGAAGGTCTTCTTACCCTTCTTCTTAAAGTCGGTATTGTGTTGGACACCGTTCTTTCCCTTGGGCTTGTGGGAGTTGAAGTTCCTCTGGTTCACCATGTTGGCGACAGAAGTCCCTTCGGCCCCTTTTCCGTGAGAGTCCTTTGCCCTCGAATTCTGCTCAACACTCAGATGGCCAATGATGTCCTCCACTAAGAATTCACGCCTCTGATGTTTCAGAGTGGTGGCAAAGTTCCTCCAGGAAGTAGGGAGCTTAGCGATTATGCAACTCGTGACAAACTTGCCTGGTAAATCGCACTTAAGAAGCTCAAGCTCCTTAACGATGTATATTATCTCATGAGCCTGCTCCAGTACAGGACGGTTTTCAACCATCTTGTAATCGTGGAACTGCTCTATAATATACATTTCGCTCCCAGCATCGGTGGCCCCGAATTTAGATTCGAGCGCCTCCCACAAGTCCTTGGCAACATGCACATGTAAATATGCGTCGACCAATTTATCTCCGATCACGCTAAGAACTGCTCCGAGAAATGCGACGGTGGCCTCCCTGAACGCCTTCTCCTATTCAGGAGTAATCGTTCCCGTGGAGACACCGGCGACCCAGAACACGTTCATAGTCATGAGCCATAAGGTGGTCTTAGTCTGTCAATGCTTAAAGTACGTACCAGTAAACTTATCCGGTTTCAGTGCAGCGGCAAAGCCACTTGCCGAAAAATTCCTACACATAATAGGTTTTTGGATTGTTGAGTAAATAGGCAATTTTTTGACTAATTTAATCCATATATAAATCACTAGCATGGCATTAACAGAATTAATGACATACTGATTCTGATCTAGACAAGCACGTACTATGCAAACAGTAGACACATCTACACATAATGCTAGTACTGCTAATATGAAAATAAACAGGAGCGGGATAAACGTGTTATACCCTCCAGTAAGCCAGGCAGAAGCCGCGGCGGTGGTGGCGGCAGCGGCGTCCTCGGTGGCCTTCTTGTCGGCCTCGAGCTTCTCAGCGGCGAGACGGTCGGCGTCGGACTGAGACATGGTGACGATGAAGGCAACGCGGACGTAGAGGAAGTAGCGGATCGGAGGCGAGCATTCGCGTAGTCGCTTCCCAAAAACCTATTCGCCCCTCTCCCGTACAGGATCCGGAGAGGCGGGGTTTCGAAGACCTGCTCTCCCGTCGACCGTGTACGCGGTGGACGCACTACAAGAAATACGTCAACTTGCGACCATCACTATTGGTCACTGAATGGTCATTGTTTTCCATTTGCGACCTTTTTGTGACCAAAAACAGATGGTCAAAAGCTGGCCGTCGTAAACTAAAATTAATGACCTTCTTCGGGATAAGGTCGTAGACGTTTACGACCAAAACAAAAGGTCGTTGAACCACTAACCTTTTATTTTGGTCACTGGCTGTCTGCCCAGGCCACGGCGGATCCGACGTGTCAATCTGACATGGCAAAATTGCGACCAATTGAAAAGGTCGTTGATAAGATTCAGCCCGGTCCAATTCGACGCTTTACATGGGCCGAGCCCAACAATTCAGCCTTTTATATATTTTTTCCCTATTAATTTTGATCAGCTACATGGGCCAGGCCCAACATTATAGCTTTTTATTTTTTTGCCGTTTTCATTTCGGCCTTTATATTTTCTAGGCCATGGCCTTTTGCGGACCATTTCTTATTTGGGTCTCTTGTATTTTTCTTTTGGGCCTAGGCCTTTTACGTTCTATTTCCTTAATTTTCAGCCTTTTTCCTGTGAATATTATTTGGGCCACATCCTTTTTAGATGCCAAATACTATTAGGTCCCACTTGTCAGGTACATCCTAGGTTTCAATTTCCATAATTTGAAGCAATATTTCATTGAGAACAGTTAACAGATGGAAATTATCAATACACATGCCAATTTTGGCTAGTAGCACAATCTTTACATAGTACATTTCACCCAGATACTATCACAACATATAACTAGCTCTACAAGTATACTTCTGCTTTCTTCACTTTCAGGTTAGAGCTCTTGTTTGTAGAGGCTGAACAAAGGCATCTAACAATAAACAAAAGGAGTTAGAAACAGAATAAAAACAAACATACAAAGCAGCTAGGGACTGAATCATGAAGCATATGTACATGTAACAGTAACAACTACAAGGACCACGCAACACAAGAGACAAGAAAGCACAGTTGTAGCATGAATACCAACACGGACAGAATGGTTCTAGATGTTGAACGCAAAAAATGATTCAATCTCAGATGGTTCATTGAGCATGCACAAATGACTTAAGATAACAAGACATATGTTCTACACTAATTTTACACAAATCATTATCAATTACAACATACTCAAAAAAAAATACCATAGCTTCTATATCACATAGGGAATCGACACAATAATACTCCCTTCATCCCAAAATAAGCATCTCAAAACCATGTAACAGAAAAAAAAATAGGGATAGACCGAAGACTTATCTAACTGGAGAAGATATCGTTGTTGCGGTTGTAGCACAGTGACCTCATGACTAAGAATGTGGTACCATGGCCAGGGTTGATACGCTCCAATGAGGTAAGCATCATGGCTTTATCAGGTCTGCGAGAACAACCAATCAAAATTTGGATCAGCAAGCATGGAGTGTTATCAATGTTGGAGCATTAAACTGGCAATGAACAGTTCTACTTCTAAATAGAACCATCATGTTCAACCAACAACAAATGTATGGAACATCACAATGTATAATTACCAATATAAACAAGCCATATAAAAATGCCAAGTTACAGAAACTGCATCACAAATATGATTTGCATACACCAACAACAGTAGTACAAAGGTGTTCGAGTGTAACATGTGAACAGTCATATTCTACGAAACTAGTCAAGTTGAGGGGACCACAACTAGTAGATATGACAATAACAGTAGTACCAATTGCAGTAGTAAGTATACAGTTCTCTAAAATGAGTAGGTAACAAAGCCTCAAAGTATGCAGTGGACAAACTGGCAATCTATTAGTCCAGTATTTGATATACATGTCGCAGCAACTGCATTATGCAAACAATAAAGTACCAATACATTCTCACCATATATAGAACTCTTTAAAATAGACATTTACACTGAAGTATAAATTGAAGAGTTTATGAAATTAAAGAAGGGAAATGCTTTCTTTAAGGTAGCATCTTATCCAGTCCCAAGGGCACCTACAATTAAGATAGTTATTAAATTCTGAACCAAGAGAAACAAATCTATCGCTAGATGCTACTCAGAATAAGAAATAAAAATTAGATTAATGCAATGAGACTATGTGTGCTATCATCAGGATAGGATAAATGGTTTATCAAAATTTATTTTCAACATAATCATCCTCATATAGTTAAGTATCACAAAGAGGCATCTATAAAGCAATACCAAGCAAATTATGCATTCAAACTGATTATTATTAGGATTTAGGAGTGCTGATACAGGAGCCAGAAGACAAATTTGCGAGTGGGTTTTAGTAGCTGAAGCTTAGAAGTTAACCACTTAGTCCACTAACTAAACTAAGGACCAATTCAATCAGCAGCAGGTATATAGCTACCAAACTATTTACTAAACAGCAGCAACACTTGAACCATAACATGTCCTGCAAGGAAACAAAACATGGGACAAATATTGATAGCAACAAAACATGTCCAGGAAGGCCATCCAATGGTTTCAGCCACATCCTAATAAATATGCAGCATTCTAATACTAATTTTGTCATTGTGCTGCGAACTCAAGATACATAACAGAAACTTGGAAGAAACAGAGCATCGGTAACTTGGAAGAAAAAAAGGCTTATTGGGTGGGAGAGACCTTGTGCGGGGTGGACGACATCGTCATCGAGTTCCAGATCGATGTCCTCCTCGTCCAAGGAGGGACGGCACCTGTTGTGTCCAAACCAAAGAAAAAAATAAGCAAGGGGCCCATTCCCGGTACACAGTTGCATCATTTTCTGTGTTGATCCCGAACTTCAAATAGCCTGCGGCGGTTAGGACAAGTGGCAGATTAGTACTGAACAGGTAGTAGAGATACAACACATGAACATTTGCCTATATCAATTATATATATTTGTCACAATGCAGCAACTAAATTGGTTGATACATTCATCAGAGATTATACTCATTTGGGTTGTACAACAAGTAATACGGTTGAGATACTGCAGGAGGGGATATTCTGCGTACAGATCGCATAAAGGCAGGGAAATCCAATCGAAATTTGCTATACACTAATTTGTGGTGTTTACATGAGCAAGAGACAATTGCATAGTTTTGAAGTAATGGACTGGTGTTGCTGCAGAAATCGTAAAAGAAGAGAGCTGAATTAGAGACCTTGCACTCGATGTTGTACCATCTGCGAGTTGATGGAATTGGACGCAGTCGATGAAGACCTTGTTGTCGAGACCATCTGCGAGTGCGAGAGGGCCTAAGTCGCGGCTGTTGGTGGCCCTGCTGACTCCGGCGAGCCATCTCTCTCCATTGCATCGGAGGAGTAGCCGGGCATCCCTCCTCATGTCGGAGGAGACAACGCCAGGCACTAAGGTGACCACGCCGGAGAAGAGAAGATGTCACCGACGGGAGCACCGACCGGCTGCTGGTCGCGGGAACCGCGCCAGCCCAGGACCCCACGGGTCTGGTCCGGCGAGGGGAGAGAGGCCGTGTCCACCAGATCGAGGTCGTGGGTACGGCTGCGAATCCGCTGCGGCCGCCTCGCCTGCCCGAGCTTGACAAAGCCCTAGACGACGCCGACGCCGACGGCGAAGACCGTGGCCACCTGCAACGTGAATCGGAGGTCGGTCAGTCAGATCTGATCCGTGAGGCCGCGGACGAATCGTGAATCGGAGGAGAGGGGTGCGTGGGTCGCTTACGAGGGCGAGGGTGCTCTTGCCGGAGTAGGGTCGCGGGGTGAACGACATGGCTGTGACGGCGGCTGGATCCGGACGACGAGGGTTCGGCGCTGCAACGGCGGAGTCGAGGACTTGCGACCGACGAGGGCTTCTCTTCTGTCTGCGCCGGCCAGTCGAGGTGGAGTAGAGAGCCCCGCGGGCGAGGAAGGCAGAGGAGCATCGGAGGAGGACCTCGGGCTTCTCTTCTGTCATGCGCGGGCATGGAGTGGCGGCGATGCGAGAGCCCCGCGGGCGGCGAGGTTGGTCGAGGACGAGGGAGACGAGGGGAGAGTGAGGGCAGCGGCGGAGGTGGGTGGCGGTGAGGTTCTGAGGGGTGGGTGGCGGCGACGAGGGGGACGAGGGGGATCTGCATCGGGGGAGAGGGGAGAGGATCTGAGGGGGAAGGGAGAGAAAGAAAGAAAGAAAGGAGGCGGGGGGTCGATGGAAGATGACTAGGGTTTCGGCTCAGGTGGGGTTTGGTGGAGGAGGCGAGGAGGCGAGGGCTGTCGTTGGATCCGTGAAGATCCAACGGCGTTCATGCATGATCCGCGTGTGTTGTGTGTGGACCAATCAAAATGCAATACATCGTACAACATTATGACCATCTAAATTGGTCGTAATATATTTTAAAACAAGATGTTAAAGAAAAACGTTCTAATTTGACCGGATGATTTTACGTTTCTCTAAGCCGCCTCGAAGGGGTGACACGTGTTCCCGTGGGACCGCTGCACCGCCCGTCCCTGTAACCTTATCTTCTCCCTGAGTCGTCTTCATCCTCTAGATGTGCCTGATCTCCTCTCTTTCTCCCAAGTCCCCTGCAGGCTCGCTTTCTTTTCTCCCCGAGCGACTCACCCTCTGTTTGTGAAGGACCTACCATATATTTATTACAAAATTGGACCAAATCATTTATAGGTACATAAGTATATATTTAATCGGAGAAACACCAAAAGTTTCCCAAGATCCAACCACTAGCTAGGAACGATCATGCCCGCCGTTTTGAAGTTACCAGAAAAAATAATAAACTTGTAATACGATAATTATTTTTAAAAAGTGTTCTCAGAAACGGGCTATCATTTGTGGAGATCAATGGCTTTCAAGCCAAATGATCAATCTTATGGCCACATTCATGGAATAGTTTGTTCAAATGATCTCATATTCTGCACAAGGATGCATATTGTAATGGCAAACAATGTTGCCTAAGGAAGTTTTTATTTTCTTTGGATGAAAAAATCATTTTCCATTTTTTGAGTGCCCAAAGTGAGTTTTTTTGTGAAGAACCTACCAAATAATTGTTGCAAAATTGGACCAAATCAATTATATAAAATACTAGGCCATATTTCAGGCACAATTGAATAAATGGTTGGGTGTCAAAAGTTTTTATCCACCTCTCGTGAAAAAGACAAATTTCTGCCGTTTCAGTTGGAAGCGGGTCAAATTTGAACTGCAGCTGCCTCATAGTTTGCTCTTTATTTTTCCCAAAAATCATTTTTAGGTACAAAAGTATCTATTTAATAAGAGAAACACCAAAAGTTTTCCAAGATTCAACCACTAGCTAGGAACGGTCATGCCTGCCGTTTTGACCGCATTTTGAAACGGGCATGAAAAATTCAAACAAAATCAAAAAATTAGAAAACCTTCGCATTGTGTCATTATATGTGACCAAGTTAAAAAAAAAACTTGTAATAAGGCAATGCTTTAAAAAAAGTGTTATTAGAAATGAGCTATCATGTGTGAAGATGCATGGCTTTCAAGCCAAATGATCAATCTTATGGATACATTCATGACATAGTTTGTTTAAATGATCTCATATCGTGCACAAGGGTGCATCTTGGAATGGCAAAAAATGTTGCCTAAGGAAGTTTTCATTTTCTTTGGACGAAAAATACATTTTTCATTTTTCGAGTGCCCAAAATGAGTTTTTTTGTGAAGAACCTAACAAATAATTGTTTCAAAATTGGACCAAATCATTTTTATAAAATACTAGGTCATATTTGATACACAATTGAATACATGGTTGGGTGTCAAAAGCTTTTATCCACCTCTCGTGAAAAAGACAAATTTCCGCCGATTCAGTTGGAAGCGGGTCAAATTTGAACTGCAGCTGCCTCATAGTTTGCTCTTTATTTTTCACAAAAATCATTTTTAGGTACAAAATTATTTATTTAATCAGAGAAACACCAAAAGTTTTCCAAGATTCAACCACTAGCTAGGAACGGTCATGCCCGCCGTTTTGACCGCATTTTGAAACGGGCATGAAAAATTCAAAAAAAATCAAAAAATTAGAAAACCTTCGCATTGTGTCATTATATGTGGCCAAGTTACCAGGAAAAATAATAAACTTGTAATACGATAATTATTTTAAAAAAGTGTTCTCAGAAACGAGTTATCATGTGTGGAGATCAATGGCTTTCAAGCCAAATGATCAATCTTATAGCCACATTCATGGCATAGTTTGTTCAAATAATCTCATATTGTGCACAAGGGTGCATATTGTAATGGCAACACAATGTTGCCTAAGGAAGTTTTCATTTTCTTTGCACGAAAAAATCATTTTCTATTTTTTGAGTGCCCAAAATGAGGTTTTTTTGTGAAGAACCTACCAAATAATTATTGCAAAATTGGACCAAATCAATTTTATAAAATACTAGGCCATATTTAATGCATAATTGACCAAATGGTTGGGTGTCAAAAGCTTTCATCCACCTCTCGTGAAAAAGACAAATTTCTGCCGAATCAGTTGGAAGTGGGTCAAATTTGAACTGCGGCTGCCTCATAGTTTGCTATTTATTTTTCCCAAAAATCATTTTTAGGTACAAAACTATCTATTTAATCAGAGAAACAATAAAAATTTTCCAAGATTCAACCACTAGCTAGAAACGGTCATGCTCGCCATTTTGACCGCATTTTGAAACGGACATGAAAAATTCAAAAAAAATCAAATAATTGGAAAACCTTCGCATTGTGTCATTATATATGGCAAAGTTACTAGGAAAAATAATAAACTTGTAATACGATAATTATTTAAAAAAAATGTTCTCAGAAACGAGCTATCATGTGTGAAGATGCATGACTTTCAAGTCAAAATGATCAATCTTATGTCCACATTCATGGCATAGTTTATTCAAATGATCTCATATTGTGCACAAGAATGCATCTTGGGATGGCAAAAAATGTTGCCTAAAGAAGTTTTCATTTTCTTTGGACGAAATATTCATTTTCTATTTTTCGAGTGCTCAAAATGAGTTTTTTTTGTGAAGGACCTACCATATATTTATTGCAAAATGGGACCAGGTCATTTTTATAATATATTAGGCCATATTTAATGTACAATTGACAAAATGATTGATCGTCAAAAGTATTTATACACCTCTGGTGAAAAAGACAAATTTCCGCTGATTCAGTTGAAAGCGGGTCAAATTTGAACTGCAGCTGCCTCATAATTTGCTCTTTATTTTTTCCAAAAATCATTTATAGATACATAAGTATCTATTTAATCAGAAATACATGGTTTGGTGGCGATACGTTGAGGTTTGGATGGTGGCCGAGGGCCGCAACTCCAGAGCGCGTAAACTCGCATGCCCGCCGCATGGTCACCGCATGACCGTGGTGTTGCCACGCGTTCCGGGTAGCCTAGGCATGTCTAGTGGGTTGGGCACTCCACTGATAGGTGTCAGGAAGAAGAAGGCAATAGAAGAATCTCACGAGGAGACTGAACTGAGCTCAAACATGAATTAGCACCCAAGTGTTTGATTAGTGGTGAGGAAAATGCACATGGTCAATGGGCCTGAGTTTTTGCCGAGGATGATCATCTACTACGGACACTATCTTGGAAAATTTGCAGCTCAAATGAAGGAGCCTAGGTGTCACTTGCTTTGCAACGTACCACACTGGACAAAAATATGAATGTTGAAGCTAGACTCAAATGAATGAATGGATTGATCTGAAATTTGGATGAGGATGATAATTTGGGCATATGAAGGCACTTTAAAATTTTCCTACCATTTGGATAAATAAAAATGGTACTTCCTTCACAGTGCTCTCCACTGAACAGAAAATTGAAGAAAAATGCTGAGGGAAATTGGCTAGAATAAATGAGCTAAAATTTGGGGGAGGGAGGTTCTATGGGCAGGGTCATGTCGTGGTAAATTTTCAGCAATTATAAATTAACATAAATATAGTTGCTTCACAAACTGAAAATATCACTAGAAACAAAGATTGGATGCTGAGCTCACATGTATTGTTAGATGGGGCTCAAATTTTGTGGAGAGCTATGATTTGGGAATATAGAAGATGTGACAAAAATTCAGCTCATTAGGATATGCCTAGCTAGTACTTCCTTCACAACAGTTCGAGCTGAACAAAAACTTTGGAAATTTGCCGAGGAAGATTTACCAGGCAAATGGAGTTGAATATTGTCATGAGGCAATGATTTGGATAGTAAAAAATGCCCAATTTTTTTGGGAATTTTGGGAATGACAGAAATATAGGTTGCTTCACAACCTAGGGCAAAAATTGACACATGGACATGACACATAGGCAAAACTGATGAGGTGGCGCCTAGTCATAGCAATCCATCACAATTTACAAGGTTATGACCATCTATATTGGTCGTGATCAGCTAGAAATAAGGCAGCGGACCAGTGTTGTCTGCTTTATGACCATTTCGTGTAAGGAAATTACGACCTTTCTGACCAAAATGGTCGTTATAGTTTAGGGTTTGGAGCCCCTCAAACAGCTTTTGACCAATTGGTCTCAAATGGTCGTAGATTTATGACCAATTCTTCCAAGGTCACTGACAGAAGGTCACAAGTTGACATATTTCTTGTAGTGACGGGATGGAGTCACCGGCGGCAGCAGCAGCAAAGGAACGACTGTGGGCGTAGCGCGTGGAGCATATGTGATCTGTTCGTGGCGGCTAGGGTTAGGAGACACCTCACACTTATATAGGCGTAGCCGCGTGGAGAGACGTGGGCTCGACCCACGTCTGAGTCCGTGACAGCCCACGATCCGGCGTCTCAGATCGTGGCCCAGCTGTCAGAAAACTCTCCGTTACTGACTGGCAAAAATAAGTGCATAGGTGTGAGCTCGGCTCGGCTCATTCCCGCAACCCGAGGCGAGGCGAGGCGGGCGGCGGAGGAGTGTGCGAGGGCCTCTTCTATTCTCAAGCTCCAATAACATGTGGAAGAGAAACCCTTATAAGAAGGTCCAACTCCTCTCCAACTTCCAGAATGAGACTAAATTTCCCCCTACACCTAGTGCCAATTAAACCCACACGGGCCCTTAGAGATTTTGAGAAATTGTTAGATGAGCCCTAGGCCCACCCTAATATTTCAACAAAATTTGCGAAGTTTGATTTCTATATACACAAGTATTCCCTTTGTAAAGAAATATAAGAGCGTTTAAATCACTAAGCACACAACAAACTATATTATGTTAATTCACCTAGCGTCCGGCACTCCGGCCCGGAAAATTAACACCGCTGCCTGGACATGGCGAGTACCCGGCCGGCCAAGCATGTGCCAAAAGCTAGCGTCGGTGCCGGCTGGGGCTGGCCAGCCAGCCGGCCGGTGAGCTGGGTTGGTCCAACGGTCCCTGCAGGCTGCAGCTAGCTTGCCCACAGCTGCATCCGATCGAGAACAAGATCGCAACCAATGCATATCACGGTCACGGAGCCGGGTCGAATCGAATCGAAACCCCCGAACGATGGAGCTCCGTCCATGCACATGCCCGCATTCTGCTCCACAAAGCTAGCAATCAAATCCTGCTTCACGCGTTCGGCGCCGTCCTTTGCGTGCGCGGGGGAGCACTATTTTTGCGTGGCCATGGGCGTGCAGACGTCTAGCCCTCCGGCACCGCAAGCATCTGGCCTGCCCACGCCACGCTCACGTCGCATAAGGGAAGTGAGGGCCTTGTCAGTCTGGGGTGGGGCCGGGCCGGCCGCAGCATGGTTGGAAAAGGGCGCGTGCGGTCGGCGTTAAGTTCTGCCGGTTGCCTGCCGAGCACACGCGGTTACTGAACGTTCCTTTCAATTCAACGGATTATTATTATTGCCAGCTGTTTGAAGACGTACACCAGCCAACGTGACATGCTAGTTCTGATTGCCTCTTTCTCATCGCTGTATAATCGGGCTGGGGTTGTTTCCCAAAGCGGACGCCGGCCCCATGCATGCATGATTTGATGTGCGTACGCAACGCAACCAGCCGAACCGGTGAACCGCACACCGCCGTGTTTCGCCGATTGGGCCATCTACAGTTGGACAAATTTGGCCGCTCAAGCGTTTGCAGGCGCGTCCGGTCAGTGTCCGTTTCAAACCCTTTTTTGTTGATGGAGCCATGCCTCTCATTTTCTTTCTTATATATTCAATCACTTACATGTGGTTGGTTGAGAGGAAGAAAGAGAGAAAGGACAAAAAAATAATAAAGAAAAAGAAAAGAAAATGTGGTCCGAGGAGAGCCACGTCCTACGTGACAAAATGAGCGAGCACATCGGTGAGCCCTTATATGTCCTCCTCATATATGGTATGGGCATGAGAGTTTACGTACAGTCCAAACGTGAGAGGATAAAATAAGAGATTTAATTGGGTCGTTTTCTCCTCCTCTTTTTAGTCCGGACATTGATTGGGCTGTCCACACAGATGTATACTAAGGTTGAATGGAGGGGTCGGGTGCCTGACTCTTACGGCAACGTGAACGTGCATGCATAGGACCGTTGCACTTCTCTTTTTAATTGTCCCCTCCTTCGGATTTCATGCCGGCCTAACAGTTTCTTTCTGAAGCCTAATGAACGGAGTGCATATATATTTTAAAAAACGTTCAAACAAAGGAGTCCCCTGCGTATGGTGTACTAGGTCAAGCATGTATGCGTAGTGGCTGCGATGATTTGTTAATTCAAGAGTTGAGTCGTCCTCGTCAAGCAAAACAGCTATCTTTGTAGACAAAGCACATACTTACACGCGTGTTCTTAACTTATCCGCCAGGGGACGTACAGGCTCTGTCTTATCTTGGAGCTGGGACAGCGTGCGGTGAACAGACTGACAGTGCTCGAGTCAAGTCATCCCGCGTGCTGCAAACCCAAGGTCAGGTCAAGCTGGACCTACCCTACCAGGACGCATACACATGTTCAGTGTCCACCGAGTAGCGGTGCAACTTCGAAGAAGAACAGTGTTGTACTAGTAGCTGGTTTGTGCTGACGTTCCTGCCAACCGCTCGCTCAGTTCCTACAATTATTGAGTGCCAATGGCGGACATCGCTGATTAATCGATGCGCGCATTGCACCGCTGCCTTGTTGTTTAAGGGCCGGCCGGTGGCCGTGGCTAAAATTCTACAAAAGCTTGGCTAGGCCGTTCGAGCTAGGCCATTCCATACGTAAATTAACCGGTGGTCGATCGAGCAAGGCCGTTCCATAAGTCGCTGGCTTCATTGCTACCACTGGGCCGGTCTGGGTGCATGGCCACATCGTATTTACGTGATGTGCTTTCAGCAGTTTACCACCACACCACTGTCCACTGGTCGGTCAAGGTAACAGGATCAGTCACAGTACTGTGTATACAACGCAACACACACACGCCATTACATCCCACTGAGACTGAACTTCAGCAAAACCTGCATGCGTGTGGACCAGGACACGATCATGTTCGTGTGGCAACCGAGAGAGTTACTGCCAGTGCTAATTTAATTGGCAGAACACCACACGATGTGCGATGTGAACGGATAAAAGGCGCAGGAGGTCGCCTTCGTGCATGTATACATGGTGGTGCACACTGTATGATATAAGAATTGCACGATGTATTACTCAGGTGCAATCGCACGCATATATGATGTACAACGGTGGACCACGACCTCAACTATATAAGGAAACTAGGAGGTGGGCTCAATACACAATATGCACAACACATATATTCAACACCCCCCGCAGTCGAAGCGGCACCATTGCTGACGCAAAGACTGGACCGGAACTCCTCAAATGACACCGTAGGCAAGCCCTTGGTCATGATATCTGCAAATTGTTGGGAAGTAGGAACGTGTAGAACACGAATATGGCCAAGAGCCACCTGTTCCCCAACAAAATGAATATCTAACTCAATATGCTTGGTCCGACGATGATGAACCGGGTTGGCGGAGAGGTAGACTGCGGAGACTTTGTCGCAATAGACCACCGTAGCACGGTCGACAGGACATGAGAGCTCCTGAAGCAGCAGGCGAAGCCACGAACACTCGACGACGACGTTGGCCACAGCACGATACTCAGCCTCGGCATTGGATCGAGAGACCGTAGGCTGCCGCTTGGACGACCACAAGATGAGCGAGGGTCAAAGGAAGACACAGTAGCCCGAGGTGAAGCAACGAGTGTCGGGGCAGCCCGCCCAGTCGGCATCGGAGTAGGCGGTGAGGACGATGTCGGTGGAGGCGTGAAGCGTGACGCCGAGGTCCATAGTGCCACAAACATAGCGGAGAATCCGCTTGACAGCGGCCCAATGAACGTCCCGAGGAGCATGCATGTGAAGACAAACCTGCTGGACGGCATACTGGATCTCTGGTCGAGTCAGAGTGAGGTACTGAAGAGCTCCAACAATAGACCGGTAAAAGGCAGCATCCGAAGCAGGAGAACCATCCGTGGCAGAGAGCTTGGACTTCGTATCAACAGGCGTAGCGGCGGGCTTGCAGTTAAGCATGCCAGCACGATCCAGAAGCTCATGAGCGTACTTCCGCTGGTGAAGAAAGAAGCCACCCGGACGTCGCACCACCTCAACACCGAGGAAGTAGTGCAAAGGACCCAAGTCCTTGATGGCGAACTCAGCGCGAAGACGGGCAGTGAGCTGACTGAGAAGACCAGCCGTGCATGCCGTCAGGATGATGTCGTTGACATAAAGCAGCAAGTATGCCGTGTTGGAGCCCTAGTGATAGACGAAGAGCGACGCGTCCGAGCGGGCAGAGCGAAACCCGAGCTGGTGCAGAAATGCCGCGATGCACTCGTACCAAGCGCGAAGAGCCTGCTTGAGTCCGTACAAGGACCGCGAGAGCAGGCACACGTGGTCGGGATGTGCTGGATCAACAAACCCCGTGGGCTGCTAGCAGAAGACCTGCTCCTCGAGGTGACCATGAAGGAAGGCATTGGAGACGTCCATCTGGTGCACAGGCCAGGCACGGGAAACCGCAAGGTGGAGAACCGTGCGAATCGTCCCGGGCTTGACAACCGGAGCGAAGGTGTCGGTGAAGTCGATGCCAGCACGTTGCCGAAAACCATGAACAACCCAGCGCACTTTATAGCGGTCAAGGGTACCATCAGGACGGAGCTTGTGTTTGAAGACCCACTTCCCGGTAATCACGTTAGCGTGCCGGGGACGGGGAACAAGCTGCCATGTCCGGTTGCGCAGCAAGGCATCAAACACCTCTTGCATCGCAGCCATCCAGAGCGGGTCACGAAGAGCGGCTCGAACGGAGGATGGCAACGGCGACGGCGTAGAGGTGGATGCCGCGTGGACGTACTCGTCCGAAGCATAGTGCGAGCTCGGGCGAAAAACGCCTGTACGGGCGCGAGTGACCGGACCGACCGCGGGTGGTGAGTCCGCAGTCTCCGGTGTAGAGGCGGCCGAAGAGGGCGCCGAGGGCGCCGGAGCCGCGGGCGCCGGCGCCGCGGTCGGAGGCGGCGCCGGGGCCAGGGGCGCCAGGGCCGCAGGCGAACCGGGCGCAGAAGGCGTCGGGGCCGCGAGCACCAGAGCAGCGGTCGAAGTGAGCGCCGCGGGCGGGGGCACCGAGCCGAAGGGCGCCGGCGGGTGACGTGCCTCAAAGCCAGGGGGCGGGCCAAGAGCGGCGCGCGAGCGCCCTGGGAGGGGCATCGAGGCTCCCACGTCATCAGTGGCGGGAGGGACAGCCAAGGCTACATGCTGAAACGGAAACACATGCTCGTCAAAGTAAATGTGCCAGGAGGTGAAAACACGGTGGGATACGGGATCGTAGCACCGATAGCCCTTGGAGTTAGAAGGGTAGCCGATAAAGATGCATGCAACAGAACGTGGTGCAAGTTTATGAGGAGCAGTGTCAGCGGTGCTAGGATAACAAAGACACCCAAAGATACGCAAACCATCATAAGACGGCGGTGTACCAAATAGGAGGTCATGAGGTGCGTAATTCCACCGCGGGCGACACGGTCGAAGGTTAAGGAGAAGTGATGCGGTAGCAAGTGCGTCCGGCCAGAAGCGAGGCGGCACGTTAGCATGAAATAGGAGCGTGCGAACGCAGTCATTCAGAGTGCGAAGGACGCGTTCGGCTCGACCGTTCTGCTGTGAAGTATACGGGCATGTGAGACGAAAAATTGTGTCATGGTGTGACAAAAAAGTGTGGAAAGAAAGATTGTCGAACTCTTTTCCATTGTCAGCCTGAAGAGCAAGAATGGGACGGCCAAACTGCGTGCTGACATAGGAGTAAAAAGCCGTCAATGTGGAGAGTGCATCCGACTTTCGTCGCAAAGGAAAGGTCCACACATAATGAGAATAATTATCAAGGATAACCAGATAATATAAATAGCCTGAATTACTAGGAACCGGAGAGGTCCACACATCGCTATGAATCAACTGAAAAGGAAAAGAAGCAATGGCGGTGGAGTTATTAAACGGAAGACGAACGTGTTTGCCAACACGACAAGCATGACAAGTGTGATCCTCTATCTTATTACAACTGAAACTGAAACTCCTAAGAATATGATGAAGGGTGACGGGGTTGGGATGACCCAGACGAGCATGCCAGAGATCGACGCCAGCGGAGAGAGCAACCGGTGCGGTGGTGGCAGATGAAGGCGAATGCACCGGATAGAGCTCGTTGGGGCTGTCACATCAGTGCAGTACCATCCTGGTTCGAGCGTCCTTAACACAAAAACCGAGCTCATCAAATTCAACAGTGACAGAATTTTCACGAGTGAAACAACGAACGGAAATAAGATTCTTAATAAGATGAGGAGACATAAGTATGTTAGATAGAGATAAAGGCATGGAATTAGAAGGAAAAGAAGTGTGCCCGACGTGTGTAATGGGAAGGGTGGAACCGTCGCCGACAATGACGCGGCAGTCGGTGGTGACAGGAGTGAAGGAGGCAAGATTATCAGGATGAGCAAACATGTGAGCCGTGGCCCCGGTGTCCATGTACCAATCACCGCCACCAGTGTAGTTGTTCGGCGTAGGGGCGGTGTGCAGCGCGGTGAGAAGCGCCGGATCCCAAGGCACCGGTGGCAGCGCCGGCGAAGGGGACGGAGACGCCATCGGGAAGCCGTAACTGCCGCTCAGCTGCGGCGGTGGGTACCCTCCATAGGGCTGCGGAGCCGCGTAGTATGCCTGATGCGCCGGCGGACGCGGCACAAGAAGGGTCGGCACAAGGGCCCGTGGGACCGCCATGGTGTACGCATGAACGACACCGGTCCACGGGTTGTACCCGGCGGCCCACGGAGGAGGCACCTGGAGCTGCTGCTGCTGGCCGCCGCGCCGGCCTCGCGGCACCTGTCGGCGGGAGGCGCGGGAGGGGCGGGAGGCCCGTACGGGAGAGGCAGCAGCGGCAGCGGGTACGGCGCCTGGTGGCACGGCTGAGGAGGCGCGGCCGGGGCGGCGGGCGCCCTCCGCGGGTGGTGCCAGCGGCGAGGGCGGTGTGGATGGCCCGCGCCTTCACCTGCTTCATCCGTCACTCCTCCAGCCGGAGGTACGCAACGAACTTCACGAAGGAGGGCTCGGGGATGAGGGTGAGGTTCGCCGCGGCGTTGCCGAAGTCCTCGTTGAGGCCGGTGGTGAGCATGCTGAGGAGGATATCATCATCAATCTTCGCGCCAATATTGCGGAGCTCGTCAGCAAGAGCATGAGGCGGCGACAATAGTCGTCGACGGAGGAGTTGTCCTGGTGGCACCCAAAAAACTCTTGCTGCAAAAAAACACGACGTTGAAGACGATTGTCGGTGAAGAGCCCGTTCAGCTTGGTCCACACGGCGTGATCGTCATCACCATCCTGCACGACCGTCTGAAATAGGTCCGGCGAGATGGTGAGGAAGAACCACCGGATGAGCGTGGCGTCGATGGTGGACCAGTCATGGAAGTCGGGGACGAGGCTGGAGTCGACGGAGCCGTCCACCTGGTCGATGAGGTGGTACTCCCGGAACACGAGGGAGAAGTACGTCTTCCACACGTAGTAGGAGGAGTCCGTCTGGGGGAGACGAACCAGAAACCTCTCGTAGATGTTGAGGTTGCGGATGTCGGTGACGTCGGGAGGGTTTGCGTCGGTGAACGGGTTGGAGTTGATGGCGGAGCCGGACAAGGTGACGGACGACATGGCGGGATGGGTGGTGCGGCTAGGGTTCGGTTCGGGTTAGGGTTCGGGTGGCGGCGGCAGTTGCTGGAGTGGGTGGCGGCGTGCAGCAGGAGGGGGGAGTAGGGTGCTGCGGCAGCTGGGGGAGAGCGGCTGCTGCGAGGGGAGTGGGAGGCGGCAACGCTAGGGTTTGCTGCGGGTGGTGCGGCGACGGCAGAGGAGCGGTGGCGGCGCGTGCAGTGGAGGGATGGAGCGCGTCGGCGGGGAGGAGGGAAGGAGCGGCTGCGGGCGCAAGAGGGGCGCGGGCGGCGGCAGCTGGGGTGGCGGCGGCGCGGAGAAGACGCGCGGCGGCGGCGGCGGTAAGGCGGAAGCGAGGTCGTAACCTAAAAAACTGATATCATGTATAGGTGCAATCATACGTATATATGATGTACAACGATGAATCACGACCTCAACTATAAAAAAAACTAAAAGATAAACCCAATACACAATATACACAACACATATATTCAACACACACCAACGAACCGTCGGAAAAGTGCAGCCGTGACTACCGCACGTACGTGCTCATCCAACTAGTGGTACAAGTAGGATAGCCTATGCACCCAGTGAGAAGAGCACGCACGCTCACAGCCGCAAAAAGTGTTTCCTGCATTTTGACCAGACTGTAACATGTCCGGAGCAGAGTGTGCGAAGCTTTGTGTTTTTCTCTACCAAATGGCGGCGCGTTCACAAACACAAACGGGCTGTTTGGTTTGTGACTAACTTTGCCAAAGGTTGTCACACCTAAGGTTAGGCAAATTTGACCAACTTAGGTGAGTGTTTGATTCAAGCCACATTTTAGGCAAGCCACACTAGGGCCCCACATGGCATACACACAAAAAGTGTGGCAAGATTCCCTTAGGCTTGCCAACTTGTGGCTCTCATTTTGATGAACTAACCTTAGGCAAGCTTGGTAAAAATATGTGGCAAAGTGTGGCAATGCAAGGCCTAGAACCAAACAGCACCAAAGTCGGGCGGTTGGCTGCCAGACGTCTGATGGTCTATTTCATTCATGCTATCGTGGAAATGTGGGATAGGAGGCAAGGAGTCCTGCTCTACGCATTATACTCGCTACTGATGATAGGATACGCCTTATCTGAAAACGAAGGAGAAGGAATCCTCATTCAGTCGTCCGGCAAATTTGACAATTTTAACTTGTGGACGAAATCAATTCATAAAATGAACTGCTCCTAAATTTTTTTCACTCGGCTGACCTTTTTGAGTGGCGCCTGACACGAAGGCGTTACACCCTACGGTGCAGCACCTAACTCTGGGGCATTGCACCTCTGTTCAGCATGGCAGCCTCGGGGTCCGCACCCAGCAGTGCAGCGCCTCAGAGCTAGGCGCCACACATGTAATGTGCAGCGCCTAGCCCTTAGGCGTTGCACTCTGATCCCCCCACCCCCACCCCATTCGATCAGTTACAAGTTACAGAAGCAGCGGCGCCGGCGGCTTCCTCCTCTCCCCCTCTCAATCCCTCTCCCAAATCCTTCAGATCTGACAATTTGGTCCGTGGATTTCTTCACCAATCCATCATAGAAGGTACTCTCCTCCGATCCCCTTCTTTCTATCCATAGAATGTATGCTATTTTGAAGATTTGGGGAACCCTTGTTTGATTAGATTAGAATCTTGCATGTATTAGATACCTAATTGTAGATGATCTTTATTATTTTGCATCCCTAGTTTAGTTTATTTTATTGAAAAGATATGCTTTAGATACATAGGTTGACATGTTATTTCTATGGAAAAGATATTTGTATTTAATCTTGCATGAAGTAGGCCTAGTTTAGTTTATTTGTATTGAAATTATATCCGTATTGACAAGAATGCTTTGGATACATATGCTTTGAATCTTGCATATAGTAGGCCTACTTTAGTTTATTTGTATTGAAAAGATAATCGTGTTGACAAGAATGCTTTCTTTGAAATTGTTAGGATGGTTTGCCTTCTCGATGATCAGTGGGACCATCAACACCGGTCGTACGCTATGTCGGTGCAGCAGCAGGTAATAATGAAAGTGACCGGTATTATGAATTTCGTGTTTATTTCAAACACAAATGCCCCATATGTAATTTTCTGATTTGTTTGTTTGTAGGAGCTTCAACCTTTGAAGATTCGGTCTCACGGGGTCAACCTTGGAGGGATGCTGTAACACCCCCTGTATTAACAACAGTGATCACCCTTAGTTAATGCCATGTTAGCAAGGTTAACAGTGCCTTATCATCATTTGCATCATATTGCATTTCAACTCCTAATTCAAACTTCAAATTAAATTCAAAGAGGAAAATAAAAGTTGTTCAAACCAGGAAATAAAATGTTCATCATATTGTAAATAATCTAGAGACAATTCTAAAATTATAACCAACATTCACTAAATTACTTAATTGACTCTAACATCAACCAAACATAATTAAATTAGTACCTTTTTGTTTAATAAAATCCATATGGAAACATTTGGACTCAAAACCTTTTTATATCAATGTTAAATATTGCACTGCTATTATATGGGCAAGTTCCATATTTTATAAAAGTCATTAGGTTTAAAAGAAAAGACAAAACAGAAATAGGAAAAGAAAACAGAAAAGAGAAAAGAAGAAAAAGAAAAGGCCCACTGTGCCTGGGCCTCGAGTGCACAGCGCCGGCCCAGCCCGCGCAGCTCTTCCCCCACCTCGCACTGCTCGTGCCGCGCCGCTGTCGCCCGCACCGCACTCGCCGCACCTGGCCCCCCTCTCTCGCTGCTCGACAGCGCACGCCGCGCCCTTCTCTAACTCTCATCCTCTCCTCTCTCGTTTCTCCTAGCCGGCTCTCCCTCTCCCTACACCCTATCACGCCCCATTTCCCCCTCTCCCCCCCCCTCGAGCACCACCCTCGCCGCCGTTCGCCGTAGCCGTGGCCACCGCCAACCGTTCGCCTCGCTGACACGTCCAACAGCACCGCCGTGGTCCTCTGCTTCGACTACACTGCCGAATCGAGCCCGGGAGCCCCTCGCGACGCCGAATTCTTCCTCGCCTCCGCCTCGGCCACCGCATCGATCTCGCCGTCGATCTACACCACCGGTCCACCCCGAGCCCACTGCCCGGTCCCCACGCTCCCTCGGTGAGCTCCTGCGGGTGACGTGCCCTCCCCTGCCTCCTCTAGCCATCCCTAGCTGCTGCTCCGCCGAGGCCGAGCCCCTGTCTCCGCACTGCTCATCGCCGGCGTTGATCCGGCGACCAAATGGCCTCGCAACCGAGGCCTTTGCACTCGCCGAATCGAGTAGACACTGTAGCCATCTCACGCTGCTCGTTTTGCGCCTCCCAACTCCGATACCGGCGAGTACCGAACTCCGACGACCGCCTCGTCACTCGCCGTCGATGATACCGACCACCGTAGCCCCCGCCGTCACCCTAGATCGCTCCGCCGTCGTCCTGCCATTCGAACGTGACCGGCCGCGGTCAAAATGATGCCCTGTGGGCGATTTCCGACGATGCCCGAGGACGCGCCGCCGCGAACGAGCTCGCCGGCGAGACTCCGGTGGGTCGCCAACCACCGCTGACCTGGCCCGACCTGTGGGACACCCTCCTGTGCCACTGACGGGTGGGGCTCGTTGACCCATTGACCGGTCAGCGCTGCTGACTGGGCGCCCCTGTCTCGCTGAAATGCGGGCCCCACTTCATTAAACTGTTTAAAATAAAAAGAATAATTAGCTAATTAAATTGCTAAACACTCACTGACCAGTAGGCCCCACCCGCTAACTAACCGAATTAGATTAAACTAACTCTATTTAGTTAGCGCTGTCACTGACATGTGGGTCCCACTGGACCCACCTGTCTGGTTTGATTGGTCAACCGACCAGTTGACCTGCTGACATCACTCTGATGTCATGCTGACATCAGCCTACACTGTTTCGGATAATGTTGGATTAAATGAATAAATAAATTCAAAAATTAATTAAAAACTTTAGAAAATCATATAAAATAAACCGTAACTCAGATAAAAAAACTTTGTACATGAAAGTTGCTCAGAATTTTGATACGAGTCTGAATACGCCCTCCGTATTCCTGTCAGATGCACCTAGCTAGATGAACATGGGACTTTTCGCCTGATTTCAATAAATGAATAGTGCTCAACCTTAATAAAATAAATCCGAATAAATTCCTAAATTAACTAAATCATTTAGTTAGGCAGTAGAACACCTCTGCATATCATTTAGACCTGTCATGCATATTGTTTGCATCTTTGCCGTGAATTTATTGTTTCTTCCCCCCTCCTTCTCTCTCGATAGACGCCAAGACCGACGCCGTTGCAGCTGAGTACGACTACGCTCCAGACGAGCAGCCCGTTGACGACCCCTCTTTCTTGCCAAAGCAACCAAGCAAGCCCCCCCACCCCCCCTTGAGCATCCAGATATCGCCCATTCTATTTTCTCCTGCTTGCATTAGATTTTGCTATAGTTACTGTTTGCTCCTATTCTGATGCATAGCCTGTTTTTGTAACCTGTTTATTGTTACCTTACCTGCCTATGTTAAACTGCTTAGTATAAGTTGGTAGTGAACCATCAGTGACTCCCACCACCTTACCCTCGTTTCCCCTGCTTGATCATCGATGACTCGATCAATGTGATCGTTGACCAGAGACCGACACATCACCTCACCCCCCTTAGTTGTACGACTCTGCATAGTTACTATCAAGTGCCAAGGGTGATACCTCGTAACGCACTCCAGATGAATACTCTGCAGTGTAGCTGTTCGGTCATGGTCATCGAGGGTGATTCCTCCTTCTCCACTTCTGATACGACTCTGTCGTGCAACCCCTCAGTGTGAACCTCGAGGGTGATGCCTCATATGTTCACCCTGATGATTTCATCGAGTGGAATCCACCGAGGGTGATTCCTCGGGTTTCCCCCTTGATGTTATGACCACACGGTTACTTTGACCTTTGTTACAGGCGGGTCGACCCTGATGGGTACCCGCAGGGGATCTATGATGTCGGGTGTGCCGGAAGGGCACTCGAGTGTGATATTGTGGCGGAGCTTCAGAAACTCTGATCGTATCCGCGTGTTACTAAATCAGCCTATCGGATTTGTGTATTTGATCTGAGTGGGTCGACGTGCCCTATACGCACTACCACCACGTGGGATAATGGTTTATGGGGCCCTCTGCGTTGTACGTTTCTCCCGAAAGCTCTTCATACGTCACGATTCACCGTGCGGGCTGATTGTCAGGAATGGGCTAGATACTTCACTGACGAGTTCAGTGTCACGCCTGCACCCCGGCCAGTCACGCAACGCGCAGGGTGCCCAGGGCGATGGCCCAAGACCTCTGGGTGCATAGGTTAGTCCGGCGTGCTGACCTCTCTGCTGAGCCTAGGTAGGGCGCTGCTTCGTGTCGATCTCCTGAGGCCGGGTATTACCCAGCAAGTGTGTCCGGCCAGAGTTGATCGAGCATGTTGGGTAACAGTAGTGCACCACTGCAGGGAAGAACATCTATCGATAGCCGGTCCTACGGTAAAGGACGCACAGTTTGTGTATCCCGATCTACTACTTGAACTGGATACTTGTTACTTAATTGAAGCTTCGGGATCGCTTTCTCGCAGGGAGTCGAGGAAGGATCTCTAGGCTTTACTTCAACATGTTTGCTTAATAAAATGCTATTCTATTCTCTTCTATTGTTGCAAGATGGTGGCTTCGTGAAGATGTTTGAAGATGCTAGTCTTCGATAGGACTAGGCCTTCTCTCTACTCTGGCATTTCTGCAGCACAGTCCACATATACACCTTTCCCCTTTGATAATGTTGCATATGTAGTGTAGATCCTTGCTTGCTGAGTACTTCGGATGAGTACTCACGGTTGCTTTGCTTCCTATTTTTCCCCATATTCCCCTACTTGATGATACAACAGACGATGGAGCCCAGGAGCCAGATGCCACTGCAGGAGCATACTACCAGGAGGGTCCAGACGGTACTTACTACTGGATCGAGCCAGCCGACCAGGAGTAGGATCGGAGGCTCCTAGGCAGGAGGCCTACGCCTTTCGATCTAGAGTCGTTGTTTGTGCTAGCCTTCTTAAGGCAAACCTTGGCTAACTATGTCTGTACTCAGATATTATTTGTATGACTGACTTATGTATTCGGATCCTCGTGATCCCTGGTCTGTAATATTGTGGATCTCCATTTATTTGTGTTAGAGTTGTGTTGTGATATCTTCCCGTGAGTCCCTGTGCTTGATCATACACGTTTGCGTGTATGATTAGTGTATGATTGAGTCGGGGGCGTCACAGATGCGCTATGATGAGCGATACACACTGTATTTAAGGGAGACAGGACTCCTCCCTTTCATTCAGTTGGTCAGCCGGTCGACGCCTCCCCTCAATGCTGCAGCAATCACCGCGCTTACTGATCGTTGGAGGCCGGAGACACACAGCTTCCATCTTCGGACCGGGGAGGTGACCGTAATGCTCCAGGATATTGCTATGATCGCCGGTCTTCCTATCGAGGGGAATCCTCTATGTATGAGCACCGATTCTGATGGGTGGCGCGAGCAGATGCATGCTCTTATCGGTATGGTTCCTCCGGAGCCTCGGGAACCAGAAGTAGAAGACAAGAAGAAGGAAAGAGTCGCAGCCGGTGCTCCTTTCACCTGGATTGCATGGAACTTTGGTACTTGCCCCGAGGATGCTAATGAGGATGAGGTCAAGACATATGCTCGTGTCTACATGTGGTACGTTATATCCAGGACTATGTTTGCTGATGGCATAGGCAAGAATGCTCCATGGATGTGGCTGAAGGCGTTGACCGTCTTCGATAGCAAATGGAGTATGGGTTCGGCGACACTGGCTTACTTGTATAGACAGGTAGAAAGTTGTTTCTTTTCACTTCATTGCTACATTATCAATGCGATCTTCCTGTTAATTCAACCATGTTCTCTTTTATGTGCTGTTGGATGAAGCCTGTTGTAGGAAATCTGCAGGTATTGGTGGTTGTATGCTCGCACTTTCTATATGGAGCTGGGAGCGATTGCTGGTTGGACGACCGAAGACCGTGAAGTACGAGGATTGGGACGACAAAGATGACCCACTACGGTTCCCCACTTGGGCTTACAAGTGGGATGTGGTAAATGAGATGACGGATGATCCCTCGGTCCTATACAAGTTGTACACGAGCGAGCTAGACACGATTACGGCTGAGCAGGTGACTCGACATTGTATAAGTGATTCTCATGCTTCTATCGTAACTCGAAATCAATTTTGCAATCTATGCTATGTTGTAGGTGGAATGGGAGCCGTATGGAAGGGGGGATAGTTTTGGTAACCCTAGAGAGTTCGTGCTGAATCCGATGTGCACTAGGGATAGGGATCTTTGGCATATGCGGTGCCCACTCATATGCAACTGGGCGGTTGAGCTTCACCTACCACATCGGGTGTACCGCCAGTTTGGTTTGTTCCAGCCACACCCGCCGGAGTGGGAGGACACGGACAAGTTGCTAAACTTGTAAGATATAATTAACCTTGAGCACTTAGCAGTTTCTCGGCGGTTTCGATGGTGCTAATATTCTGTTTCTAACTTGCAGGTTGGATAGGAGAAAGCAGCGGAAGGTCAAGGATTTGGACAGGCATCACAGGAAGTATATCATACAGTTCGCGCTTAGTGTGGAGCAAGCTAAGGCTGGAAAACGAGCCCAGCTTCGTGAGCACTGCCCGATCGCGTTCAACAACTATCTCACATGGTTTCTTGCAAGTACCCGTGTGGAGGTATGCAAGCAGACAACTGTGAAGACAACATATGCACAAAGTACTTTACGACACATAGTAGTTCATAACACATAGTACTTCAACTTGAGGAGTAGTTCATACAACCAAATCGAGGAGGAAATACATAGTACTTCACGACACATAGTAGTTCACAACCAAATCGAAGAGGAGTCCAAAATACATAGTAGTTCACAACCAAATTGAAGATGACATAGCTCTATTGCGTAGAGCAAGGCCCCTATCCCTTCTTCTTCTTCCTCTTCCTCCTCCCTTTTCCTTATGCGGTGAGCCTCCTTAACCACCCTCTCCATGAATATCTCGTTCTCCCTCTCTTTTTTTCCAGCTTCGAATGCCCAAAGTTTCAAGGTTCTTTCTTCATAATCCTTGAGACGCTTCTTCTGTGCCTCCTCACATTTCCTCTTCAACGCATGCTCCCTAGCACGACACTCATAATCTGCTCTCTCTCGTTCTTATTGAGAAAGTCTTGACCCTTGGGATCAAGTTTTTTGTGTGCGAGCAATTTGTTGAACAAAGTGGCGAACCGCTTGTCGGAGAAAGCGAGACAACAATCTTGAAGATCATCGGCCAACTCCTTAAGGCCACATGCCCTATAGAAGTTCGAACAAAAGGGCCTCATGCACCATCGATGGTGCAACGGAGCATGCCCGGGAATGTGAATGTCCACCGCGTTAAGAATTCCTGGATGCCGATCCGATATGACACAAATTTCCCTCTGAGCGGGTAACACCTTGGTCCTCAAAAGACGCAAAAACCACTCCCAGTTGTCATTGTTCTCCACCTCAACCAAAGCAAATGCTAATGGCAACACCCGATTATTGGCATCACTTGCTATCGCAACCAACAAGGTGCCCTTGTATTGTCCGGTCAAGAACGTGCCATCAATGGCGATGACTGGCCTACAGTGTTCGAAAGCCCTCACACATTGCTCAAACACCCAAAATGCACGGCCAAATACTCGGACTTTCCTTCCGTCATGAACCGTTGTTTTTTCGCCATGAGGCTCGACCACATGAACCATGCCCGGGTTTGTGGCGGCCATGGCTAACAACAACCTAGGGATTCGGTTGTATGCTTCCTCCCAACTACCATATAGCATCTTAAATGCGGCTTGCTTCGCCTTCCATGCCTTGCCGTATTTCACCTTGTAATGAAAGATGGCTTTCACAAGGTCAATGACATGTTGGATGCTCATTGTTGGAAGTGTGGATATTGAGTTGGAGAGCCTGTAAGCGATGAACTCGGATGTGAGTTGTCTGTGGTCTTGGGACACAACCTTGCCATCCACCCTTTTGCCTCGGCACATGTGAGTTGGCACACAACTCACTATGTGCCAAGTGGGACCTCCTTTCCATGGTCTTGCATGCACAATCCACGGACATTTTTCATCTTCACATGCACATGCAACCGTGTAGCGCACATTGACGTCCGAGTTCACCACCTTGTGTGGACGATAATGCGTAACCGAGTAGTTGTCGAGCCACATCTTCAATTCCAAGAAGGTTTCGAACTTAGACCCGCGAGCAATCCCGTTCTTGCCGTCATCCAGATCACGGTGAGATCTTGGCAAAACCCCAAGAGATATACCTTGGCCACCATCTAGCACGGCTTCATCCGCGAGACTAACATCCTTGAACAATGTAGTCCGATGATCCCGACCGAATACCTTCTCGAAAGCTTCGGCCTCCTTCACCGTGAACCCCTCCTCATCAACTTGTTCATCGGGACCTTCGTCATCCGAATCCGATGCATAGCCACGGGAATAAGGGATGGAATGGTCCATTGTCTCTTGCAAATGATATTTGTCGAGATCACCCACATTGTTGTCATGGAGATCAACTTCATTGTCATCGTCCGCATACTCATCATTCTCCTCTTGCAAAGCTTCATTTTGGTTGTTTGGAAACGGGCTCAATGTTGGCCTCACTTCTTGGGTCAAAAGTGGTTCAACAATTTCATCAAGGTTCAAGGGTGGGGGGCTACTAGCAACCAAAGGGGAGGGGTTCCGATTCAAGTCCAAATGCAAACTTGAATCAACCTTCTTCGTTGCAAATAACTCAAGAGCCTTGTCTAGTGATTCGGCCACCGTCTCCTTGTATGCAACCCAACGTTGCTCCGAGTTGACACGCATTGTCTTCCAACGGATGTGCATTCCAAAACCAACATTATGCCTTCCCTCCAACTCAATGATATCACTAGGGTCCATCCAATTCAAATCTTTCCTCACTTGTTTCAAGAGCTCCGCATAGCTAGGACTATTATCAAACACCATGTCAAGCTCATCCTCTTATCTTTTAGAATAACTTAGTAAAAAAAGTAAAAGTAATAAATAAAATGAATCTCCTAACTCGGTAGCGTGTCCGGTTCAATATTGCCTTTCAAGAAGGCGTCTTTGTCCCCATGATGAACAAACACACATGTTCCTCCCATCCCTATAAGCATTCAAACAACCCTATAAGCATTCAAACAACACAACGTAACATTTCTTCCATGAGTACTAATCCAAGGATTAACACGGAATACAAACCCTAACATATATATGAAACAACAACCCTAACCCTAACCCTAACCCTTGACCCAACATAACAACACCCATAACCTTAACCCTAACATACTAACAAGCCTAACCCTAGCACCAACATAAGAACACCCATAAGAATAACCCTAACATACTAACAAGCCTAATCATAGGAAATTGGCAAACAAACATCTCACATCTCCATGCAAATCTCTACATCCATACAAAACTAGGGTTTCCCCAAACTAGCAACAAATGAGCAATTTGTTAACATTACTTGGATCAAAACAAGGGGATCGGAGAAGATTACCTTGAGGGAGGGTTTGAGTTCGAAATCCACAGACAAAATCTTCAAATTTGGAAGATTTGGGGAAGGATTTGAGAGGGGGAGAGAGGGGGAGAGAGGACAAATCTCGGGTGGGGATGCTTTGGGGGTTGGGGTGTGTGTGGGGGGAGTGGGGGAGGGGGGTCACCAGCCAACTAGTAACAGACAGTGCAGCTCCTAAGGCCTAGGCGCTGCACATTACATGTGTGGCACCTAGCTCTGAGGCGCTGCACTGCTGGGTGCGGGCCCAGGGGCTGCCACGCTGGACAGAGGTGCAACGCCCCAAAGCTAGGCGCTGCACGGTAGGGTGTGACGCCTGCGTGTCAGGCACCACTCAAAAAGGTCAGCCGAGTGAATTTGTTTTAGGGGCAGTTCATTTTGTGAATTGATTTCGTCGACAGGTCAAAATTGTCAAATTTGCCCAGTCGTCCCTCCATACCTCCAATCCTCGGCGGCGCAACCGTGCTCTCGAAGGCACGATGTGTAGCATGTGTGGCATCTCCTCATCAGGGCTTGTTTCGAACTTCCCAGTCACGCTGCTGTGCTGGAGAAGAAGATGAATAAAAAAAAGACAAAGATAAATAAAATTTAAAAAAGAAGATAAAGACATCGCAACAAAAAGAGAAGGCAAAGATTTTTCTTTTTTAAAGCAGTCTTGCTAAATCTCAATCGACTGAGACTTCGTTATGTCTCAGTCGATGCTACATTCGTGCGATTTTACATTGACATCCGTGCATTTTTCCCTCTTTTTTTTCTTACATCTTATGTCATTTGACTGAGATTTGGTTAAGTCTCGGACAAATGTTTACTACCACCAGTGGTAGTTACCACCACTTGCGTTTTGTATGTTGTATATAGTACCTATCAAATCGAAGAGTATGTACGTGTAGTATGTAGTATATAAGAATGTTTAGGTAGTATATATACTACTTTTTTGGTAGTATGTATCGTATTTTGAATATGCTCTTTTTTACGTAAAAAAATATTTACGTATTTCATAAATATAATAAAAACCATGGGCCAACTTGCAATTTTTTCGTGTAACACACTTTGAAATATCTTGTATATATTATATGAACATACTTATAATAATAAATCAGTATATATGCTACCACATAATGGTATATGGGACATGTGGGGTAACTACCCCTAGATGGTAGGATGTATTTTTCCTATATATATATATATATATATATATATATATATATATATATATATATATATATATAAACACAGAAAAAATAGTAGGGACTATTAACGAAAAAGGGTTTCCGCCCGCTTTATATTATAAAGCAACCATCACCGCATACATTCGAGAGGACCGATACAAACACGCGCCACCACCGCACTCCACATACACACCCAAGGCAAGATACAAAGGTGCCTGACACCGACAGACCACCCCAACGACAATAGTAGGGACTACACAGTATCGTTTTGAGCCCATGATGAGATAGGTAAGGGACGGCCGGCTCGGACGGGCAACGGTATATCTCGCTTATAGCGAAGCCTAGCATGCTCTCGCGTTAGGCGCCTCCCCAAATGGGCCGCCCAGGCACGAGGGACGCCATGGCACCATTTGAAAAAATGATAACCAAGCATTTGAAAATTGATAAATTTGTTTAAAGAAAATGTTTCCCATGTATATGAAAAATATATACAAAAAAAAAATACAATGCGTGTGAAAAAATTCTATCATGTATTTAAAATATGTTCATCAAATACTTGTAAAAATGTTAAACAATGATGTGAAAATTGGTAATCAAGCATTTGCAAAATGTAAATATGTATAAAAAAATGTTGAACGAACATGTATTAAAAAAATGTCAAACTGGTATTTATAAAGTGTTCATCAGGCATATGAATTTTTTAAAAATGTTTATAAAAAAGTTAACCATGTAATCACAAATGTTAATCTTATCTTTGAATTTTTTTAATAAACCATGTAATCACAAACTTGGTTAAGTCTCAGTCGACTGAGACCTAACCATTCCTTTTCTAAAGAGAAAAGAATATATTTTGTGTATAGAAAAAATGTTGTATCTCGTGTAGCATGTCTGGCATCTCCTCATCATAGCCGTCTTGTATCTTGAATCCGGTCGTCTTGTATATCGAATCAAGGATTGTTGGAATTTCGTAGTGATGCTGCTGTGCTGGAGAAGGAGATGAATGAATAAAAAAGAAAAGACAAAGACATGGCAACAAAAAGTGAAAGCAAAGTTTTTTTTGCGTATAAAGGTTTTTTTTCTTTATAAAAATAAAAGGGAATAGAAAGAAATAGTAGGGACTACTCAGTATCGGGGCGAGCCCATGATGAGATAGCTAAGGGACGGCTGGCTGGACGAGCAACACTATATCTCGCTTAAAGCTAGACCTAGCAGCGTGCTCTTGTGTCAGATGACTCCCCAAATGGGCTGGCCAGGCGCGCAGGATGCCTCGGCGTCGTGTCTATTTTTCTCTTTTTTGTTTTAGTTTTTTTAGTTTTTTGACTTTCGTTTATATTTCCAAATATTATAAGTAAATGCATTACAAAAACCATTTGAGAAACTATTAACCAAGGTGTATAAAGAAAATGTTTCTCATGTATACATAAAATGAATAAAAAATATACAATGTGTATGAAGACAAGTTGATTATGTATTAAAAAAATTAATCAAGCATTTGGAAAAATGTTAAGTAAGTACATAAAAAGTTTTAATCAATCATTTAAAAAATGTTAAATGTGTATTGAAAAATGTTGACCATGTATTAAAAATTCTTAACTTGTATTTTAAAAATGTTAATGAAGCATTTACAAAATGGTAAATGTGTATAGAAAAAAAGTGGACATGTATAAAAAAATTAATTAAGCATTTAAAATATGTTAAAATGTGATATAAAAAATTTGACATGTATTAGAAAAATGTTCTTGACGTATATGACCAATGTAGAATGAAAACTAAAAAGAAAGAAAGAAACAATGACAACCAAAAAAAAAAAGAAACCAAAGAAAAGAAAAAACCTCAAGTGCAAAAAAAATGAAAAATAGTGAAAACCGATACATAAACAAAGGAAAAAACCATTGAACACCGAGGAAGGAAACAAAAAAATGAAGAAAAAAAAGAGAAAGAAAAGTAAACCGATGAAAACCATGAAAGAAACAAAAGAAAAAACTAAAAAACCAAAGTATAACTATGAAAAAAAAGAAAACTCAAGACGACTGGTAGAGAAAAAAGAAAACAAACACAAATAAAAGAAACAAAGAAGAAGAAAAATCCGAACGAGTAAAAACGGTGAAAATCGAGAAAGAAACAAAGAAAATTGAAGAAAACAAGAAAAAGAAAAAGGAAACCAAGGAAAGCAAATAAAAACGGAGAAAGAAACAAAGAAAAGCAAAGAAAGCAATGAAAAACCAAAGAAAACCAGTGCAAAGGAGTTGAAAACTATTTCCATGAGAAAGAAAGAAAGGAAGCAGGAAAAACTAAAAAAGCAAGAGAGAAACAAAGAAAACCAAAGGAAATGAAGAAAAAAAGTAAAAGAAAAAAAACCGACCCCCCCCCCCTAGAAAACAACGACATGCTACAACAAACGCGCGTCTTGGATGGGAACCCGTGCGAGGAGCTACCGAATGAAGGGAAGAAAATGAAACAGGCCAGCCACATTACATACGCGAGGGGAAAAAACTTCAGGCGTGAGGAGCGTATATCTCGTATACAGTGGCGGAGGCAGGGGGTGGCCAGCAGGGGCCAAGGCCCTCCCCATGATCACACTTTCCTTTGTATTATGCATGTGAACAGTGAATATTTTTTAATTTTCCTTTAAGCCGGCCCTCCCTAACATCAAATTTCAGGTAATCCTGCATCCGCCACTGCTCGTATATCTTGCTATAAGCGAGCTATAGCTCCCTTGGGCTTGGACTTGTTTGCGTCTACTTCTTTGCACACTTGGGGTAGCCCGAGATGTGTGTGAAGCCCAAATTGAATGTTGATGGGGTTGTGCCAAGACATTCAAAATAGAGGAGTTGTTGGTGGGACCAACTAAGGAGTTGTTGGTGGGACCAACTAACGAAGGAGCGCTCCTTCGGGAGCCTCCCCAAGGGTGTCCCGCTCTGAGCGCTCCCTCTGGATTTTGTTTTCTATTTTTCCGCAAATGTTTTCGGCTTCTCAAATGGGTTTTTTCTGGTTTTTTGGGCTTTTCGGTTTTCCACCGGTCTTTCTTAACTTTTGGACAAACAAAAATTATTTTAAAAAAATTTGCGCGAAAAAACACGGTATTTTGCTTCCATGAGAGGCACAGATTTGCTTCGTGAGACGCACGGGTTTGCTTCCGCGAGAGGCACGGCCATGCCTCTCGGAAACGAAAAAGAATATATTTTCTTTTGTTTTGCCCTTCTGTGAGAGGCATGGATTTTCTTGCGCGAGAGGCATAGATTTTCTTTCGCAAGGGGCACGGCCGTGCCTCTCGAAAACGAAAAAAAAACCTTTTCCTTCCGCGAGAGGCACGGATTTGCTTCCCCGAAAGGCACGGTTTAGTTTCCGCGAGAGGCACGGTCGTGCCTCTTTCAGAAAGGATAAAAAACATGTGTTCCCGGTTCTGTTTTTCCGTCCGGTTTTTTTCGCAAAAAAAAAGTTTATCAAAATCTATCAACATGGGATCTAGTTTTAAAGATCTCGGCGCGAGGAATGTATCGGTGAAAACGGTTTAAGATTTGGACGTACGGTTTAAGAGATAAAACATTTAAAATAAAGGGATCTACGAAAAAAGGAAAAACTCTCATGTTGTGACGGGAGTGATCTTTGCAAAGAGTGCTCCCTAATTAGTGATTTCGGAAGTTGCTACGGTCATTTACAGGGACGACCATGGCCATTAATTGGGTTCTTCATCGATCATTTTTTATGATATCTCGGAATCTTCAATTATCGAAGCACTTGCATGCCCGGGAGGCTTTGTCTTTGGCCAAGGATCTGCTCTTAACCCATATCCTTATATCCTCTAATTGCCAAACAGTGATTAATGATATTTCTCATAACACGGGCAGGTGGCATCAATGGCGGAGCATGAATCAAATATTAGGAGGGGCCAAATGAGTGTATATGACATAGGAAAGGCTAGGGTGATCAGAGGAGGGGGGGGGGGGGGGGGGGGGGGGGGGGGGGGAAGGCCCGGAATTGTCCCCATGACGCTCCGACACTGGGTGGCATGGTGCTATCGTTAAGGAAATCAAGGTTCGTGTACATGAGTTTAAACTTGTAGGTTCATCCATGAGAGTAGAGGTAGAAGTTTTTTAGCTGAAATTTTGTTATCGCTTGCTTTCAATAGACGTGTTTGGCTATTGCAGCCACATGACATTGTAATAATTCCCATGGACCTACTTGTAAATAAAGCAACGTATTTTCCCTAAAAAAGGCTACTGTCGTTGTGGCAACCATTTAATATTTGGAACCCAACATGAATACTCACTCATTACTTTCTTCATCTAGTGCCTAATGTCGTTGTGGCTAATGTTGTGGATACACTAGTAGAAAACGGGCCTTTAGTCCCGGTTCCAGAGGGCCTTTAGTCCCGGTTCTGGAACCGGGACTAAAGGGTCGGGACTAAAGCCCAACACCTTTTGTCCCGGTTTGCTTATGAACCGCGACTAAAGGAGCTCCACGCGGCCGGTTTCTAGAGCTCCACCTTTAGTCTCGGTTGGTAACACCAACCGGGACTAAAGGACTTTTTTTGAAATTTGGTTTTTCTGAATTTTTTTGAAAAAAAAATTTTGAATTTTTTTTCAAAAGTTTTTTTGATTTTTTTTTATTTTCAAATTTCTGAATTATTTGACAATTTAATCTCTAATCACCCCTCATCACTGCTCAAGTATGTACCACTCATTCCAAATCGTCTAACTTCCCGGCTGGTCACCCATTCTCTCACTACACCAGACTAAGCACGCTTAACTTCTGAGTTCTATTCTCCCTAGTTTCCAAATCTGCACCTGCTGTTTTCCTGACAATAGTAAGCTGTCAATCCTATTAACCCTTAGGAGTTCAACTTGAGCATGAAGCACCGTTTGAGTTTGAAACTATTATTCTAAAAAACAATAATTAATTAGTAACACTATTATTTCTTGAATAAGTAGTTTGACCATAGTTTAACCAAAGATTCAAAAAAACTTAAATTTAAGGATATCTTTTTTTCCGTTCAGAATTTGAGGATTCTAAAAATTTGCAAAATGGCCTAAGGCCGTCAAAATCGGAAACGGATTTTCAAGCTGAACATTTTGATATATTATACATTTTTTTCCGACATCGTATGCAAAAGTTATAGCCGTTTTACTTTTTCATAACACTTTTTTGTATAACATGTCAAAATTTATGCTTTTTAATTTTCCTAACTAGTAGATGTAGTAACATAACTGTATCTCGAAGGATTTTATTTTTTGAAGTTTTTATTATTTTCTTTTATTTTTTTTTCAAAACTGAAATGGCGATAGGGGGTGGGGGGGGGGGGGGGGAGGTAGAGTTTGATTGTGTCCAACAGAATCATACTACAACATGGTGTCCATCCAATCCTACCGTCGACTACATCTGCTAGCACCGTCCCAGACAGAGTCAGAACTAAGGTTAACCAAGCCAGAGTCACGTTCTATTAAAGTGGCAAAAAGAATTACTTTTAATAAAGCAAAACTAATTCTATCAACTATTATTAAAGGCTAAACAACTATTAATACAAAACTTTAGCAAAATTAATATTAAATAATTATAAAAATATATCTACTGTTGTCTAACAGAAGCATACTACAACATGTTAAAATCTACAGAAAGAACTAACTAAAAATAATTGAAAACAACAATTAAAGGACTAAAACAACTATATAAGCAAAACAATACTGTTTTAATTAAAATCATAATATAAATTATTCTAAAAATAACCAAATAAATCTTACTGTGACAACAATCTAACATGTGACTAGGAGCAAAAAGAATTAAATTTAAAACTATTTTTAAACTCAAATTATTCACAACCTAGGGTTTGAAGCAAATTTGAAAAAATTCATATTTAAATCATTCAAATTTGAAAAATAATTGCACAAACAGAAACTAGACAAAATTTTGAATCTAATGCAAAAAGAATCACTCAAAAACATCAAATATCCTAAAAGATATAAGCAATTTAAAACAGAAACTAAACACAAAAAACAAATGGAAAAACAAAAAACAAATTTCAAAACCCCTTTAGTCCCGGTTCTGTGCTCCAACCGGGACTAAAGGTTAGACCTTTAGTCCCGGTTGGACCTTTAGTCCCGGTTGGAGCCACGAACCGGGACTAAAGGGCATCACGAACCGGGACTAAAGGGCATCACACCCTTTAGTCCCGGTTCGTGGCTCAAACCGGGACTAAAGGTCCCATTTGAACCGGGACTAATGCCTGCCCAGCGCCCTAGCCGCTCGAACCGGGACTAATGTGTAGATTGAGTTGGACCAAACCCCTGTTTTCTACTAGTGATAGATGGTTTGGCGCAAAAGTTCCTCTTCATGGACACAAGTGGGTTCTCGTGTAGTCGATGCACGCAACATTAGACATACCATAGAACTTCTTAAAATTCAACACTCAGCTCGCCATAGGCCAATGGAACATTTGGATGGGGAAAGCTCAGCGAGCCGAGGCTACAACATCCAAGATATGGGTCCTCTTCTTGAATCTATCTTAGAACTTCACCCTTCTTCTAAATGTCATCGCCTCGACTCCGAGTCCATGATCTCTACGAGTTTCATTGCATCAGTAGGAGATTATCTTCCTAGGTTTTGCGGGACATGGAGAGGGGTAGCAAGTAATTCCTGTAGAAACAAATTATTGAGCATGATTGGTTTGAGACCAACATTTTGGCTAGCCAAATGTTAGCATTGCTAAATATTGACAATACCAAGACTTGCTAAATATTGTCAACTTTATGTGAGATGGACAAGAACACTTGGTAACCAACCAATTAGTAGCCAATTTTGGCATAATACCAAACATTGGCGCCATCTTTTGGCACCAAAACAATTACGCTCATTGTAGGGGTTTGTGGCGGATGTTAGTGACAATTAATATTATTTGTTTTGAGAAAATAAATTTGTTTGATACTTGCAAATCTGTGACCATGGTTACGATGAATAATACTTACTAGTCATGATTAGGTTGTGCACGACGAGTTTGCTCAATCTATGGGTATCCATTTTGAACTGATCAGGCTCGTCCCTACAATTTCTAGATCACAAAGTTACTGTGCCCCAAGTTTTATACTTTTGCAAAAAACAATCTCTGCATGTGCTTTTCTCATAAACGTACCATTTATGTGTCGCGTAGCAATGATAAACCCAATATTTCATGCCAACACGCGGCGTACGCCCATGGTGTGAAATAGGGTTGTGTTTGTGGAGTGGAGTAGAAGGTACTGTTCCTGCACATGCTCGGTTTCGAGGACGGAGATCATGGGGAGTCTCCTCGACTATCATCCCTTTCTTTTTAAATTTCAATAATATACTTCATAGTGTAGTAAATAACCGCATTAGAGATGCAGTTTACCTTGTTTACCAACTCCTGACTGCGTAACGGTGCTCTTCTAGGCCGGATAGATAGTCAGTAGACCATGATGTAGTTGCATCATAATAATTGAATAGAGATATTCGATAAAGGAAAATAACTGATTAAAATATTCAATAAATTTATCCTTTTAGAGTTTTCGGTTTACACCCCATACCCTGAAAAGGTAGTGTTTTATGGAACACATCACTGAACTCTAGGTGGCATTGTAAAAACGCCGAACATGATATTTTTTTTCACTGTTTGAATACTTCAGGGATGTTCTTTGTTGCGAACATTTGGCAAGCCATATTCTCACGGATCCGCTGGTTTTCCGCTACATTTTCGATGGAGTCCCTCGATGGTCGGGCAGTCATTGATTGCTTTGTCGGTGTATGGTTTAAATGGGGTGCGCGATCCTTGCATCGTATCTTTTTGGGGACCCATGGGTTGCATGACGCTATATTTGTGTCGGCGTTATAGCCCCTAAGAGCATCTCCAACAGCCTTTGTATATCTGCACTCACTTGCTATTTTAGAAACCCAGACCAAAAACCTACTCCAACAGCCTTTGTATAAGTGGTCCCCCACCAAAAAAATTTGCAAAGCTTGCTATATTTGCACCCACACTTTGCATATTTGCAAAGCCAAAGGCCACTTTGTAAATTTTTAGCAAGCCTCACTTTGTCTCTATGACAGGTGGGTCCGTGTACTAGTGTGTGTGCTGCGTGTGGGCTGTGTGTGTGCGTGTATGTGTGTGCGCGTGTGTACGTGTACGTGTACATGTTTTTTTATGTGTACGTGTACGCGTGTGTGCTGCATGTGTACGTGCATGTGTACGTGTGTGTGTGCTGCGTGTGTACGTGTGTGTGTGTGTGCTGCATGTGTGTGTACGTGTGTGCTGCGTGTACACGTGTGTGTGCTGCATGTGTACGTTTGTGTGTGTACGTGTGCGTGTGCTGCATGTGGACGTGAGTGTGTGCTGCGTGCACGCGTGTGTGTGCTGCATGTGTGTAAGTGTATGCGTGTGTGCGTGGGTATGTGTACGCGAGTTGTGGTAGTATATGTATCCATGTACGTAAGCTAGTGTGTAGTGCATATGACAAACTGTCCCCACGTGTCATTGTGTGTTTTGTACAAATATAGCAATCCAATATACAAAGGCTGACAAAGCATAAATTGGTTTGGATTGCTATACCTTCTCTCTTCTCTTGCTATATCCACTTTTTACCAATCCATTATAGAAAGGCTGTTGGAGATGCTCTAAGCTAACTTGTTGGTTTGAGTGATCTGCCCTATTTTTGGTGGGTTGTTGTTGCTCGAGAATTCTTTTCCTGTGGGATTTTCTAGTACTACGATGTGGTGGCCTATATAACCACTGGTTCAATACTTAGCCGCAAAGTTAGTGTCTTTATGGTGGGACGACTTCTGTCGTGTGGCTAATACATGTTATATTGCTGAGCATATGCCAGAAGCCTCAGCTTGTACACAATTGTGTAAAAGTATAGGCCAGAAGCGGGTTTTGTAGTATAACCATTATTAAAACTTCATATATTGTTGCATGTAAACCAGTATTCAACAATATGAATTTTTATACGTGCTTTAAAGGGAAAGAGACAAGTGAATAGTATCACACGAAGGCCGGAGGACCCTAAATGGACGCGCGTTTTGTTCGTTTTTCGTCCGTTTGGGTTGGCCAGACGGACGTGCGTGTCCGATACGGCAGGCGCGCCCAACGGAAGGCTGACCCATTTATGCCGACGTGGCCGAAACTGACTAATTAAACATAGTTATACGTAAATAAATGGCCGGTCAAACGCCGGCCAAAGTCCACTTAAACAACTAGAAAATTAAAAAACTCTAATAAACATCCGCACGCTGCCCTAGTAGACAGCCTTGCCCTTGCCCTTGCCGTCGTCGTTCTCTCCGTCGGTGAGGTCAATGAAGACGGGGGGAGGCCTAGCCCAACAGAACGCGGCCTGATAGGCCGGTAGGGCAGGCTCCTCCGGCGTTTGCTGCGGCGGCGGCATAGTGGCGAGGCGGGCGCGCTCCTCCTCCTCCTCCTCAAGCCGCAGAGCCTCCTCATTGCGGCGCAGCATCTGCTCATATCGCATCTGTCGCTCGCCGTCGGCCCCCTCCTCGGCGAGCCAACGCGCCTTCCAGCGCTCAAGGTGGGCCGCCTCTTCTTCCGGCGTGGAGGCGAAGTAGCAGGGAGGCGCGCTCACCCACTCGCGGAGCTGGCCGGTCCACGAATAGGACTCCTCCGCCCAAGTGGGGGGCGGCGGTGACCGCTTGCGCGTGGGCGTTGGCTCGTGCTTCGGCTCCGGCTCGGCCTTGGGCTCGACAAGGGGCGGCGCCGGCGGCGGTGGCGGCACGAACAGGGGCGCCTGGACGGAGTCCCCCGCCACGGACAAAGCTAGGGCTTGCTCCAGCCCATCCCAATGGGCGTCCTCCTCGAGCCGGCTCGCCTCCAGCGCGTGCTGCAGGGCCTCCTCGAGGGCGGCTTGGTACTCCGACTCCGCCTCCCCTTTCTCTGGCTGTACCCGCAGGGACGGCGGTGGTAGGTCGTGGTTGATGTGGACGCTGAGGCGGCGCTCCTCCTCGTGCTCTAGCGCAAACCAGCGCTCTCAGTTGGGGGAGTCTGGCGCGTAGTCACGCATGGCGCGCTGCTCCGGCGTGAGGAGCTCGCGCCGCCGGCGAAACTCCTCAGCGTGCGCCCGCGCGGACCGCGGCGCCGCCGGGACGGGATGCGCTGCGGGTCCAGATGCCAGCCGAGCGACAAGTTGACATCTGGATATGGCATGGGCTGGCGGTACTGCCAGTCCACCGCGCCTGGTGGACTGGGATGTACAACCTGTCCCCTCCCGCTAACGCGGTGGCGTGCCGCGTCTAGCCGCCGGCGACGTAGCAGGCTGCCCGCGGGAAGAGCTCGCTCCGGCGCTGAACTTTCCCTTCTTCCCTCCCTTCCCGTTGAAGAATCCCATCGCTGGCTGGATGCTTGCTGGCTGGCTACGGTTTGCTGCTGGCTGGCTAGGGTTTCCTGGTCGCCGGTGAGGGAGAAAAGGTGGCTAGATGTGGACGGGGTTGTGGATGAGGCCGGCCCCGCCGCACGCGTCCATTAAAAAGGACGGGCACGCGGCTCTTCTACACACTGCCAGGCGGGCCTGGTGTCGGTGGTCGCCATAAATATGACCGCGGGCGGTAGTTCGGCGGCTGACATGCGGGGCCGCGGCGGACACCGAGGCGACGCGTGGCGCGTCCGCGCCGACGCATTTCAGGCACAATTTTGGGCCGGAAATGGGTCCGCGCGGACGCGAAGCTGACGGTTTTTTAGAATGGGTTGGCGCGTTGGGCCAGTTTTTTTGTTCGCGACGACCCAAATGGACGTGGGCGGATGAAATGGGTCACCCAGTTAGAGTTGCTCTTATATATCATCCTCATATATGGTTTGGGTATGAGAGTTTGTGGACAGTCCGGACATATGGAGCATGTATGCGTAGTGGCAGCCATTCTTCGTTAATTGAAGAGTCGAGTCGTCCTCGTAAAGCAAAACAGCTATCTTTGTAGACAAAGCACATGCGTACACGCGTGTTCTTGACTTATCCGCCAGGGCGTACAGGCTCTGTCTTATTTTGGAGCTGGGACTGACAGTGCTCGAGTCAAGTCATCCCGTGTGCTGCAAACGCAAGGTCAGGTCGAGCTGGACCTATCCTTCCAGGCCGCATGCATATGTTTAATTCTCCACCGAGTAGCAGTGCAACTTCGAAGAAGTACAGTGCTGTACTACTCGCTGGTTGGCCAAGTCGGGCAAAGTCACCAGTACTACGTGTTTGCGCTGATGTTCCTGCCAACCGCTAGCTCAGTTCCTGCATTCTTTTTTTTTTTTTGAAAAAGGAGGTTATCCTCCGGCCTCTGCATCCGAAAGATGCATGCGGCCATATTATTGAACAAGTTCAGCAAACATAAAATCTGTAATCCGGAGTACAACTCACAAAGGGAGCATAAATGAAAAAGGCTAAGCATCAAATCCACAACCGGCTAGATGAGACTACATTAATGACCTATCCTATTATGCGACCGCCATCCAAACCGGTTAAAAATAACCCGTGCTACCATCTCTCATCAGTTACACCCAGTAGTGAAATGGAGTGCCAATGGCGGACATCGCTGATTAATCGATGCGCGCATTGCACCGCTGCCTTGTTGTACGTATATACGTTCAAGGGCCTGCGAGCTACACAGTACCGCGTCCTAAATGACCTGTCCGTGGCTAAAATTCTGCAAAAGCCTGAGTGTGTAGGTGAAAGCGTTAAGCCCTGCAGCTTTCTGACGACATAGCACCAGCAGATGTTAATTCAGACTTGGTAACAGTAAGTTTTATCTACTCTAGCTAGTGCCAGGTAGGAAGTAAATTAACCGGTCGTCGATCGAGCTAGGCGGTTCCATCAGTCGTTGCCTTCACGGCTACCACTGGGCCGGTCTGGGTGCATGGCCATACGTGATGTGCTTTCAGCCGTTCACCACCACTGTCCACTGGTCAGTCAAGGTAGCAGGATCAGTCACAGTACTGTAGTACTCCTTTCGTCCAAAAATGTTTGTCCTAAGCTTGTTTCTAGAATTTGAATTTTTGCTTTATTTTTTTGTTTCCACTTGGCAAAATTTGTTGAAACTTTCCCAGATTCAATATAATGGTTGTGTGGATTTTTAAGAGTTTTTTCAAATTTTTGTGAAAACTTTTTTTTTGGCCAAAATTTGACCCAAATTGACTGGGCGCTTACTGGACGTTGACCGCATGGTCAGCAGTCAAAAAACCGGTCAAAATAAGTCAAAAACCACCTCAGGGTTGTCTTTTGTCCGGTTTTGAAAGTTCAGGGTTGCAAAGTAAATGGTTTCGTAGTTCAGGATTGTGTTTTAGACTTTGGTGGTAGTTTGAGGTTGTAATATGGACTTCTCTCTTCTTGCTTCCCCAGAAAAATTTCTGTAACATTGTATCTATCTGCTGACATAAACCTCTAGGTAAAAGAAAGCATGACATAGAGAAAGTGGGCACAACTTGGGCAACTGATTTTATAAGAATTTCCTTCCGTGAGGATGCCATGCACTTCTCTATCCACCCCTTCACCTCGTTCCACAATCTATCCTTTATATATTTGAATGTCCCGTTTTTTTATTTCCCTACATCCGAGGGTAGTCCAAAGTATCTTTCTGATAATGATTCATTGGGTACATTCAGAATTCCTTTGATAGCTGCCCTTCTCTCATTTGGGCAGCCCTTACTAAAGAAAACGCTGGATTTGTCAAGATTAACTTTCTGTCCTGAAGCATCACAGTAGTTTGATATAATATTCATCATTTTAGTAGCACCCTCTTCATTGGCCTTGAACATCAAGAAGCAATCATCCGCAAATAGTAGATGATTTACCGGGGAGCGGTGGGGGCAACCACCACACCCCTGACATTGTCATCCCCACTGTTAGCTCTTAACAAACAAGAAAGGCCCTCTGCAGCTAAAAGAAAGAGATATGGAGAAATAGGGCCCCCCTGCCGTATGCCCCTAGTTGGGTGGAATTCTTCAAGCTTGCTTCCATTCAAAAGAACAGTGAAGGACACTGTTGAAACACATTGCATAATTTTTGTTACCCAAGATTGGCTAAATCCAAGTTTCAGCATGACAGCTTGGAGATAACTCCATTCCACACGGTCATAAGCTTTCATCATATCCACTTTCAAAGCACAAAAAGCATTGTTCTTACTCCTCGTCCTTTTCATGAAATGAAGACATTCATACGCTGCTATAATATTGTCAGTAATGAGTCTCCCTGGAATAAAAGCTGACTGTTCGGGCGAAATAATCTCCAGTAGAATCCTCTTCAACCGATTAGCATAAACCTTTGATATAATCTTAAAGATCACATTACATAAGCTTATGGGTCGGAATTGAGTGAGGGAAGTTGGGTTGGATACCTTAGGGATCAAAACGATGAACGTTCTATTTATAACCTCCGGAGACTCTTCCCCATTCAGTACGCTTAAAGCCATCCTGGTCACATCATCACCACACACTCCCCAATTTTTCTGAAAGAACTGAGCCGGAAAACCATTCGGACCCGGTGCTTTTGTGGGATACATCTGGAAGAGCGCGTCCTTAACTTCATCAGCAGTGTATGTTGCATTCAACATATCATTCATGGAGCCATCAACACGCAAAGGAATGTGAGAGAGGACCTCTTCCATACCCACAGTTCCTTCTGATTCATATAGTTTCTCATAAAAATTTGTAACCATGCCTCCTAGTTCCGCCTCATCTCTGCAGATCGTACCATCCTCACGAATAAGCTGTTCTATTCGGTTCTTCCTCCTTCGCATTGTAGCTTTTTGATGAATTTTTTTTGTATTACCGTCTCCTTCCGCTAACCACTGCACTCGTGAGCGTTGTCGCCATAATATCTCCTCATGAAAATTCAACTCGGCGATTCGTTCCTGTACCTTGAGCTCTTCATGGGACGGGCCAGTCCTTCCAGAAACGGAACGTAGCTCTTCAAGACAGCGTCGGAGGCCTCGCAGTTCCTTTCTGACATGACCAAACGTGCACGAACCCCAACTCGCAAGCGACCCAACCAGTCGCTCTAGCTTCCCTTTCATCCCTTCCACAGAACCAGATTGAACGTCCTCACTCCAGAACCTATCAATCATGGGTAAAAAATCTTGGTGGCGCTCCCACATTGACTCATATCTGAACGGACGATCCACTGCTACACACCTGTTCGCGGCATCCTGGTCTGTGCATAGAACTATAGGACTATGGTCTGATTTGGCAGCAGTCAAATGACGAACAGTAGCGAACGGGTGCAGCGCACTCCAGCTGGCCGTGGCAAGAGCTCGGTCCAGCCTTATGCGGCAAAAGTGTTCTCCCGCTTCTTTCTTTTCGAAGGTCCAATCGACTCCAATATAGCCTAGGTCATCCAATCCACAAAGATCTACAGCTTCTCTGAAGCCACTCATTTGCGACATATCACGCTCATTTGGTCCCATTTGCTCTTCTCTTCTTAGCACCTCATTGAAATCACCGATGCACATCCAGGGGAGAGTAGATTCCCCCCTTAATCTTGTCATAGTGTCCCATGTTTGTTGCCGTAGGCTTCGATTGGCCTCCCCATAAAAACATGTTAAACGCCAATCTTCCCTTCCTTGTTCAGAGACCCATGTGTCAATATCATATCTGGAAAAGTTTTTAACACTCAATTTAACACCATTCCTCCATAACACACCTAGCCACCCCCCGCCCCCACTTCTCCCCGAGCTTCCCACCGCAAAACCTCCATCAAAGCCTAATAAAGATGTTAGGCCTTCCACTCGCTTCTGCGTCAATTGTGTTTCCACCAAACACACCACCGACGGCGCACATTCCTGGACACGGAGCTCTCTTACTGTCGCAGGGTCGCCAATCCCACGACAGTTCCAGCACAAGATCCTCATTGGGCTCGGCGGTCCTCCTCAAGGGAGTCCGCCTCAGTTGTCATTTCAAGATCATCTCCTAAAACACCAGCCCCTTGTCTTCTTCTCTTAACAATAGGGACTTTGCCTGGGGTTAGACCCTGTTTCCCCCTCTTTGAAAGTTGTATTGCCCTCTATCATGAGGACAGTATCTGACACTTTGCCAGCCAAATTCGGGATCCCCTGCCCGCGCACATTCAACATCCCATTATCAGATACTAGACGCTTACGAGCAGTCTTGTTGCTGTCTAGGTCCTCCCTATGGTTCTGATATAAATCCATCATGCCATTAACTCCGTCATTCCACGAACGTCTGCCTGCCGCTGCGGCACCCCTGCCAAACCTTCCAGCACCTTCCCCTTGGCCCCTATCTCCCCTTCCAGCACCTCTACCTCTACCACCCAAGTCTGCCCTTTCTCCAAAACCCCTTCCAGCACCCTGTCTACTTCCAGCAGCATCAAAATTCCATTTGATCCAATCGCCCCACTCACATTTATTTGGGTCATGGATCCCATCACCACACTCATCAACAACATGTCCCATTAGACCACAGAAATAGCAGAAATCGGGCAACTTTTCATAGTATACTAGATATTTTTTCCTTTCCTTAATTGTTATGGCGACAAACCTCACCAAGGGCGTGTTTACATCCAGAAAGACTCTAGCTCGCAGAAATTTCGATGGGTTTATAATTCCCTCTGTGATAATCACTATAATTGGTGGCTCCCCCACTTTCCTTGCGACCTTTTCAGCTAATTCCTTTTTCCTCATCTAGCCATCAGGCACCCCCTCAATTCTGGTCCACACCGGGACCTTGTCCAACTTGTAATCATTCACATTGGTAAAACCATCGTATTCTTGAATTACGACAGCAGCATCACGGAAGAGCTAGGGGCCTCCATCCATGACCCTTTTCCAATGTCCTAGACATTGAAACTGCACGATGAACAAGTTGGATCCCTTCATTTTGAAGGTGATTTGCTGCGCCGGCGACCATGCTGTGCGCATAGTATTGAACAATGACGAGTGACTAAAGGTTCGAGTTGTATGAACCCTAAAGATTGCCAGCCACCTGACCTCCTTGATCAGATCTTCTAGTTCCTCCGAGAAATCCAAGTCCGTCTCCTCCTCTCCGCAGAGATTTAAACCTTCAAATCGATCTTCAAGACTTGGTTCCGGCCCCCACTCATAATCTTCTTTCTCTTCATCCTGCTTCTCCCCAGAACCTGATCCGCTCCCTCCTTCCTACGATCGTCCCCACCATTGCTTCCCAAATTCACCTTCTCCCCATGATTTATGGTCCCGTCTGCCTTCTTTCCCCCCAATTCGTCGTGTTCAACCCGATCTGACCCCCTTTCCCCCACCGCACCAACTGTGGCGAGCGACGGCTCTGCCATGCCGCTGAGGATTCGTCCCCCGACGAGGTTGAAACTCACGCCCCCCCCCCCCCGAGAGAGCCCCGGTTGATGCAAGGATTTGGTGTGCTCCGATGTAGTTCGCCGGAGGAAAGGTAAACCCTAGAATCGCCTCCTTTGCCCTGAGAACCGGAACAATGACGTTTGGGGTAGGTAGGTGGTAGTTCTCCTCGTCTGAAGCACCCTGCAGCGCCATGCGTGGGCTGGCCCGATAGCGCGTTTTCTCAGTCTTGTGTTCCTTATTTTTTCTGATCGCTGCTTGTTTCGCTTTTTTCCCTTTTTACTTTTGTATTTTTATATATTTATCGTTTTTCTTTTTTTTTCTTCGTTATGCTTCCTTATTGTCTCTTTCTTGGTTTTCTTGTTTTGTTTTCTCCCTATTCTTTTTTGCACTGTTTTTTCTCTTGTTTTTTGTTTTCCTTTTATTTTTTTCCTATTTTATAATTTCTTTTTTGTTTCTTTCTCATTTTTCTTCGGTTTTGTTTTCCAAAAGAAGTCTATATATTTCATATAAATCAGGTACATTTTAATACACATTTAACAATTTTTAAATACATGATTAAGTTTTTAAAATATATGTGTTGTTTCCTATTTTGTTTTTCATAAAAAATATTTTTTTATGCATCAGGAACATTTTGGGTACACATAATTAACATTCTGAAATACATGATTAACATTTTTATAAATATATTTTTTGATGGGTACTTTTCTACATATACCTTCTAAGTTTTTTGTATACATTGGGAGCATTGGTTTATACATGTTTAACATTTTTAAATCCGTGATAATTTTTTTTGATATTTAAATTTTGATGTCTACTTTTGTACATACACCTTCTAAGTTTTTTGTCTACATTAGGAGCATTGATTTATACATGTTTCAGATTTCTAAATACATGATAAACATTTTTTCATATTTATATTTTGTTGTCTACTTTTTTAATAGATGTTGTACATTTTTTGTATGCATGTTTAACTTTTTTAAATACATGATTAACATTCTTTTTTATATGTTTACTTTTTGCATGCACATTGTACATTTTACATACACCTTGTACCTTTTTTGTATACATCAGGAACATTATTTTATACACATTTAACATTTTTTAAATACATGAGTAATATTTTTTTCATACTTATGTTTTGATATCTGGTTAGAGCGTTTCCTGGCATGTTCACTGGACCAACACCAGTACTAGAATATGCCAGTAGGCTGGATATTTCTGGGATGCCAACGGCGTGTCCTAGATCTGGACGCCACATAATGCACTAAAAAAAACATAATGCACTCTAACAGTAGCACATGCCTTTTTTCAAACGTCGCTGGTATTTTCTGAAAATACTAGCGGCGATCGAAATGTCAGCCACACAACTAACTTACTACACAGAGTTTTCTTAAAAATATTAGTTTGGTGGCATTAGATGTTGATTTCATCTAGTTTATATGCATACCTTCTATGTAAACATCTGTGTTTCTGAAGGTATATCCTTCACAAAAATCAGAAGTATAGTGGTTCATTTCAGAAAATGAAACCTTTTTCTTAATATAGATTGAAAGAAAAAAAATACTAGATAACCGGCCCGTGCGAATGCACGTGTTGACGACTAGTAGTTTTAATTGGCGGAAAAGGAATTCAGTTGTCCTCTGAGGACATATAGCATGGTGCATTTAACCATATACCGTCTACATATCCTTTTTAAGAAATATAAATGTATTAGGGTCAAGCCTGATAAAGTTTATGGTTGAGTTGATTCTTAATAGCATTACCTGAATATAGCACCCATGCATACATCATATTTTCCCGTTGCAAAGCACGGGCGCTTACCTAGTGTGTGTGTGTGTGTCTCTCTCTCTCTCTATATATATATGTGTGTGTGTGTGTGTGTTTGTGTGTGTGTGCGCGCGCTCAGCAATAGAGAAATAAAAAAAACAATATGAAACAATTAATTCTTTGTTTGCAGCTGGCTACCAAACGACAAGTTAGTGAATGAGTTGCACTGATGTGAATAGAACGTGCCAAGTGTGCACATATCGATCATGGCCACCCATCCACCAAATGAATAGGAACTAACTACGCCATGTGCAAGTTGGCAACAAGAGTGGATTATAAAGTAACCACCGATAGTTTTCAGTGTTTTCAGTGTTTTCTACTCCATTTCCTATATCAAACAAGGAATGACCACAATCGCTCACCATTCATGCAGAGGCCGCACGACAACGTGCCGATGAGTCGCTAGAGCTTAAGAGGTATGGTGATATTAACTCAAACAATGTTTAGGCGAGACTTTCAACAAGTAATGACTCATCATGTTATAAACTATATATCGTTTAGCTTGTTACCTTGCCGTGTGCCTCAAAGGAGTCCCCTAAAAGTATATTTGAAGGGATATGATCAATAAGAGCGACTTGCTGCTAGAGCACAACCTCAGCCACAAGTAGGTTCTTAGCAACAATTAATATTATTTGTTTTGAGAAAAATGATGTGTTTGATACTGTCAAAAGTGTGATCATGGTTAAGATGAATAATACTATACTAGTGATGCTTAGGGTGTGCACGATAGGTTTTCTCAATCTAGGAGTATCCATTTTGAACTGGTTAGGATCGTCGCAAAACTTTGTAGATCGTGAAGTTACAGTGCCCCAAGTTTTATACTTTTGCAAAAGCAAATCTCTATATGTGTCTTTCTGAGAACGTATCATTTACGTGTCGTGTAAGCACGATAAATCCAATATTTCATGCCAACACTGGGCAGATACCCATGGTGAGAAATAGGGTTGTGTTTGTCGAGTGGAGTAGAAGTTACCGTTCCTGCACATGGTCGGTTCGGAGGACCAAGATCATGGGAAGTCTCCTCGACTATTGTCTCTTTATTTTAGAATTTCAATAATATACTTCACAGTGTATTACATTAGAGATGCAGTTTACCCTATTTACTAACTCCTGACTGCGTATTGGGGCTCTTCTAGCCAGGATAGATAGTTAGCGGACAATGGTGTAGTCACATGATAATAATTGAATGGAGATATTCGATAAAGAAAAATAATTGATGAAATATTCAATAAATTTATCCTTATAGAGCTCTTCGGTTTACACCTCGTACCCCAAAAAGGTGATGTTTTATGGAACACATCATTGAACTCTAGGTGGCATTATAAAAACGCCGAGCATGATATATGTTTTCCTATTTGAATACCTTAGGATGCTCTTTGTTGTGAACATTAGGCAAGCCATATTATCACGGATCCGTTGGTTTCCCGCTACATTCTCAATGGAGTCCCTCGGTGGTCGAGCAGTCATTGGTTGCTTTGTCGGTGTCTGGTTGAAATGGAGTGTGCGATCCTTGCATTGTATCTTTCTCCTGGGAACCCATGGTTTGCCTGATGCTATATATGTGTCGGTGATGTATCTCCCAAGATTAACTAGTTGGCTTGGTTGATATGTGATACGTCTCCAACGTATCTGTAATTTTTACTTGTTCCATGCTGTTATATTATCATTCTTGGATGTTTTACAATCATTTTATAGCAACTTTATATCATTTTTTGGGACTAACCTATTGACATAGTGCCCAGTGCCAGTTCCTATTTTTTCCTTGTTTTTTACTTCGCAGAAAATCAATACCAAATGGAGTCCAAACGCAGCGAAACTTTTTGTAGATTTTTTCTGGACCAGAAGGAACTACCTGGGCCGAAGAAGTACTAGAGGGGTGCCCCGAGGGGGGCACAACCCACCTGGGCGCGCCTGGGGGTCCCGACGCGCCCTGGTGGGTTGTGCCCACCTCGGTGGCCTCCCGCACCGCCTCTTTGCTCTATAAATACCCCAATATTCCAAAAACCCTAGGGGAGTAGACGAAACACAATTCCAGCCGCCGCAAGTTCAAGAAACACTAGATCCAATCTAGACACCATCACGGAGGGGTTCATTATCCTCATTGGTGCCTCTCCGATGATGTGTGAGTAGTTCATTGTAGACCTTCGGGTCCGTAGTTAGTAGCTAGATGGCTTCCTCTCTCTCTTTTGATTCTCAATACAATGGTCTCTTGGAGATCTATTTGATGTAACACTTTTTGCGGTGTGTTTGTTGGGATCCAATAAACTTTGAGTTTATGATTAGATCGATATTTTTATCCATGAAAGTTATTTGAGTTTCTTTGATCTCTTATATGCATGATTACCTATAGCCTCGTATTTCTTCTTCGAATCTTTGGTTTAGTTAGGTCGACTAGATCGATTTTTCTTGCCATGGTAAGATGTGCTTTATGATGGGTTCGATCTTACGGTGTTCAATCCCAGGGACAGAAGGGGACATGACACGTATGTATCATTGCTATTAAGGATAACAAAATAGGGTCTATTCCTACATGAATAGATCTTGTCTACATCATGTCATCGTTCTTATTGCATTACTCCGTTTCTCCATGAACTTAATACACTAGATGCATGCTGGATAGCGGTCGATGTGTGAAGTAATAGTAGTAGATACAGGCAGGAGTCGGTCTACTAATCTTGGATGTGATGCCTATATAATGATCATTACCTGGATATTGTCATAATTATTTGAATAAATTGCCCAACAGTAATTTGTTTACCCACCGTATGCTATTTTTCTCGAGAGAAGCAACTAGTGAAATCTATGGCCCCCGGGTCTATTCTTCATCCTATTTGCTTTCCGATCTATTATTTGCCACTTTTATTTTCAGATCTATTATTCTAAAAACCCAAAAATACCTTGCTGCGCTTTTTTGTTACTTCTTTTATTTCGCGTATATTCGAGATCTATTTATCCAATCTATCATAATTTTTCTCCCGTCAACTCGACAATTTCTGGCACCGTTACCCGAAAGGGATTGACAACCCCTTTAACACGTCGGGTTGCAAGTATTTGTTATTTGTGTGCAGGTACTGTTTACATAGTGTTGCTTGGTTCTCCTACTGGTTCGATAACCTTGGTCTCATCACTGAGGGAAATACCTACCGTAGCTATACTGCATCATCCCTTCCTCTTTGCGGAAATACCGACGTAGTTCAAGCGACATCAATATGCCCTCTTTTCAGTGGGCTCTTGTTGCTCGAGAATTCTTTTCCCGTGGGATGTCCTAGTACTATGATGTGGTGGCCTATATAACCACTAATGCAATACTTGGCTGCAAAGTTATTGTCTTTTTGGTGGAATGACTCTTTTCAGTGGGCTCTTTTGCTAAATGCGTGATCTTTTTTCAAATTCGTGTGCTTTTTTCAAATTCTATGAAGCTTTTTGAAAATCAAAGAACTTTTTCATAATGCTTTTTTTTCAAAATCGATGAACTTTTTTTAAAATTGATGAACTTTTTTCAAATCATGGAATATTTTTTATAATTCCTAATATTTTTGTTGTGTGATTCTTTTTCAGTTTCATGACCTTTTTTGAAGCCATGAACATTTAATAAATCGATGATTTTTTTATTTCATGAACATATTCAAAAGCCCAAAAATCGGAGGACAGTTTTTTTCCTGAATCAGCAGGACAGTACAACTAAAAAATGCGAGGAAACGAGTTGATTGAGAGAATGAAGCGGGAGCGAGCATGGGAGTGATGGTTTAATGGGCCGGCCCACGAAGGGGGCACGCGTGGGCGCCGGTTCCTCCAAGTGGCGCTTAAGGCGCCACTTAGGCGCTCCCCACGCTCGCACGACCACACACATCGTCGTTTGTCCGTCTCAATCCTAAACCTAGCCGCCTCGCGTCTCATCCCACCCGCACGGCCTCCTCACAGTGGCGGTGCACGATGGAGGGTGGCAGCGCACACCATGGTCATCGGTAGGGCTCCTAGGGCTTCGGTACTGCAACCTGCAGGCCTTGCCAGTGGTTGTTGGAATATAGGCAAATTCATGGTTAATTCTAGTAAACAATTCATGACTAGAACAGTAATTATCATGCACTAGCTCCAACCCATGTATTCGCATGGGCTAGCAAATTTAGAATATCATCTAGAATATCAGAAAGTCAATTAGGCTCCCGAGCCGAAAAAAAAATCAAGACAAAATTTTTATGTGTACTTAGTCACATCCAAATGCTTCATGCAAATTTTGAGACAAAAATGTTAAGCATTTTGGCTTGTTAAAAAAAAAATTGAACACCAAAAGTTACGCCAAAATGTCACCCAAATTTGTTTTTTTTTGTTTTTGCCGACGAAACACCGCCGCTCCGTTTTGCATGAAAATTGTCACGGATGGCCGCAGTCACAAGCCATTGTTCGCATCTGTCGCTGGCGAGCTTTACTTGACGGTGGGATCCTCCACAATTGTGTTCGATGCCCTGCCACCCCCAGACCATACGGAGACGAAGACAAGCAGTGGTCTTGGATCAAAAGCCCAAAGATCTTTGCTCCGTTCAACTCCTGTTACGTTGTGTCCTTTGCAGTGCACCCCAACGACCGTTTGCTTTTCGTCTCCGAAGCAGCCAGAACCTTCTTCCTGGACACCAAGTGCTCCACCTGGATGGGCGTAGGGAACTGGGTCATGCCATTCAAATGCCATTCCTACCTTGACGGCCAGCTTGATTCCTGGGTAGGGCTCTGCCGCCACAAAGGCGGCGTCGGCCACGTCTGCTCCTGCGACGCCCCGCCCCTAGCTGATTACGCCACAATGTCGACTATGCCGGCTTGGAAGCTCGGCGAGGACCAGCTCTTCAATGCGGACGCTGACAGGCACCTAGGAGCCACCCTTCTCTACCTGGGCGGCATCAGCGACTACTGCCTGATCGAGTCTCGCCTGCACAAGGATCAGGAGCCTTTCGGACACCGTGATGGGCGGCGCCGCCGTGTGTTGCACGTCATAAAGTTTGGTCTCAAGTATGATAAAAGTGGAGAGCTCAGGGCGACGCGATGAACTGCGCGCTCCTACCAGATGACTGAAGGACATGAATTTAATGATGCATGCTTAACTCCTGTGGCTTTCTGGATGTAGTGTAGCCAACTTGTGTTTCTTAAACCATGAATTATGAGTCAAATGTTCTCTTCTGTTTATTTTTTTCAAGTTGAATTTGGTACTTTCCTGAGTTTGTAAGTTTTCAGATTCCAGTTGTAAATGTTACAATCTATATATGTTTGGAAGTTCAAATTATTGAGTTGAGAATTTCATTACCCAGAAATAGTGGATGTTCACTGCACAACCTGTTATTGACAGGCAAGATTCTCTGGGTTTGTTTCCAATTTTCATTGTCTACACAGTACATGGCCGTGTCCAGATTTAGAATAGCTGGATATAAAGAATTAGCGCACATGCATCCACCAAAATGCAAACATGTTACAGTATTACTTAGGGAAACTAGTAGAATGCCTGTGCATTGCAACGGGCTTCTGAAATATTTTTGTTGAAGTTATATGAAGATAACGCACGCTAAATTTTAACGGTCACAATTGCATAATAATTGATGTCCGTTTCACTTGTAGTGTAAACTGATAATAAAATGAAACAAATAATTAATATCATCTACAAGGTCGAAGCTCATTTTTTCCACATACGTCCGGACATGTACGGGCGCTCAACAAGCTCCCCAAAATTCAACTGTTTGGACAGTCCGGGCTCATCCAAATCCAGACCATATGTGAGGAGAAATGTGCTTGTACGGGCTCTCCATCATGTTATCTTCAATGCGCGGGCGCAACTCAAAACTCCATCCCACGACAACACTTTTTCCTGTCGGACCCTTCTCACTCGGTTTCTCGCCGTAGTGGCACATTTCTCACTGGAGCCCTTTCCTTTAAAACCGGATGATTCCTACCTCACTTTCTCCATGGCGCCCTCTCTCCTTAACACCGTACTTCCCCGCTCTCCACCCTAATCCCCAACCGCATGTTTGTGCTGATTTGCCACCGCCATCAACAGGGAGCCACCCTAATCCCCTCCCCACGTGTTTGTGCCGATTTGCCACCGCCATCAAAAGGGAGGAGGCATGCGTCGCCAATGATACCCCCTCACCCCCCGAGCCAATAAGACTGATCTGATGTCTCGTGAGCCACTGCCACATTGTAACATATAGTTGAATGTCTTCCATTATCACGAAATTTGTTGGGCATCCCATGAGCTATAAAATTCTTGGCTCAGTTATACATAACTTTCTGGTCTATTATCTAAAAAGACTTGTTATATATGTTACGTGACATTTATATCATCGCATAAAATAGCCGCTCCTTTTTTATTGAAGATAATAACTAAGAAAAAGATAGCCACTGCTCTAAGAGCATCTCTAACAGATCCAGTATAAGTTGACCATTAAAAATGCGTATAAGATGCATTATAAACCATTTTTCCGGTGCGAAATTACCCCGAGCAGAGCAGACCCCGTAAATAAAACTGTATCCCACTATAGCCCTTTTTTCCTTTTTTCCTTTTTCCTCCCGTCTCCGGCCACGGCGTGCCTCGCCCCAGTGCCTCGGCTCCGCCTGACCTGCCCCCGGCGCCGACCGTTCCCGACCACACATGAAGTTGAGGAGCCCTGCGATGCCCGCCCCGACCGCGTGCTCCCTGGAGCGCCTGCCCGTCGCCGATTGAGCCCGGCACCGCCCGCCGCCGTGCGAGCTCCCCAGCGCCGCCTCCCCCCACCTTTTCTGGCGCCGCCCCTCCCTGATTCGGGCCGCCGGTGGTCTGCTCCACCCTGGCCGTGGACGGCCTAGTCTCAGCAATGGAAGTCGAGCTGGCCGCAATTCGGACCGACGAAGGCAAGTTCCAGCATGTGGCAGCTTCTTCCGACGTGCGACGATGGATTCCGGTGAGTTCCGGGTAGATTCCGACCAGTTCCGCGCCGGCGCGTCTGCTCCGAAGAGGTTTGACCGGTTTACGGGTTGAACTGTATATTGCCTTCGAAACTGCACATATGAGGTTCTCGCGGATGGATTTTCAGTGCCCTTTAAAAAGTTTAAGGGCCGATCGAGTTTTACGGGATCTGCTAGGGGCCGTTTTTTCAACCGAAACTGTAAACACGGATTTTTTTACGGGTTTGACCGCTTTTAAGAGGTCTGCTAGAGATGCTCTAACTCTCTTTCTGTACAGCCAATCTTCTCATGCTCTCCCACACCGCTAGCCAGCCGTCGGGCATTTGCATAACCAATCTTCTCATGCCTCCTAGTTTTCTTACTTTCTGCAAACTCCTTGATGTGCACTCTCATATATCAGAAAAACATGTTGTACATGTCACCGATGATTGTTGAGTAAAAAAACACACATAGTTGCATGAGACCAAGAAAATATCAAGTCCTTATGATTTATTAACTATTTTAAAATATTCCTAGATGAAATCACAAATGTTTTTGTAGTGCCAATTTAATTTCGACAAACTTGTTGAACCAAAGCTTGGTTTACAAATTAATCATCCCATTCCATAGAGGGCATGCCAGCATACAAGTTTTGAGACACCAAATCACACCGCAGTCGTTCACTAAAAAAAGTATCCATTGATTATCCTTCCACATGTTGTTGGCCAACCACTGGATTGATTCCATGTTCTGAAGGTTGTTCCACATTGTAAAGGACTTCATCAATCGTCATCTTCAAAATTCAATTAATATAAGATATATAGCATAACTGCAGAAACAACGATAAGGAAAAAAACTGGTGCGTAACAGGGGTAGATTATTTTTAGTACATATTTGCTAGCTTTCTCATCAAGTAGCCTTAATTGGACCTACCAGGGTTCACGTTAAACTACCAAATACTATATTTGCAACAAATGAATCAACAACTTACAATATGTCAACAAATGAATCAACAACTTACAATATGTTTAGGCATGTACACTGTCATCGAAAAATGCAAGAAAGAAAACAGCCAAAGACGACACTAATACTATGAGCGCAATGTATATGTTAAGTAATGTATGCCGTCAACTTGAATAGCATGTGAAACTATGAGAAAGCAGTGACATTAAGCCATGCATGTGCACTTAAGGATTACGTCGGAGACGGTGAAGGCCGATTTTATATTTCATGAAATTCATTGCATAAAAAGGACATATCTATCTATTGATATTATTCATTCACTAGTAGAAAAAGGCCCATTTGTCCCGGTTCCAGAGGTCCATTTGTCCCGGTTCTGGAACCGGGAATAAAGGATCGGGACTAAAGCCCAACACCTTTAGTCCCGGTTCGCTTATGCACCGAGACAGATGTGGCTCCACGTGGCCACTGCGGCGAGCCCAGACAGGAGGGCCTTTAGTCCCGGTTGGTAACACCAACCGGGACCAAAGAGCATCCACGCGTCAGCAGCTCAGGAGCTGGGGTTTTTGTTTTTTTTTTTGAAAGGGGGGGAGGGGTTTGGTGGTTTTGTAGGGTTAATTTAGGGGTTTCATATATTGTGTTAGCTAGCTAATAGAGAGAAGTGTCCTCTCTTATCTCCGTGCTTGGTCGATGCTACGTACTATACGTATAGAGAGGACTCGACACGCTAGCTAGTAAGAAAATGAAGGAAACCATTAAAGACACAAGATCGTCATGAACATATACAGAGAGAAGTGATCGACCTCCTCCTTCTCCGAGAGATTGGTCGAACAACAAGTTTTCGTATATCTGTCCGACGCTACTAGCTACATATATACAATATAAGATCTCTTACAATCCCTAACATCTGATGTCAAGTTCCACATGGTATTCTCCGGCCGGATTGATGACGTGGTCAAGAAAGAATCCCGTCAATTCCTCTTGAATTGCTTTTATGCGATCTTGTGGTAGGAGTTCATCCCGCATCTGCCAAATCTAATTTGAAGAAGGGGGTCAATACATATATATGAATGAAACTCAACACAAATGATGGTAATAAAAAAAATTGTGAATATTATTGCTTACGCACTTCATATTGTTTTTCAGAGTAGCCCCGCTTAGAGGTCGTCGCGTTGTAGATGTACTCGCAAACGTAGTATCCACAAAAATTATTCCCGCCTTCCTGCCACAACCACTTTACGAGAAATAGAGGTCAATCAAACTGATAATCAAGCATTATAAATGGTATTGATGAAACTAGCTAGAATCAATGGGAGATGCGCGGAACTAGCTAGTAGTACTTACTTTCGGGTGTGTAAATCGCAGCTCCCCCGGCAGTCCTGGAGCTTCTGCGATGAACACTTTCCAAACCCTGCGAGACAAAGAAAATAATTACTTGATATCAGGAAATGAACAAAGTTGCCGATATGGTGCGATAATGATCGATTGAACTTACTTCTGGAGCATTTCAGTCATGGCCGCATACTCCTTGGGATCTTTTCGTCTTGAGTCTAAGACTGTTACTAGTCCCTGCTCAAGCTTAATCTCTAGGAGAATAAAGTGGAAGCTGCACACGCATGCATAACTCATCAATTACATTATTATAACCTCAAGTAATAAGGGAAACCGAATGTGCAGAAGACAGTAACACTCACTTGAAGTTGTAAGGAAAGAGTATTTTATCTTTGTTTTGATTTTTAAGCAACGATTGTAGCAAGTTGGCCTCGGTTTCTTTCGCATTATATTTAATCGTCCATTCATCTATGAGATTTGTGTTAATGAACCCAATATCATAGGAGGTGAGCTAGAGCACCACAAAGCCCTCCCCTCGCCGGCCAGAAAAAAACAGAGCAGTGGAGTGCTCTGCTCACGGGCGAGGGGTATATATAGGCACAACATTGGTCCCGGTTCGTGGTTGGAACCGGGACTAAAGGCCACCCTTTGGTCCCGGTTCTAGCCACGAACCGGGACCAATGGATGTGGGCCAGGAGCGAGGCCCATTGGTCCCGTTTCATGTCTGGAACCGGGACCAAAGGGTCCAGACGAACCGGGACCAATGCCCCACGAGGCCCGGCCGGCCCCCTGGGCGCATGAACCGGGACGTATGTGTAGGAGATATGCCCTAGAGGCAATAATAAATGTTTTTAATTATCTCCCTGTTCATGATTAAGTTTATATTCCATGCTATAACTGCTATGGTTCCCGAGCCCGTATATCCATAAAGGCTCTGGGGAAAACCCATGTGCACGTGTGGTATAATAAATGGTAAAATGTATTCCTAGTCGTGCCTCTAAGACTAGCTCAAGTGTTGCATGATGATTATGTTTTCCCAATCATGGGCATGTCTATGCCAGCAACTTTGAGGGCACAATGTCAGGAAGGACATTTGTGTTGAATCGACCCGAATTGATGTTATGCTATGAGATACATTCGTCATGAGTTAATGGTTAATAACACAGAGATAGTTAACGTTTGCATGATTCCTCAGACCATGAGAGTATCGAGTTTCTTCATGCTTGCTTCATGAACTTTGGGGTTTGTTAAACGTCATCCGTAAATGGGTGGCTATTACGGCGGCTTACGGGTTCATGGAAAAGTATGTCAAGTAACTTGATAGCTCAAGATTGGGATTTGCTCCTCCGATGATGGAGAGATATCTCTGGGCCCTCTCGGTGTTACGGTATCCATCATCGTCTGGCCAGACACTTTGTGATTTGATCACGGGGATGCCGCAACACGGTAACGAGAAAAGAGAACAATACCGGTAACGAGGTAACTAGCATAGTGGACAATTTGTTGATCCACGGGAATGCCAACATGTCTCACCTCGGGTATTTGTAACATATCGCGAAGCAACAGGAATAGCACACGGCAACTGGAGGTTCACTCGAATATTTATTCGTGTGGGTATAGGGGTCAATATGGGTGTCCACGGCTCCGATGTTGATCATTGATCGGAAAGAGTTCCGGTCATGTCTATACTTCACCGAACCTATAGGGTCACACGCTTAAGGGTCATCTATCTGTTGAACGCTAGACAGGGAGACTGAGAGAAAGTCACCGAAAATGTCTCGGAGACAACGGAAGAGTTCCGAGAGAGAGAACACCGAAAGAGTTTCGGTAAAACCGAAAAGTTGTTTCGGAATATATTATTTGGTCAAAAAGGGTTTCGGCACCGCCTGAAAATTTTCAGAGGATGCCAGAATTGGTCTGGGAACTTCTGGGAATTTTCAGAGAGAAAAACCGGAAATGTTCCGAAACTGCCGTAACCGCTGTTGATGCTTTCCGCTGATAAAAACCACCACACCGAAAATGTGTCGGATCGTGCCCAGAATAATTTTAGAGGGTGCTAGAAATGTTCTGGGACCTTCTGGAATTTTTCAGAAAAAGTTTCGCGGAAAACATCTTGTCTCAGCGCGAGGGGACAAGATCCCACGAATCGGGGGTTGCATGTTTGGTGGCTTTTTGTCTAGGGAGCATGCATGTTTCATGGAGACATGTTGGTGGCTTGTTGGGGGCCCCCCCATGGGGGGGGGGGGGACAAGATGTGGGCCGGCCCAAGGGCTGCCATGGTGGTGTCCCCTTGGTGCCCCCTTGTGTTACCATTATGCCCTTTCATGTGTGACATGAAGCTTGGGTATTTTGGTATTTCAACATCCCACCCCACCCCTTGCCTTGGCCTATAAAAGGAGGAGTTGGGGCTGCCATCTCCTTCATCCCCTTGCTCTCATACTCATGCCATGCAATTATCTGGCTTCTCTCTCCCTCCCACGAAAAGAGTTTCGTAGAGCCGAAAGGCTGTCTGGGTTCCGGTGGGAACTAGTTCTGGACGGCGAAGCCCTGCCGGATAGATGACATCGTATGTGTGCAACTCTATAGAGAGGTCGTAGTTTCGATCTTAGTGCCCGTGGGGCTGTTCGTGAGTGCCTCCCGAAGGGCTGTCCATGTGACGGTCCGAGTTCTGTGAGTCCTCCCGAAGGGCTGTCCGTGACACCGTCCGGGGACTGTCCGACCGCCTCCCGGAGGGCTGTCCGGGTGGCGGATGAGGGTATACATCCTCGCGGTTGGGAGGTTGTAAATCCTAGCTGCGGGGATCTGCACCGACGATCGTCATCGACTCTACTTCCGCTGCGCTACGAGTCGGTAACGAAACTGATCAAACCTTGTATGCAGTCTCCATAGTGGTCCTGGGCTGGTGCGTAGGTCGGAAATTTTTTGTTTTCTGTTGCGTTACCCAACAGTGGTATCAGAGCCGTGCTATGCGTAGATGCAGGTTGCGATCTAGAATACATGAGATGTATGGGTGTTGCACAATATAATTAGGTAGTAGATGAGTTCTGCTACTGAAAATTATTTGTGCGGGTAGCAGATGAAATCTGTTACCCGATGTTCTTGTTGCTTCCCTCTAATTTGCGTAGTCCTGAGCTTGACAGCATTGTGGAATCTTACAAAGTTCTGGCAATCCGCGATCCTTTCATGCTGCTCCTGAGTATGCTGATTGACAGATCAACGAAGTGCTAACAGTTCTTTGGGTTCCACTTTAGTCAAAGAAAGATGGATGTTTCGTAGACGAAAGGGCAATGCAGATATGATCTGCACGGGGGTCATGCGTATGACGAAGTTCAGTATGGGGCTCGAGATTTTATTATCTCATGTTTCATACACCCGGCGTTGTTAATCTAGCGACTTGGATAATCATGCTTGATGATGGACGTTGGTAGCTTCGGTTTGTTTCGAAACCTTAGAAGCCACGAAAAACCAGTTTTTGCATGAACCGATTAGAGGCGTCTAACTTGGTTTTGCAGGAGGGTTTGCATGTGCATGTGATGTGGTATAGCAGTGCTCAAATTAATTTGATTATGTATGAGATGTCTATATGATGTAAATTTATTAACATGACCTGCGTGTCATGATTCGGCATGATGGCTGGAGCCATATGATTGCACTTTAATGACCTGCGTGTCAACCTTGTTGTAATGCATTATTTTATTAGCTATAGAGATAGCAATATTATCTGGTGCATCGACAAGGTGGTGGCAATCTTCGCAAAGGCGAACACCAACGCGAATGCCGAAGACGAAGAAATAGAAGACTTCTCCGTCAGAAAGGGCTATACCATATCATGCTATTATGAATTGCCTGAGATGTTTATCCCTTATGATGCACCCTTCTTGATTGCGCGGTAGTCGCTTTTTATTAGGGTGATCTCTCACAAAAATATCATAGTTGATAGTGTTCTCCCAAGTGTAGCACCGTCACGGCACCTAACTTTTCGGGGTGCGCCATGACTAACATGGGTACGAACGATTAGGGATGTGTGAGGCGGGTGAGTTCAGACCTCGCAGCGAGATCACTTGGTTGTCTTTGACGTTCAGGCATGACAGTCATGAGCTCGGAACACGCCCATCGAAAGATGAACAAGAGTCGCATAGAGATGTGATTGGCAGGTTGGCCTACCGGTTGAGATTTTCGTCATCAGTGGTGACTAACATCAATGACGAATAATCAAAACACGGGTCTTGAATCACTCACAATCAATTATGTGAGATATTGATTTGAGTGGGAGCGCGCTGTAGAATTAATTCTTTTAATTCTCAGTGCAATTAATTTTGAACATTGTTTAAGTGTGATTTGCTTAATAGTTGTAGAATAATGGCTCGCGTTTCCACCTTCCCTGTTAAAATTGAATAGTTGTTAAATATCTGGTTAATACTTTATGGTTGGTAACGTAATGTGAGGATTGTCCTCAAGAGTGCCAAGAAGGACTTTGTCCTATCGCATACTTTTGGTATTCTCTCTCTTATGCTATGGATCATGTGACTCTCGTCCTTCGATCCAAAAGCTGGAATTCCATTTCAGTCAAGTGCTATATGTTTGCTTCCATGAGACCCGAACTTTGAAAGTTTGGATAGTTATGTGATATTCATGGAATCTGAAAATCATTTTCAGGGACAAACAAAGGCTAAAAGATATGAGATATCCAAAGCAGTGTTTGTTTGCAAACTATTAGTAAAGGAGTTTACTATGCATTAGACTGATAAGAGAGGGATCCAGGAGAACGCCTGTCATATGATGAAAGGTGAATAAAACAACAACTTAAGAGAAAGGAAGTGTCCGAAGGGTGTTAGTGAAACTTTCACGCCTAGAAAGTCCGAGGCTAACGCCACTCTTAAGTTGGATGCTTCTTCTGAGAGTAGGAGAAATGCTAAAAGTTAAACTGTTAGAAGTATAAAGGCAAAAAGAAAGAAGACTGGAATATCCAGCTCATGTATGAATGTCATACAAGTTTTTGATGTATAGAAGGCTGGTCAAAGATATAGTTCTTGGGAATTATGGTTAAACATGTTAATCACTAATTTTTGGGTATTGTTAGTTAATCACAAAGATACCCGCTCGATTGCATTCTGTTGCAACTCGATGTAAGAACTACTATGGCCTGAAAGACTAGCCAGGAATGAGGTTTAGGTATACACAGGAAACATAGTAAATGTTACTATACCTTCCATTGGTGTATTACCGTCTGTATTTATTTTCATAATTCATTTAGAGTTTTACACACTCTAGCCCATTGCATAAGGTATCTTGCAAGAAGGTTGTTCATAAGAGAACTTTTGATGTTCGGTGTTATGAATAACATAAGGGCCATACTTTCATTATGAATGAGATGTATGTTATGAATGTTGATAATAATATATTACCTCTGGATTTACTTTCATAATTCATTTTAGAGTTTAATACACTCTAACCCATTGCACAATGTTTGTTGCAAAAGAGTTGTTCATAAAAACAACAATTGTTGTTTAGTATTATGAATAACATGAAGGGCCATGCTTCCATCCTAGATGGGATGTATGTTATGAATATTGATGGTAATATGATACATCCATAACACTGACGCTAAATGTCGCAAGACTAAAAGAATACCACACAAGTGTGGCACTGCATTTGGTCACATTGGAGAAACCCGCATGGAAAATTCCATTATGATGGATTTTGAAGTCATTTGATTTTGAACCATCTGACACTTGCAAACTTTCCTCTGAAAAGTGAAGTGACTGAAATACCGTTCACAGGCCATAAGGAACGAACAACAAACTTATTGGTGATCATACATTTGATGTGTGTAGTACGATAAATGTTGCAAGTAGTGGATTTACTATCTTCAGAAATGACTCAAGTAGATATATGGATATTTGCTTGATGGGACGTAAGTCTGGATCTTTTGAATTCATTCAAAAGGTTTTCAAATATGAAGTAGAAGTTATTGTAACAAGAAGATTATGTTTCTACAATTCGATTGCAGAAAAGAATATTTGAGTTACAAGTTTAGCGAATGTATGATGAGTTGTGAAAGGGGTTTCATAACTTGCACCTCCCGGAACACCACTACAAGTGGAAAGTCCGTGAAGATGTAATCGAACCATTTATGACATGGTATGATCAAAGATGACATAAATCAATTTGCCATTATCCCTTTTAAAGAGTGATGCTTTAGAGACTATGGCTTTTACACTGAAAAGAGCTCCATCGGGTCTGTTGAAATGACGCCATGGTATGGTACGCCCAACCATGTTATATCTTTTCTTAACATTTGGAATATGGGGCTTGTGTAAAAGGTTACAAACCTATTCCAAATCAGACAAGTGCTACTTTGTAGGTTATCCCAAGTCATTGGGTATTCCCCCACCACTATACCGAGGCAAATAGGTTTGCCACAAAGAATGGTATGCTTTTTGAAGAAAATGGTTCTTGCAAAAGGTGAGTGGGAGGACAGTGCAACTCGACGAGATAACCAGTATCTTCGTCATCAGGTCAAAGGAAAGGAACCTTGGAAGTGATTCCGGAGTTTCCTACTGCAACTGATACGGAAGTCTCTACAATCAAATGTATGGACTTCGGTCGAACTTGCAGCTAAACCACGTAGGCAAGGCTCGTGCAAACCTCTCAGGTGCGCAGACGAGATATTGTTGTTAGACAACAGTATACCTACGATACACAAGGAAGCGTTGATGGGCCCTGACTCCGGGATTGGCTAAATGCCAATATAATCCGAGATAGTTTCCATATAAATGATTCAAGATCATATCTTGATGACCCCTTCAGAAGACTTAGAGTCTAACGAACTTTTATGGAACTATAAACTGATGTGGATAAAATGTTTTATCCATAAAGCTCGACTTGTTGCAATAACAAGTTCAAGGAGTTGACTATGATGAGGTTGTTTCATCATAGCGAAGCTTAAAGTCGGTTCGGGTTGAACTAGTAATTGATACATATTTCAATCATGAGATATAAAACAAGGATGACAAAAGGATTTCCATCTGATGGAAATAAAACCTAGGACTTGTATGTGACACAGTCCAAAGTAATTTGTCGATCCAGAGGATGCTAGTAGGTATGCAAACTTCAGAGTTCCAGCGATGGACAGAAGAGAGCAAAATGGAGTTAGAATCTTCGTGTTTTGATGAAATGGTCAAAAAGGGTTTTGACTTCATCAATGGGTAACGAAGATGCTTGTAATTCAAGAAAGTAAGTGGGAGCATAATAATATTTCTAAAAACCTTGTGTGCTTGACACATTGGTAATTGGAAATAAATTTCTTGACACGAATTAGGACTTCATTTGAAAATAGTTTTTTCGATGAAGTGCTTGGGCTAAATAGCCTTGATATTAGGCATGATAATCTATGGAGATAGATTTACCTAATGGGGCTAAGCAATGAATACATATTGACAAGATGCTAAAATCTTTTAGCATTAAAAGGCCAAGGAGTGATTCTTGGCGAAGTCACATGGAAAGAGTTTTTGCAAGACTCGGTGTCCCAAAACACTGATGAGCAAAATACATGATGGAGATTCCACACACTCTTGTGTTTGGATTAATCAAGTATTTCATGGTATGTAAAACAACCAGATATGTCCGATACTCCCAAGGTGTTGCGAGTATAGATACCAAAGTGATCAAAAGTACTGATCATAGGACAACAGTGAAAAGTGTCATTGAGTGCAAGAGTAGCTCTAACGACATGTTTTCTCGCAAGCGGAAATCATGAAGAGTTCGTTGTGATATGTTACATCGATACAGTCTTCACCTTTTCTCCGTGCGATTTTTAATTTAAATTGAGGTTTTTGTGTAACACACAATGTGGTGGCACAGTTAGTTGGAAAATGTTCCAAACAAGTTACTGTGGCGAATTCTATAACATGGGCGAAGTATGTTGCCGCTTTTAAAGCGACAAAGAAGATGTTGAATCATATAGTTCATTCATGAACTTAGTATGGTTCCAAGATGGCTTTTGTCAATGGGACACTACTGCAAGTAGTTGCTCCATAACTCAGTCTGAGGAATCCAGGTTCGACCTGTGATTCACATACATACAAAGCCAAGTCAACACAAAATATGGATTTTGTGAAAGCGTGAAGACGCGAGGATATGCAAAGATACACACGGAGCTGAAGTCGTCAGATCCGTTGGACATCAGGCTATACCACAAGCGAAGCATATTTACACCGGTGTGCCACAGGTGTAAAGTGCATTAGCATCAACTAGATTATTGACTCTAGTGCAAGTGGGAGTCTGTAGGAGATATGCCCTAGAGGCAATAATAAATGTTATTAATTATCTCCCTGTTCATAATTAAGTTTATATTCCATGCTATAACTGCTATGGTTCCTGAGCCCGTATATCCATAAAGGCTCTGGGGAAAACCCATGTGCACGTGTGGTATAATAAACGGTAAAATGTATTCCTAGTCGTGCCTCTAAGACTAGCTCAAGTGTTGCATGATGATTATGTTTTCCCAATCATGGGCATGTCTATGCCAGCAACTTTGAGGGCACAATGTCAGGAAGGACATTTGTGTTGAATCGACCCGAATTGATGTTATGCTATGAGATACATTCGTCATGAGTTAATGGTTAATAACACAGAGATAGTTAACGTTTGCATGATTCCTCAGACCATGAGAGTATCGAGTTTCTTCATGCTTGCTTCATGAACTTTGGGGTTTGTTAAACGTCATCCGTAAATGGGTGGCTATTACGGCGGCTTACGGGTTCATGGAAAAGTATGTCAAGTAACTTGATAGCTCAAGATTGGGATTTGCTCCTCCGACGATGGAGAGATATCTCTGGGCCCTCTCGGTGTTACGGTATCCATCATCGTCTGGCCAGACACTTTGTGATTTGATCACGGGGATGCCGCAACACGGTAACGAGAAAAGAGAACAATACCGGTAACGAGGTAACTAGCATAGTGGACAATTTGTTGATCCACAGGAATGCCAACATGTCTCACCTCGGGTATTTGTAACATATCGCGAAGCAACAGGAATAGCACACGGCAACTGGAGGTTCACTCGAATATTTATTCGTGTGGGTATAGGGGTCAATATGGGTGTCCACGGCTCCGATGTTGATCATTGATTGGAAAGAGTTCCGGTCATGTCTATACTTCACCGAACCTATAGGGTCACATGCTTAAGGGTCATCTATCTGTTGAACGCTAGACAGGGAGTCTGAGAGAAAGTCATCGAAAATGTCTCGGAGACAACGGAAGAGTTCCGAGAGAGAGAACACCGAAAGAGTTTCGGTAAAACCGAAAAGTTGTTTCGGAATATATTATTTGGTCAAAAAGGGTTTCGGCACCGCCTGGAAATTTTCAGAGGATGCCAGAATTGGTCTGGGAACTTCTGGGAATTTTCAGAGAGAAAAACCGGAAATGTTCCGAAACTGCCGTAACCGCTGATAAAAACCACCACACCGAAAATGTTTCGGATCGTGCCCAGAATAATTTTAGAGGGTGCTAGAAATGTTCTGGGACCTTCTGGAATTTTTCAGAAAAAGTTTCGCGGAAAACATCTTGTCTCAGCGCGAGGGGACAAGATCCCACGAATCGGGGGTTGCATGTTTGGTGGCTTTTTGTCTAGGGAGCATGCATGTTTCATGGAGACATGTTGGTGGCTTGTTGGGGGGCCCCCCCATGGGGGGGGGGGGGACAAGATGTGGGCCGGCCCAAGGGCTGCCATGGTGGTGTCCCCTTGGTGCCCCCCTTGTGTTACCATTATGCCCTTTCATGTGTGACATGAAGCTTGGGTATTTTGGTATTTCAACATCCCACCCCACCCCTTGCCTTGGCCTATAAAAGGAGGAGTTGGGGATGCCATCTCCTTCATCCCCTTGCTCTCATACTCAAGCCATGCAATTATCTGGCTTCTCTCTCCCTCCCACGAAAAGAGTTTCGTAGAGCCGAAAGGCTGTCTGGGTTCCGGTGGGAACTAGTTCTGGACGGCGAAGCCCTGCCGGATAGATGACACCGTATGTGTGCAACTCTATAGAGAGGTCGTAGTTTCGATCTTAGTGCCCGTGGGGCTGTTCGTGAGTGCCTCCCGAAGGGCTGTCCATGTGACGGTCCGAGTTCTGTGAGTCCTCCCGAAGGGCTGTCCGCGACACCGTCCGGGGACTGTCCGACCGCCTCCCGGAGGGCTGTCCGGGTGGCGGATGAGGGTATACATCCTCGCGGTTGGGAGGTTGTAAATCCTAGCTGCGGGGATCTGCACCGACGATCGTCATCGACTCTACTTCCGCTGCGCTACGAGTCGGTAACGAAACTGATCAAACCTTGTATGCAGTCTCCATAGTGGTCCTGGGCTGGTGCGTAGGTCGGAAAATTTTTGTTTTCTGCTGCGTTACCCAACAGTATGCCCCCATGGGTCCCGGTTTGTGACTGAACCGGGACTAATGGGCTGGGCAGGCCTGAACCAAAGCCCTGTTTTCTACTAGTGATTGTGCCATATGCTGGAGAAATAAACACACACTTCAATCTTTGATCATGCTAGATGAAAGACTTCGAGCCAGATACGGATTTAAATTATAGTTGCTATAAACATGTGACCATGAGCAGCAGTAAGACATGCTCTTGCAGATCAGAAAACAATTTGACATGGATCATGAAGCCATAAACCGCAAAAAAAATGGCATGTTTCTTTTACGAAAAGGAAAACTTAAGTCGGCACATAGCAAGTTGTGGTAAGTGTAGTTCATACCCAAGTGGTTTGCGTTAGCTTGATAGTACATGTTTCTAATAGATATTGTTTATCTCTCATGTCAATTGATGCTCTCTTTTAGCTTAGGACCTTCCATTTTCTCATGCAAACTGAAGTAGTATATATATCCACTTCACCAGCTACTATTAGAAGATGGCCAAAAACCAAGCCTTTGTTAATCAGATGAACATGATCCAGCAAGGAGGACATTAACTAAGAAACATAGTAGCAAAGATTAGTCAGATGAACATGCTCTTGGCTAGGAGGACATTAGCTAAGAAACTTAATATTAGCATAGAAAAGATAGATAATCTTACCTGGACCTCTTGCCATGACGAACGCCTTGACAGAGATAATATGGAAAATCTCAGCCAGGGGGAGGAAGCCAGTGTATTCCTCTCTGGGGGCACCATCTGGTAGCGGTGGCGTGCACAGTTGCAACAGAGCAAGATCCGGCGCTGCAGCCGCACGCGTCATAGTTCAGCACGCACAAGTGGAGGTATATATTCTCATCCATCAATTCTCTTGCAAAAAACAAAGTGGCAGGACTAATCCTAGTATTGCTTGTATATTGCTGCTATAAAATCTTCCCTGAACTGGAGATTGGCGGCCAGATACAGTGCATTAACTCTAACGCATAAACATATTATCATTTCAAAATAAAATCCTGTTTAAGAAGATATCCATGAGAAGTACTTCAAATTTTGTATAAAAATATCTGAACCGAAAGAGCTCATATTTTTCATCAATTAAAATGTGCCATTGGCCTAATGTAGGTCTGACTGAAAGTGTAGTAGTCCAATGTTCTCTGATGGGCTTGTTATAAGGTTGAAACGTAAATGATTTCTTGAAAAAGAAAACATGAAAAATCTATTAGATAGCCGCAACATATATTAATGCGCTCTCCCTATTCTTTCCTCATTCACAATTGTTGTATCTCCTTATAGAAATTGTTAAACGTGACGACACATGTTTTCCACGGATATATCAACCAATATCAATTTGCTCTCCCTATTCTTTGCTCATCCGCAGTCGTCGTGTCTCCTTATATACCTTACTTGCAACAGGATTCTTGCGTAAGTAACACAAACCAGGGAAGAGATAGTAGACTAATCGTATGCTGGAAGACATGTAGGTGATATCCCACTGGCTTGTTCGGTGACAAAACAATGATTACAAGAGATGATAGACTAAAAGGTTATGTTGAAACCAGGCTTGACATGGGAGCACAAAAGAGTAAATCGGATCACATTTTTTAAAGAAAAATATGTAGTATACTACATCAAACTGCATGAAAATCCCAATCAATATGAGGCAATGTGGTGCGTAAATGAGTGCGAAACAAGAGTATAATCATTTATATAAAAATAAAATAAATATGCTCTATGAAAATGACACACACTTGATCTGTGATATGGACTTCGGAGCAACATGCTTTATATGAGTCCCCTACTGAATGACTTCAAATAAATATACTATAAGAAAATTAGATGTGTCATGAATAGCTCACAAGAACTCGGTACAAGTTAATGCATTACAAGTGCTTAGAATGCACCCGAATATATAGTCGATAGAGGAGTAACAACAGACTTGTTTAACTTGTTTATCAGTGTCTGCATATTGCGTATCCTGTTATGAAAAAACAACATCTGACATACAACTTTTGGTGAAACATCATATGTTACAACTTACAAGAAGGAGCTGTAATTTTTTTTCTTTTATTTTTGTGGGAAAGAAGGAACTGTAACCCAAAGATCATGTCAACATAGCTACCTAGAAATCTATAGAACAAAAATTGACTCATACTATAGGACCAATAATTGGCAAGGGCAATCATAATTCAGAGCAAAGCAGTAAGAGTACATTGATTTATATGCACACAACACTCTATTATTCTCCATAACAAAAGGAATGTCACGACTTTATGAGTTTATAACAAATAAAACTAATACATGTAGTAAATCAAGAAAACTGTTTTTTAACAAGCAAGATTCAGAGGAAACTGGGATGATCAAATTTAGGCATTAATATGAACTGTCGCTTAATATTAATTACAAAAAACACTATTCTTGCAATAACCTGGATGTATGTTGTTTGGTGCAAACTGCAATATTCAGCATGTATATCTTGTATCTTGAGAATTCACGTTACGGCATCCGAATTCAGGATACTGCTATACTACGATGGACATCACAAGATTCAACCTGTAATATTGACACAGATGCTTAGGCAATGAGTTTTGTATACAGTTTTCCTACGCGTGCATGTTGTAAAAACAACAGATACCAGGGAATTTAATTACCTCCTCATCCACTTGACTGCTCGGATTAAACCCAACATCTATCCGGTGGCCGATTCAGTTCGCGGACGTGTCCAGCTCCTCTGTAGTATTGGCTCGCCTCGTCGTTCTCGTTCTGCACAGGTTTTGTTTGCCGAGGTGGCATCAGCTCCATGCCTCCTCCGAGCTCCTGTGCTCATCGACGCCCAAGAAAAAACTGAAAAACAATCTTGCTATTTATACATGACGACTACAACAACAATAATTATGAGGGTATATACAAGACCACCATTGAAAGACTTTGTAACACTTACTTGTTTTATGGGGGTATAACCTCTCACATTCTGCATTGCAAGTCAGAAAGCAAAAAATGATAATTAGTTTTCGTTTCCAGTTTGCAAGACAGAAGTTTATACATAACTGCTTATTGTCGCTAATGTGTTTTTCTCTCCCAGCAAGAATACGCAAATGGGAAGAAATATATCTACTTACTATAACTACTTTTCTTTTCTGTCTCAACAAGAATATGCATAACTGTGAAGAGAATATAGCTTATAGGAATATGCATGTGCGATCATTGTTCCATATACATACCAAGAAATAACGAATACCACCTATAAATTTGTTCCGTATAACAATTCTGCAGTGCAAGATAATCGAAGAGGATAAACAATTGTGACTTGATTGCATGAGACACTATTCTCATGTAGCAATGGCCATCTACATCCAAAGAATAATAACACGTACGATTCCAAATGAAATTCAGTACTTCCAAATAAAATTCAGTCAGGCACATTTGGTTCAATGTATTTTTTCTTATGTTCAGGTGTGTCAGGTCATTCTTCCAGAATTGATCTTAAATATCATGCTTGAACTTATTTTTGATGAAATTTCAACACTATGCCTGAATGCAATGTAGCAAGACCAACTCGCCCTACTGAATGTACATGGGTACCATTAATCCCGGACCTTTGCTGAACAATTCAAGTAAGTTTAGAGGGGCCACATCTATCCGTTTAACATTTCTTTTACATTCTCCAAGGCTCCAATATCTGAGTGCGATAACACATGACACAAGGTTTTTCTCAAACTCATTCATTGTGACCAGGTCCTGAAAAAGAAAATAAATTAGATCAGTTTAATTTCCGCACTTCAAGAACCAGACTGTCATTATCCAAGATACCAAGAAAAAATTGCATATCTCATTTACAGAAGATAAATGATGGGAAGAATGATGTATGTTGTAATCCTATGCTAGATAGATTCACTGACGAACAAATAAGAAATCGAAAACTCATTTGTGGTTCTCCTGGTTCAGCAGCCGTGCCTTGTTAGACTCCTGTTTCGGCATCCGCGCCTTGTTAGACTCCTGTTTCGGCAGCCGCGCCTTTTAGATTTGGGAGCCGATTCACGGATGAAGATGGCAACAGAGCATGTTCTCCATGCACCATCCTAAAGAAATAACACCAAATATGATCATTAGGGAACAAATAAAATATTTGGTTGCTTTATTTGACGTTTAAGAATGAAATCTTCAGATGTAGCTGCACCTGTAACCATCTACGTACTTTCTAACACAGCAATCGACTTGATTTGAGAAGAGGAAAAACTCAAGCAATTATCCTGTACAGAAATATTACCTCATTGTATTTCCAATTCTTCCGTCCCCTTCACTCCATCAGGGTTATGTTAAAAGGCCAGCAAATCTGTGGGACATGGAGTGCTACGGACAAACGCTGCCTCCTCCCAGCACAAAAGAGCCGTGGGGCGAAGGTACAACACAAGTCATGTGGTGCCACAACGGTGTAGATATTCATTGGACGCCACGGAGGAAAGGAGAAGGCGGCCTCGTCCAGGCCACATCTTGGAGGCGGGGAGGCTGGACTGCGGGATCGAGTGGAGAGCAAGCAATTCCCATTATAAATTTTGAGATTGGATCGAAGTGGAGGCTGGACTGCACGAAGTCATGTTGGTTTGGAGAGCAAGCAATCTAGGAATTCAGGGGAGGGGGTCGAGTGGGAATCACGGGAGCTTACCCATCTCTTGGACGGGGGGCGCCAACCCATGCCGAGGGGCCGCGACGAGGTGCTGTCGTGGTGGTGCTTCGGGGGCTGCCATGGGCCGTCCTCCTCGCCGCCACCCGCGACGACGCACCAACGCTTGTCATTGCATGTCCTCCTAGGCGGGGCGGTGGGATTGAGACGGATTGGGGGGGGAGCCACGACCTCCCTTGAGTCCTGCCCTGTCCGGGAGTTGCGATGGCGCCGACGCTGGCGGTCTGAGAGGTTAGCGTAGGAGCACAAATCTGTTATTTGTTTATATCCTTAAAATCAGTTCTTTGTTTCCTGAAAATCTGTTATTTGTTTCCTAAAACAAATTTCACCAATGAGAGAAATCGGTTGATTTGGATAAGTTAGGAAAGTTAGATTAAAATCTATTATTTGTTTCCTGAAAATCTGTTATTTGTTTCCTAAAACAAATTGGACCAATAAAAGGGATCGATTGATTTGCATAACTTGAGAAAGTTAGATCCGTGATTTGTTATACGTTAGGAAAGTTCTGGTTGTAATAAAGAGTGGAGAGAGAAATAAACCGATGGACCAGGGTGGGAGGGGGTGGTGGGAGGAGAGACGAAAAAAAAACCAGCGAAAAAAAACGGTTGAAAGTGGTGGGATGAAAATAAACCGTGGAGGCTATTCACCAACTCAGACATTAGGAGTAGAGATTGCTTTTGGAGGCCGAGCTCCATGGAGGCCTTCAAATGCAAAATTCAAAACTCGTGAAAATTCATATTGTTACATTTCGAAAAAAATCTGAAAATAAATACAGAGATAGACGAAGGCATAGTGCACAAGTGTGAAATTTTCAAGACGAGATACGCTGAAATGAGGGCTGTGCACAAAAGACAAATCTGGGGTTTTTTAACACACTAGAAGAACGCCCGTGCGTTGCAACGGGGCCACATTAACTTTAAGAGTTCAATATTAATATTCTCATACATATCAAGTGACATTGGCGACCTTTTTTACCATCAAATCCTCACACACACACTCTCTCCCTCCCTCTTCCTCACTCTCTCTCCCTCTCTCCCTCTCTCTCTCTAACACACACACACATATCCATCTTATTGGGTACGGGACCATAATCAATCTATTTCACACACACACACGCTAGTGCATAACAATATGGATTATGTGTATTATATTTGCCACCACAACTGAGGGAATTAATTTCATGTAAATCGGCCAGCCACAGCTCCAAGAATACGGGGAGGAGGTGGCCCGGGGCGGCGTCGGCGCCGTCCGGCGCGGGCCACGGGCCCGCTTCCAAGTGCGTCTGCGCGCCGGCCACCCACGCCGGGTCCTTCAAGTGCCGCTTCCACCGCACCAACTCCCAGGGCCACGGCCACGGCCAGGGCCAGGGAAGCCGCCCTTCTTCGCCCCCTTCACCGGCCGCGGCACCCGGCCTCGCCATCCTCGTCCCCCGGCACCGTCGCGACCCAGTGACGCAGCCCAAGCATCGGCCTCGAGAATCAAGAACTCGACAACGGAGAGGGAAGGGAAGATCATATACATGTCATAAGAAAGGGAGTTTATTTACTGCTCCCTCGATGTATTGTTTCCTTTGTTTGGAGATTGATTACCATCCGTGAGTTAAGGTAAGGTTAATGTGATTGAGTTTTTTAAGGTAAGGTTAATTAATTTAGATTTGATCTTTAGAGATTGTTCGTGATTGATTCTACATTACTAAATATAACTTGCGTCAGTAAGGAAAGTTCTGATCTGTTCAGATTTCTTTCGTTGTGTGAGAGGGTGACGCGAAAATAAACCGATGAAGTGGGGGAGGGGACGAAAAAAAATCTACGAAAAAAAACCAGCGAAGGTGGGAGGAGGTACCAAAAAAAACCATGGGAGGTGGGACGAAAAAAACCTGGAAGCGAGACTACCAACTGCTCCATTAGGAGTAGAGATGATACTATTCATCCTCGTAGACCATGAATTTGTCTTTTTTTTACAGGTCGCATTTCAATGTATTTCATCCTGAAATTTTACACACATACGCCTCACATCCTTGTTTACTTGTACAATTTTTCTCAGATTTTTTTGAAATAAATTTTTATGATTTTTTTTAAAAAATCGGCCTCCAAAACGCCGTTCTCTATTACTTATAGCTCTATCAGTACATCCGACTTCATCAGACATGTTCTATCTGTGTCAAGTGTTTGATTCTTTCTAACGTTAGACTGGCATCTGTAGACAAGACGAATGGAAATGATGTTCATCTTTAATAATTAAATTCTGTACTTTCCCGAGTTTGAGCCAAATGTTCTCTTCTGTTTCTTAAGTTAAATTCTGTACTTTCCTGAGTTTGAAATATTTCAGATTCCAGTTGGTAATTTTGCAATCCTGAATTTTCCGGCAACAATTTGCTAATTCCAGACTAAATTTATCTATTTAAACCAAATTTAAGTGAACTGAATTTCCGTACATCGTCCTTTGTTGTTCTCTGCAGAGAGTGAATTCCAACGTGACATGTTCAACTGATTTAATTTTTATTAGAGACCGAACCGGATTCAATCACCACAGACCTAGCTTTAAACAGGGTTTTACTTACCACTAGAGGAAATATTGGTGGAACAGAGGTAGCTTCGGTTACCGCTGATACTCTGTACCGCACAAAGTTCTTTAAAAAATTGCTACAATTTGATTAATTATTTTTTGTATTCGTACAAACTATATTGAAATGGTTTTGCAGCTATATAATTGTTGAACATGTGGGGTTGTGGTTAGGGTGTAGCTATAACCCTCGTTTGAACCAGATTTTCAGATCCAACATTTGGTTCCTATCTTGACCGATCAATGTAACTAAAAACGATTTCACCACTTCCAAGCTTTGTCGATGTACGGGAACTCCAATCTAGAGATTCTTTCAGCCACATACAAAAGCACTAGTATGTTCGGCTGAGGGCAAGATAAGTTTGTTTGAACTCCAAACTTCAAGATGCAGTATTTATAATAGTAATAGCTGAGTAGTCTTGGTCCCATACAGACAAGACAGACTATCGAAGGTAAAAAACAATGTCGAATTGTGCAGAGCTCAATCTTCCTGGAGAAGCATCAGTATATGCTACTTAAAATTCCAGACAACACACAAGCACACAGGCCACAGCACCACACCATTGAAGAGCTCGCTTTGAAACAAGAAGAATGGGTGAGCCACCGGTGAAGCTCATCAGCTCGTTCGGCAAAATATTCAGCCACCACGCGGAGGTGGCCCTGCGGCTGAAGCGATCGCCGTACTAGCTCCGTCCGCGAAGACCTTCACAAGAAGAGCCAACTGCTGCTCACTCACAAACCCATCCACAAGAAGGTCCCCGTCCTCCTCCACGGTGACAGACCAGGCATCAGCGAGTATGTGAATAAAGGATAGTAGTGGCGGAGCTATGTACAAGTCTCCCCCAACTTTGGACCAAACTGTGAAGAAATGTTTTGGGGCACGGCTTAGATGAGATTTTGTTAGCACTTTACACCCTCAACGCCCATGTTTTAGCCTTGGGGAGCGATAGGCGCCGGCGCGCCGGCCCAAATTTGGGCCGGTCGCAGCCCAGGCGTTGGATGCGTACATGTACGTCCGTTAGATCTGGGCTCCTCCTGTCGTTTTCTCTGAAAAAACGAATCCGCCAGCGAAGAACAGGAGCAGCGGCGCCGCTGGCACTCTCCATGGATGAGCGAACGCCCAACCTCAAAGCAACGCCGCTTCGCCGCCGGTCGCCGCCCTCGCCGATGGTCTGTGCCTCCCATTCATTTCTCGCCGGCTTCACGCATGCAACACCGAGCGCTTGCAGGTTGCAGTCAAAAAATGCCATGGGTCGCAGCTCTGATTAGCGACGGGGCGTAGCTCTGGTGGCGGCAGTCGCCGGCCGCAGCGCTCCATGGACGAGCTCGCAGTGTACCTTCCTCTGTTGCTGGTCGCAGCAAAACGCCAAAGGTCGTAGCAAACACGAACAACGGTTGCAGCAAAAAAGCAGCTCCTATCGTTGCTGCTCACCATTGTCAGCTCACCATTCTTTCGTTGAAGCTTTTTCAGAAGCAGGTTGAAGCTTTCTTGTAGTCGGTTGCAGCTTTTCTCTTATTTCCGTCACCGGTCACCGCCAAAAAGAATGGTGGTAACAAATTATGTCACCAGTCATAGCAAAAAATGATCGCGGTTGCAGCAAAATATGTGGTCACCGCCGTCGCATGTTTAGCATCATCATTAATGATGTAGCAAATCTCGACGATGGTAGTAGCAAACATTTACGACGGATGCAGCAAAAACACGTCTCGCCATAGAACCAATGCAGCTCGCGCGCTATAGGTTGCAGCTCGCCTTGTTGCAGGTCGTAGGAAATTGTAAGGATGGTTGTAGCACTTCACAGATAGAGGTAGAGGAGAGGGAGGGTCAAGATGGAGAACGCCCCTCATGGCAGCACCTAGGGGAGGTTGTAGCAGCACCTATGGGGGGTTGAAGCAAATCGCGAAGATGGTTGTAGCAGTTTCAGAGGTAGAGAGAGAGAGAGGAGAGGGAGGGCCAAGCTGGAGAACGCCCCTCATAGCAGCACCTGGGGTAGCTATGGAGCTGTGCTCTACAGAGCAGCCCTTTGCGGCAGGGGAGGAGCACGGCGGCTCCGTGTGCGGCTTCGCACGCCAGAGGGGGTGCTGGGTCGGGGGGTGGGCGCGGGCAGGAGGCCCCCGGTCTTACCTCACCCAAGGCGCCCCTGCGGGGGTCGGCAGAGGTACCTTCCCCTGTCTCTTCGCCCCGGTCAACACCGAGGGGGGCTTCGGGACCCGAGTCGGTGGCGGCTGGGGGGGCTTCTTCGGCAGGGCCGACGACAGAGGGTGGCAGCCCGGCTGGTTCAGCACGGTTGAGCCCTGTTGGGGGTTGGGCAGGAGGCCTTGCCCCGAACGGGGCTACGCGGGACGAGATCATCGCTTTCGGAGGGATCCCGGATCCTGTGTCCGAAGGTCGACGGATGAGCTGCCGTCTCCAGGACCAGCCGGATGTCGATGACATGGAGCTACGGTGCACCAGGCGGGCGGCCAAGCTTCGTGACGTTGAGGTCACTACGGGTATTTCAGTCAATACTTCCAATTCTATTTTGCATTTTTCCGATGATGAGATTATACATAATGCAAATCAATTGGGAGTTTCACTAGGTTCTAATGGTAGAGAAATTGCTAATTATGTCAATGATATCCTTGATCTCGAAGCGAAACATGCTTTAGAAATGATTCGGAACTTAGCGGCTATTAAACCCATGAACGATTCGGATATAGATGCGTTGGGTGTTAGGGTACTTGATAGCTTTTGTGCGGATCTTGCACCCTCACATCCCGACACCGAGGAGGATGAGTGTTCTATATCCCCAAGAGTTTCGAACTCTGCAGATTCTCAGGCGGTTAGGTCCACTGAGCTCGGTTGTGAGGACCGGGTAGAGGATCAAAACAAGCCTAAGCGCAAGTGGAGACGGAAGATTTATCCGGCTTCGACTGCGCGCAGAAGTGCTAGGATCCAGACCACAAAAAAATTTCATGATGAAATATGAAAGGAATCTTTTGGAATAGCAGAGGTCTTACGGACTTGGCTAAAAGAAGGTTTCTGGCGGATGCCTCTTTAGAATACAAGTTGGGCTTTATCGCCCTCTCTGAAACTGGAACGGATAATTTTACACCTCAGTTTCTTAGCACTTTATCGGGAGGAGTTGATTTCGATTGGCATTGCCTACCTCCAAGAGGAAGATCCGGTGGGATTTTACTTGGGGTTAAATGCGATACTTTGGAAGTCCGGAATGTGGTTATGGGAGACTTTGCGGTTAAGTTTCGGGTCAGATCGAAGGTCGATGGTTTTCAATGGGCACTGGTAGCTGTGTATGGCGCCGCACAGCCTGAGCTCAAACCAGATTTTTTGGCAGACTTAGTGCGTATTTGCGGTAGTGAGCAGCTCCCAATTCTGGTTGGGGGCGATTTTAATATTATTCGAAGGCGGGAGGAAAAAAACAATGACAATTTTGACGGCAGATGGTCGTTTATGTTTAATACAATCATTGAAAGCATGGATCTTAGAGAGATCGAGCTTTCCGGTAGAAAATTCACTTGGGCCAACACGTTACCAAATCCAACATATGAGAAGTTGGATCGTGTCCTAGCCAGCGTTAAATGGGAGCAGAAGTTTCCGCTGGTGACGGTCCAAGCGTTGTCTCGCGCGATCTCCGATCATACCCCATTGCTTGTTGACTCTGGTGAGGCAACTCATGTGGGAAACAAAAATACCTTCTCTTTCGAATTAGCATGGTTTGAAAGAGAGGGGTTCTTGGCTTTGATAGCACGGGAATGGGCTATAGATTCAGGAGGGAGATCGAATATAGAAAGATGGCAGAATAAGATTAGACACCAAAGACAGTTCTTACGTGGTTGGGCCAAACATTTGAGTGGGATATATAAGATTGAAAAGGAAAGGCTCCTTCTTCTTATTAATTCCCTCGAATTAAAAGCCGAGACCTCCATTCTAGATACTAGGGAGTTGGAATCTAAAATGGAGGCGGAAAGGAGACTGAAAGAACTGCTTCGTGAGGAGGAATTGAAGTGGGCACTAAGAGCGAAGGATCGCAAAATTGTCCAAGGAGACAATAATACTCAATTCTTTCATATGATTGCTAATGGCAAGCATCGAAAGAAGAGAATCTTTCAGCTTGAGCAAGATGAGGGGACAATTTTAGGACAGGAGAACCTAAAAATGTACATCACCAATTACTATAAACAGCTTTTTCGGCCACCTGAGGATAATTTTGTGTCCTTAGATGAGTCGAGGATTGAGGATGTCCCTCAACTAGCAACGGATGAGAACGACATTTTGACCGCCCCATTTTCAGAGAAAGAGGTGTTTGAGGCAATTTCACAAATGAAGAATAATAAGGCGTCGGGACCGGATGGTTTTCCGGCTGAGTTTTATAAAAAGTGCTGGCACATTATTAAGGGTGACTTGCTTCCGATGTTCTATGATTTGTTTTCTGGACATTTGCAGCTATTTCACTTGAATTTCAGAACGATTACGTTGCTTCCTAAGAAAACAGAGGCCATACGGATTGAGCAATTCAGGCCGATCTGTCTTCTTAATGTGAGCTTTAAAATCTTCAGCAAGGTTGGAACTAATAGGCTTATGCAGATTGCGCATTCTGTGGTGCAGCCATCCCAAACTGCTTTCATGCCGGACAGAAACATCCTAGAAGTGGTTGTGGTCCTACATGAAATGCTCCACGAAATCCACACGAAAAAACTAGATGGGGTGGTTTTAAAAGTGGATTTTGAGAAAGCGTACGATAAGGTAAAATGGCCATTTCTTCAGCAGGCCTTGCGAATGAAAGGATTCGATCAATCCTGGAGAAACCAGGTAGACTCTTTCACGCAAAAAGGGAGCGTAGGAATCAAAGTGAATGATGGCATATGTTATTATTTCCAGACACACAAGGGTCTGAGGCAAGGAGACTCGATGTCACCGATTCTGTTCAACATAGTGGTAGACATGTTGACGATCTTAATAGGAAGAGCTAAGGATAATGGCCAGATAGGCGGTCTTGTCCCGCATTTAGTAGACGGAGGACTGTCCATCCTACAGTACGCTGATGATACTATCATCTTTATGGAGCATGATTTGGCAAAAGCAAGAAACATGAAGCTTGTGTAATGCTTATTTGAACAGTTGTCGGGGTTAAAGATTAACTTCAACAAAAGTGAATTGTTCTGCTTTGGAAGAGCTAAAGACGAGCAAGAAGCTTACAAACAACTGTTCGGGTGCGAATTGGGGTCTTTGCCATTCACGTATTTGGGCATACCAATTCACCATCGCAAGCTTTCCAACAAAGAATGAAAGTGCATTGAGGATCGATTTGAAAAGAAACTAGGCTGCTGGAAGGGCAAGCTTATGTCATACGGAGGCCGACTAATTCTTATTAATTCGGTACTCACGAGTATGCTTATGTTTCTGTTGTCCTTTTTTGAGGTACCAGTTGGAGTTCGGAAAAGACTAGATTTCTATCGATCGCGCTTCTTCTGGCAGAGCGATGAGTTAAAACAAAAGTACAGACTCGCTAAATGGGATATTATCTGCCAGCCAAAAGATCAAGGGGGCCTCGGCATAGAAAATTTAGAGGTGAAGAACAGATGTCTTCTCAGCAAGTGGTTGTATAAGCTATCTGTAGAGACCGATGCCACATGGGCCCAGATTCTGCGTAATAAGTACCTCCATTCCAAAACTCTATCCCAGTTGACGGTTAGACCGACTGACTCACCATTTTGGAAGGGACTGATGAGAGTGAAATTAGTCTTTTTCAACAGGACAAAATCCATAGTTGGAAATGGTAATACCATGAGATTCTGGGAGGATACATGGTTCGGGGAGACGCCCCTTGCACTCCAATATCCTTCTCTCTATAATAATGTTCAACCAAGAGACGCTTACATTGCAACAGTATTACAGTCCAACCCTCTCAATATTCAATTCAGGAGGTCTTTAGCGGGAAACCGTTGGGAAGATTGGCTCCATCTTGTGAGAAGGTTGATGGATGTCCACCTTTCTCAACAGCCAGATCAGTTGCACTGGAAACTAACTAATAATGGAGAGTTTTCAGTTAAGTCCATGTATTTGGATATTATAAACACTGGCCCTCTTTCTCGCTCGAAGCATATTTGGAAAGTCAGAGTGCCTTTAAAAATTAAAGTGTTTATGTGGTTTGTCCATAAACAAGTCATTCTAACTAAGGACAATTTGGCAAAACGCAACTGGACAGGATGTAGACGATGTAGCTTCTGTGCTCATGATGAGTCCATCAAATACCTCTTTCTTGACTGCCCAATGGCAAAAAAATTGTGGCGGTCTGTCCACATAGCATTTAATATCACTCCTCCGAATACTATCAACATGTTATTTGGGACGTGGTTAGACGGCGTAGATTCAGAAACGGCGAGACATATCCGTGTAGGAGTGTGTGCTTTATTATGGGCAGTATGGAACTGCAGGAATGATTTGGTTTTTAACAGAACAACAAATGTTCATTTCTTGCAGGTTATTTTCCGGGCCACTTCACTCATTCGTATGTGGTCGCTACTCACTCCGATGGATGCCAGGGAGCGTATGGTTACTGGGTCTATCCGGTGGGAGACGGTAGCACGGGCTATCTTCAACCGGTTTGGATGGCGGTCATGTAATAGGATAGGTGTTTAGTTTCCTATTTTCTCTTTTGCCTGCCGGTTGTGGCTATCCTGTTTTTTGTGTTTTTGCTCTTTGTGAGCGTTTATTTCTTTTCAGACCTGGAAACTTTGCTGAACCTTTGCTTTTTAATAATATGGCCGTATGCATCATTCTGATGCAGAGGCCGGGGGTTAACCTCCTTTTCGAAAAAAAACCTGGGGAAGAAAAGAGGGAGGAACAAGTGGAGGAGAGAGCTACAGAGAAAAGATAAGAAAAAAATGCGTTGTACAATGCGTGGGCCAGAAAAACGTATGAGTATGCAGTCTCCCTTCGATCGAGCTGGATCGCGTGGCTCGCGCGTGTCCGGCGCAATGGTTCGGCCGGCGCGCCGGGTGGAAACGTTTCCCTTTAGCCTTGGCCTCCCTCTCCTGTCATCTCTCTCGCTCCAGCTCTCTCTCTCTCTCACTCACTTCGACAATTGCTTCTGTCGCTTGCAACTCCTGCGACCAGAGTCAAGCAAGCTGCATCACTCTTCACCTTGACTTTCCCTGTCCTGCCCCTCTGCTCTCTCCCCTCTCCCTCTACCTCCCCGCCTCTGTCTCTAATATTACTTTTTGTTTTGCTGGCATGTAGATGGCTGACGGCTTTCACGCCTTCGATGAGTACCCTGGTACCGCTTGGTGGTACGCCACAAGCCCAGGCGCGTGTGTTGCTGCCTTCATCGGACGTGCTCACCGTCGAGGCGATGGCGTACTACATGTGCGGCCACCGTGGCAACGACAACAAAAACAAGGCCCCAGCGGTGGAGCTGGAGATGGTGTAGAACACCTGGTACGTGCGAGTGAGGCCAGCGACGCCATATAGTAAATTAGGGTTTTTATCAATTATTGCGTACCACTACTCAGTTTTGCCACTAAGATTTTAACTGCTAAAAAATGCGAATGCTTTGTTAGACACATGCTCAAAAATTCCACTAGACACCATTACTGTCAGCTCAAAACCCGTTTAGCATGCTATAATGATAAAAATACCCATGTACCAACATGTTAGCTCTTCCTCTATCTCACAACGATAAAGTGTGGGTCCCACTCGATCCCCAATAACATTCTTATTTTCCTCTAAAATTATTTGGTTCTTTCTCCTGACAAGTGGAGCCCACACTTGTCATTATGGGATAGAGAGATCGTACATGTGGGTCTAGGAGTATTTTGGTCATATAACATGGTCAATGGGTTGGACTACTAATGGTGTCTAATGGCATTTTTTAGCAAACATCCAATGGAACGATATCATTTTTAGGTATCTAATGGCATTTTTGAGCAAGCATCTCTCATAACGATGGCATTTTTGAGCAGTTGTAATTTTAACTAGATCATCGATGGCGCGCGTTGCTACGCCCGTCTATTTGTACAATGAAATGATAGGATTTTTCATAAATATAAGAGCACATGAAACATATTGAATTTGCTTAAACATACATTAGTCGGTAATCTAAGAAAATTTCATATATAATCCGTAAAAGTAAGGTTCATAGATACAGATTGGGTTGGCATAGCAACATACACAACAATTTAGATAGTAAATACAACAAATCATAACTGCCAAGATATATAACAAGCCATAAGTAGTAGTAGATTGTATACATGGTGCATACATGAAAATTCAAATGGCTCTACCAAAGGGCCATCATGAGCAGAAACAAAGAAGAATTAGGTTAGCATGATGCACTAGCCATTCCCTGTGGAGGGCATTGCAATAATGGGAGAATGCTAACAAGGATTACATGGGCATGCATTAGTAATTTAGTACTGAAATAAATATCATCAAAGAGTCAATCAAATTATTTTTATTGCATGAGTACGTATGTACATAAAAGGCAAAACTTGAATCCTCTTTGACAACAAAACATCTGTTCAACTGGCAACAACCAAGTTTTCTGCAACACGGTTGAATAAGTTTGAGCAGTAATAGTCTAGGATTTAGAGACAGATAATCTATAGGGTGTGCGAAAATAAATTTTGTATGCTGACAAATATTGCAACAAACTTCAAGATGCTGATAGACTCTAGTTTATTGTTGATAATCTGAACTCCTACATGTGTAGAAATTGGTTTACTTTCAGGCACTTATAATCAGCAAATCTGTAGAAGAGGGAAAGAAAAATGTAGGAAAAAGGCAAATGGAAGTACTAAATGTTTTCAGCCGAGGAACTCCAGAACAATGTACTTACGCTGGAACCAAGTAGGTGCCCCATTGCTACATTAGCGTCCGTCTGAAAGTCCTAGATGGTGCACATAGAAATCGTTTGGTTTATAACATGGAAGAAAATTTTGAATAAGAAATTAGAACCACATAAAGTAATCGATTACCTTGAGATTTAGAATAATAATATAAAACAACTGCTTGCATTCATGTTTAGAACATCAAAATATTTGCGTGTACAAGATTTATGATCTCTGAGGTAGATGATTCAAAAGTTTTTTGCTATTCTCCTTTCCTTCCATCAAACAAATCCATGATATATGGTAGGCAGATTTCTCTCAAAGCACCTGCAATGGATGAGCGACCAGCTGAAGGTGACGGCCCTCTGCAGCTTGTGCGTGTGTTACCCAGTCCCGACTATGTGGCTTGGATGGGGCATCCGGCGTTAGATGTTAGGCTTTTGTGCGATGTCTGTTTGGTATTTAGCCCGGACATTCGGCACCCCTTCATCAAGAGGATAGGAGTAGCGACAGATGTCATCTAGATGGTGGCCTCGGGCTTACTGTTGTATTTTTTTGTAAGGTCTTTGTGAATAATAAATAATATGGCCGCATGCATCTCCCAGATGCAGAGGCCGGGGGTGATTCCTCCTTTTCTAAAAAAAAAAGTACCCATTCCATTCTTCAGTGAAATATTACATTGACTTTCTGTGGCTTTGGAAAAAAATGACTGCAGCCAATTTCTATGAATGAGATAGTAGCTACCCACGGTGTTGTATTTTGGGCAGGTTGCAGCTATGGATATTTATGTATGTTATTCTAAATTCGTCTGGTGTTTGTAAATAGTTGATTGCTGACATGATGTGGATTACTGACTCCTTCAATCATTGTCCAACATAATCTGCCTAATTACGATAAAACAAGTACCAAACTGAAGACTCCCTTTGTTGGTTAAAGCGTTGGAAAGAACTTAAAAAAGACCTTGCAAACTGCATTGTGTCTATGCAAAAAGATAGAGAAAATCATCTTAGTTCTTCACAGGCGAAAAGATTGACACATGATTTTCTCTGTCTACAAACAAAATAACTGATTGGCTGTGTATATATATAAAAGCGATCCATGTCATCATGCAACCCAACTTGAAAACAAAGTAAGTACCATCTTCAGAGCCAGTGACAACATCACCAAACACCGGGGCTCACCATCAACTTCAATGAAGTTGTCAGGAAGGAGGAGCACACGCTGCACCAATTGTGCCAGCACCAAAAACCCCACGGGGCTACACAAACCGCAGTAGAGTTCTAGCGCGAACAACGGAGGAACGACCCTCCCTGTATCACGCCAGCAGCAGCCCCACCGAAGCAGCGCCACGAAGAAGACGAGGAAGATCCAACACCAAGCATAAGAAGGCAAAGGAGTGGAACAAGGAGACCTGTACAACACCCCAGCTCCAGGAGCCCAGATCCGGCAACAAAAGCTTCCACACACACACACAACGCCGGCAACGATGAAGACACCAACGGGACGTGAACGGCGCAAGGAGATATTATTCCGACAAGAGAACGGCGTCCGCCTAGCAGACCTCGTCAGGAGACCTAAACCTACAATAAGCAGGAGGGGCGGGGCAGAACGCCGGCGCCGGGAGGACCAGAACTCTCGATCGCCTTTGTATCGCCTCTAGTCTAGACGAGAAGGGGCGGTTCCGTTTCGGCCAGCCGCCCAGATCGGGTAGAAAGAGGAGAGGTCGGGGACGGGGAGGAGTCGAGGAGCGTGGTGAGATTGAGGGTGAGAGAGAGTTTTTTTTTTTTTTGAGGGTGAGAGGGAGTCAGGGGATGCTGGATCGTGACTGAGTTGAGCGGCTGAGTGGACCGCGCGGCCCAATCAACCAGCGTAGCCCAATTCTCTAGATCCGAAGGGAGAACCATCGAGCAGTAACGCTGTGGTCCAAAGGAATGACGCATTACAGCCCGTTGCTCGATTGGTGGAGAGACACGCGTGCTCGACGATGATCTTCTCTAGATCCCTGTGGACGCGCAGGCAAACAGGCCGGTTGTGCGGCGACGAAGATGCAATGACAGGCGTCAAGTACTGTGTCCAGGCTGCGGCGCGGAAGCGGCTGCAGTCCCGTTACTCGATGACAGCCTCCACAGGATCCGGCTAAAAGGCACGGCTTGATGTAGATCGGCGCTACATGCGGCGTTCAAACATCCATCTCCAGCGTCCAGAACGATGCATGTGCTCATACAACACGCTGCTACAGGTGTGCATGCACGAAAGCTATAGCCTAGATGGGAACAGGGTGTTAGGATGATCTCCACCGCGTGGGCCCAACGGCCCATCGAGCCTTTGATCTGCGCCCTAATCGGGGGCGCTCAACCACCCATGGTTGACGGCCCCCTGTCACACTGTGCTATATAAACAGGGTGGGGTCCGGCGGCACGCCTCACGAGGTTCGTCGCGTTGCCACGCCCCCCACCAACACTCCCTACCGCAGTGACGGGAAGCGTCGCCACCACTTCGCCTACACATACAGTGCCTTCACCGCCGCCACAGCTTCACCATGGCCTCCGGCTCGAGCTCCTCGAGCTCCCCGATCTAATCTAGCCTACCCGATCCAAAGAAGCTATCAATGGTATTAGAGCCACACTTGGCTGAGATTTTTCGGTAGAAAAGGAAAAAACAGAGAAAGAAAAGATCCCCTCCCGAGAGAAACCCTACCGCAAACAAAAAAAATTAAAAAGGGGGGAGAAGGGAAAAAGCAACCGCTCGCCGGCACAGAGCGCCGCCGCAAGGCCTCGCCGTTCTTCTCGATCCGGACGCGCATCGGCAAGCCGAGGCGTCGGAAGAAGAACCAAAAAAAAAAGGGGGCACCGCGGGCAAACCGTTCGACGGCGATGCGCTCACTGCGAGGCGAACGCGCGGCCGGCGAAGGGGATAGAAACGGCGCACGCCGGGGAAAGGGAGCAGAGGGGGCGCAGCGGCGCTCTCTCTCTCTCTCTCGTTATCTCTGCCACAGGAGGCGGGGGATGGAGACAGAAAGGAGAGGGAAGAGGAAGCTCGCGAGGCGCAGTGGCGTCCGACGCCGTAGCTGGCTCGCCGGCGGCGTTACTGGACCGCTGGTCAGATCCGACACGGCGGAGGAGAGGCAGAGCGGTGCAGGGGGGGAGGGGGAGAGGGGGAAAATGACTTAGGGTTTTCTAGGGGAGCTGCGGGAGCTGGTTTTGATCCAGCTAAAAGAGCGTTGGACCGTTGGATTCGGCGCCGGTGCAGCGGGCCTTTTGGGCCAAAGAGGAAGCGACCCAGGCCGAGGCAAGGCCGGCTCGCGCGGCGCGGCGCGCAGAGCAGGCCATGGGCCGACTTTTTCCGCTGCGGGCCTCGCGCGCCAGGCCGAAGCTGGGGCTACGCTGCCGGTTTTTTATTTTTTTTTGCCCAGTTTTTTGGGCAAATTTGACACAGTTTTTTTCTATTCAAAATTATGCAACAAAATTTTGTTTAGAAAATAGAAAAGTAAAAGAAATGCTTCTGAAAAGTAAAAAGTTCATGAATTTTTTATTCATGTTTTCCGCTGCAAATAAATAAAAGTGCTATTTTAAAAGTAAATAAAACTAAAGTGAGAATTAAACTTTAAGAGCATGTTAAAGTAATTATGATTCTGTTATTTTTATGACCAACGTTGTTAATAACATGATCATAATTTGTTATTGTTATAAAAGGTGCATTTATTTCTACTTTTGCCCAACGGTGATATAGATTTAATTGCATAAACAATTGTATTTTTAATTTTGACCAACGTTGGATTAAAGCATGCAATTGTTGTCATGATCTCACATCATTGTGGTTTCAGGAGGGTACCACTTGATAAGTTGCCTCAAGGATGTTCCAACCCTCAGAGGTGATAACTACACTGAATGGAGAAAGAAAGTTGACTTGGCCTTTGTCTGTGCTGAGGTGGATTGGGTTGTGGACACTCCACAGCCGGTCAAACCAGCAGAGCCAGTCAGAGGTGCAAAAGAAGATGATGCTGCTTGGGAGAAAAAGAAGAGGTATCATGCTCCAGTGGAGATGTCATATACCCTCGAAAACCAAAAGTGGCTCAACGCCATTAAAAAGTGCATGGCTTTCATAAAGAACACAATTGAGAACGCTATTGTGGGCTCAATTGCACAGTGTACTTCCGTAGGGGAGTATCTTGAAAAGATAAAGAGCCAGTTCACTGGTTCTTCAAAGATATATGCTACCCAGTTGCTAAAGCAGCTGGTGACAGAAAATTACATAGGCGGTGGACATGGCATAAGAGAGCACATCCTCAGGATGAGCACCATGGCAGCTAAGCTTAAACTCATGGATGAGGATTTGGAGCTCAAGCCTGCACTCCTTGTTCACCTGGTCATGGCTTCACTGCCAAAAGAGTTTGACACCTTTGTCGTCAACTACAACATGTTGCCTGGAAAATAGGACATTGAAACGACTATAGCCATGTGTGTGCAAGAAGAGGAAAGACTTAAAACCTCATATGGTGGTTCTCTGAATTATGTGAAGGATAATAAGAAAAAGAACTGCAATCAAAGTGGCAAAGGTTCTCCTTCAAAGCCACATGGAAAAGCTCCCACGCACCATCAGCATCAGCAAAAGTCTTTCCTAGTGGAGAAAGACACATGTCTCCATTGTAAGCAGAATGGGCACTACAAGAAAGATTGCCCTATTTGGCTGAAGTCAATAATGGCAAAGAGAGGTAACAACATTGTTTTCTTTGTAAATGAATCCTTGTATACACAGTTTTCGTAATCTACTTGGTGGATTGACTCAGGTGCAACCGTTCATGTTGCAAATTCATTACAGGGATTCCATTCGACGCGGACTATGCAAAGAAGCGAAAGATGCATTGAGGTTGCAAATGGAGTTCAAGCAGAAATCGAAGCTGTCGGCGACATCTCCTGGAGTTAGCTGATGGATTCACGCTTCTGCTTAGAGATATTTTATATGTTCCTTCGTGTCACAGAAACTTGATTAGTGTTTCATGTTTGGATAAAGATCATTATGAATGTCACTTTGGACATGGCAAGTGTGCCATATGGTTTAATAATACTCATGTGGGTGTTGCTTTCCTACACGATGAGCTTTATTTATTATCACTACGTGAAAAAGTATATTCTGTGTGTAACGTGAATGAGCATGTTTCCGCGTCGGATAAAGAACAAAAGAAAAGAAAGAGAACTCATGACCCATCGAAATTATGACACTGTCGCTTGGGCCATATTTCGAAGGGGAGAATAGAAAGACTAGCTAAAAATGAAATTCTTCTTCCATTAGAGTTCTCAGACATAGAGCAATGCATAGATTGCATTAAAGGAAAGTACGTAAAACAAATCAAAAAGGGTGCAAACCGTAGCAGAGGAACACTAGAAATCATTCACACTGACATCTGTGGACCATTTCCGGTGAAAAGTGTGGATGGCTATGACTCGTTCATAACATTCACAGACGATTATTCCTGATATGGTTATATTTATCCAATCAAAGAAAGATCTGAAGCGTTGGATAAATTTAAAATATTCAAAGCTGAAGTTGAAACTCAGCATGATAAAAGAATAAAGATAGTAAGATCTGATAGTGGGGGGGAGTACTACGGTCGGCACACTCCATATGGCCAAGTCCCTGGACCTTTTGCAAAGTTCTTACAGGAGACTATCATAATTGCCCAGTATTCAATGCCGGGCAAGCCTCAGCATAATGGAGTAGCTGAAAGGCGTAACTGTACACTTATGGATATGGTGCACAGTATGATGAGTTATTCCATGTTGCCATTGGGATTATGGATGGAGGCACTTAAAACCGCCATTCACATTCTCAATAGAGTACCAAGCAAGTCGGTGCCCAAAACACCGTACAAGCTGTGGACAGCAAGAGTACCCTCTCTACAACACTTGAGAGTCTGGGGGAGCCTAGCTGAGGCAAAATTGTTTAATCCCAATATTGCAAAGGTAGATCCCAAAATAGTTAGTTGCCACTTCATTGGCTATCCTGATAGATCAAAAGGTTTTCGTTTCTACTGTCCAGAGAGATACACAAAGTTTGTAGAAACAAGACATGCAGTCTTCTTAGAGGACAAAATGATTAGGGGGAGCATGGTAGCTCGGAAAATTGATCTTCAGGAAAAGAGGGTGCATGCACCTAATCCGATGATTCAGGAGCCATTTTTCTCACTACCTGTTGTACCTGCACCGACAATCCCTGAGGTTGCGGTGCAAGCGACCTGTTGTTACTCCACCCATGATAACTATGGGAGAAGATCTGGAACCTGTCCGTCAGGAGCCGACTGAACCCGTTGTTGAGCATGAAAGGGGGGAGCAGCAGCCACTTTTAGAAGATGTGCCGGAAGGTGAGGCACATAATGAGCCTAGGAGTGAGGCCCTTAGAAGGTCTACAAGACCCAAAAAGTGTAGGAGATATGCCCTAGAGGCAATAATAATTGTTATTATTTATCTCCTTGCTCATAATTATGTTTATGTTCCATGCTATAACTGCTGTGGTTCCCGAGCCCGTATATCCATAAAGGCTCTGGGGAAAACCCATGTGCACGTGTGGAATAATAAACGGTAAAAAGTATTCCTAGTCATGCCTCTAAGACTAGCTCAAGTGTTGCATGATGATTATGTTTTCCCAATCATGGGCATGTCTATGCCAGCAGCTTTGAGGGCACAATGTTAGAAGAACATTTGTGTTGAATCGACCCGATTGATGTTATGCTATGAGATTCATTCGTCACAAGTTAATGGTTGATAACACAGAGATGGTTAACGTTTGCATGATTCCTCAGACCATGAGAGTATCGAGTTTCTTCATGCTTGATTCATGAACTTTGGGGTTTGTTAAACGTCATCCGTAACTGGATGGCTATTACGGCGGCTTACGGGTTCATGGGAAAGTATGTTAAGTAACTTGATAGCTCAAGATTGGGATTTGCTCCTCCGACGATGGAGAGATATCTCTGGGCCCTCTCGGTGTTAAGGTATCCATCATCGTCTGGCCAGACACTTTGTGATTTGATCACGGGGATGTCGGAACACGGTAACGAGAAAAGAGAACAATACCGGTAACGAGGTAACTAGCATAGTGGACAAGTTGTTGATCCACGGGAATGCCAACATGTCTCACCTCGGGTATTTGTAACATATCGCGAAGCAACAGGAATAGCACACGGCAACTGGAGGTTCACTCGAATATTCATTCGTGTGGGTATAGGGGTCAATATGGGTGTCCACGGCTCCGATGTTGATCATTGATCGGAAGGGGTTCCGTGTCATGTCTATACTTCACCGAACCTATAGGGTCACACGCTTAAGGGTCATCTATCTGATGAATACTAGACAGGGAGTCTGAGAGAAAATCACCGAAAAAGTTTCGGACACCGAAATGTTTCGGACAGCGGAAAAGTTCCGCAGAGAGAGGTCACCGGATGAGTTCCGGTGAAACTGAAAAGTTGTTTCAGGGGATACCATTAAGTCAAAATGGTTTCGGCACATGCCTGATAATTCTTGGAGGATGCCAGAATCATTCTGGAAACTTCTGGGAATTTTCTGGAAGAAAAAACCGGAAATGTTCCGGGGCTGCCGGAACCGCTTCAGATGCTTTTCGCAGATGAAATCACTAAACTGGAATTGTTCCAAAACGCGTTGAAAATTATTTTAGTGGGTACTGGAAATGTTCTAAGCCCACATAAATATTTTCAGTTCGAACGGACGCTGAAAAATATCGTCGTGAATAGTGAAAGTGCTTTTTGGAATTTTTTTGGAAAGCCACCTTTTAGGGCTTTTTGCTAAAGGCTTCTAGAAGGTGATGTGGATGGATGAGAGCCCCCTTGGGGGGGGGGGGACCCCTAGGGGGTGGCCGGCCACATGTGGAGCTCCTCCTTGGAGCTCCACAAGTCCTTTGGTTTCTCTCTTATGCCCTTGGAAAGAGTTTCCTTCATGGGTATTTTGGTATTTCTTGAATGCCCATCCTACCCCTTGGTTTTCCTATATAAGGAGGAGAGGGGGCTGCTCAATCCTTCATCCCTTCTCACATACAAGTGCCATTGCAATGATCTGGCTTCTCTCTCCCTCCCACGAAAAGAGTTTCGTAGAGCCGAAAGGCTGTCTGGGTTCCGGTGGGAACTAGTTCTGGACGGCGAAGCCCTGCCGGATAGATGACACCGTATGTGTGCAACTCTGTAGAGAGGTCGTAGTTTCGATCTTAGTGCCCGAGGGGCTGTTCGTGAGTGCCTCCCGAAGGGCTGTCCAAGTGACGGTCCAAGTTCTGTGAGTCCTCCCGAAGGGCTGTCCGAGTGACCGTTCGAGTTTCGAAGGTCCTCCCGAAGGGCTGCCCGCGACACCGTCCGGGGGACTGTTCGACCGCCTCCCGGAGGGCTGTCCAAAGAGAAGACGAGGGTATACATCCTCGCGGTTGGGAGGTTGTAAATCCTAGCTGCAGGGATCTGCACCGCCGATCGTCATCGACTCTACTTCCGCTGCGCTACGAGTCGGTAACGAAAATGATCAAACCTTGTATGCAGTCTCCATAGTGGTCCTGGGCTGGTGCGTAGGTCGGAAATTTTTTTGTTTTCTGCTGCGTTACCCTACAGTGGTATCATGAGCCGTGCTATGCGTAGATGCAGGTTGCGATCTAGAATACATAGTGATGTATGGGTGTTGCACAATATAATTAGGTAGTAGATGAGTTCTATTACTGAAAATTATTTGTGCGGGTAGCAGATGAAATCTGTTACTCGATGTTCTTGTTGCTTCCCTGGAATTTGCATATTTCTGATCTTGATAACAGTATGGTGGAGTTTCAATGTTCTGGCAATCCGCGATCCTGATTGATCAACGAAGTGCTAACAGTTCATTGAATTCCACCGTAGTTAAAAAGAAAGATGAAATTTCGTAGACGAAAGGGCAATGCAGATATGATCTGCACGGGGGTCATGCGTATGGCGAAGTTTAGTATGGGGTTCGAGATTTTATTATCTCGTGCTTCATACACCCCGCATTGTTAATCTAGCGACTTGAATTATCATACTTGATGATGGATGTTGGTAGCTTCGGTTTGTTTCGAAACCTTAGAAGCCACGAAAAACAAGTTTTTGCTTGAACCAATTAGAGACGTCTAACTTGGTTTTGCAGGAGGGTTTGCATGTGCATGTGATGTGGTATAGCAGTGCTCATAATAATTTGATTATGTATGAGATGACTATATGATGTAAATTAATTAACATGACCTGCGTGTCATGATTCGGCATGATGGCTGGAGCCATATGATTGCACTTTAATGACCTGTGTGTCAACCTTATGTAATGCACTTATTTTATTAGCTATAGAGATAGCAATATTATCTGGTGCATCGACAAGGTGGTGGCAATCTTCGCGAAGGTGAACACCGACGCGAATGCCGAAGACGAAGAAATACAAGAATTCTCCGTCAGAAAGGGCTATACCATATCATGCTATTATGAATTGCCTGAGATGTTTATCCCTTATGATGCACCCTTCTTGATTGCGCCGTAGTCGCTTTTTATTAGGGTGATCTCTCACAAAAATATCATAGTTGATAGTGTTCTCCCAAGTGTAGCACCGTCACGGCACCTAACTTTTCGGGGTGCGCCATGACTAACATGGGTACGAACGATTAGGGATGTGTGAGGCGGGTGAGTTCAGACCTCGCAGCGAGATCACTTGGTTATCTTTGATGTTCAGGCATGACAGTCATGAGCTCGGAACACGCCCATCGAAAGATGAACAAGAGTCGCATAGAGATGTGATTGGCAGGTTGGCCTACCGGTTGAGATTTTCGCCATCAGTGGTGACTAACATCAATGACGAATAATCAAAACACGGGTCTTGAATCACTCACAATCAATTATGAGAGATATTGATTTGAGTGGGAGCGCACTGTAGAATTATCTTGTTTAATTCTCAGTGCAATTAATTTTGAACACTGTCTAAGTGTGATTTGCATAATAGTTGTAGAATAATGGCTCGCGTTTCCACCTTCCCTATTAAAATTGAATAGCTGTTAAATATCTGGTTAAAACTTTACGGTTGGTAACGTAATGTGAGGATTATCCTCAAGAGTGCCAAGAAGGATTTTGTCCTATCGCATACTTTGGTATTCTCTCGCTTATGCTATGGATCATGTGACTCTCGTCCTTCGATCCAAAAGCTAGAATTCCGTTTCAGTCAAGTGCAATATTTTTGTTTCCATGAGACCCGAACTTCGAATGTTTGGATAGTTATGTGATATTCATGGAATCTGAAAATCATTTTCAGAGACAGACAAAGGCTAAAAGATATGAGATATCCAAAGCAATGTTTGTTTGCAAACTATTAGTAAAAGAAGTTTACTATGCATTAGACTGATAAGAGAGGGATCCAGAAGAACGCCTATCATATGATAAAAGGTGAATAAAACAACAACTTAAGAGAAAGGAAGTGTCCGAAGGGTGTTAGTGAAACTTTCACGCCTAGGAAGTCCGAGGCTAACGCCACTCTTAAGTTGGGTGCTTCTTCTGAGAGTAGGAGAAATACTAAAAGTTAAAACTGTTAGAAGTATAAAGGCAATAAAGAAGAAGACTGGAATATCCAGCTCATGTATGAATGTCATACAAAGTTTTTGATGTATAGAAGGCTGGTCAAAGATATAGTTCTTGGGAATTATGGTTAAACATGTTAATCACTAATTCTTGGGTATTGTGAGACAATCACAAAGATACCCGCTCGATTGCATTCTGTTGCAACTCGATGTAAGAACTACTATGGCCTGAAAGACTAGCCAGAAATGAGGTTGAGATACACACATGGGACATAGTAAATGTTACTATACCTTCCATCGGTGTATTACCTATGTATTTACTTTCATAATTCATTTTAGAGTTTCACACTCTAGCCCTTTGCATAAGGTATCTTGCAAGAAGGTTGTTCATAAGAGAACTTTTTATGTTCGGTGTTATGAATAACATAAGGGCCATACTTTCATTATGAATGAGATGTATGTTATGAATATTGATAATAATATATTACCTCTGGATTTACATTCATAATTCATTTTAGAGTTTTACACTCTAGCCCCTTGCACAATGTTGTTGCAAAAAGGTTGTTCATAAAAGGAACAATTGTTGTTCAGTATTATGAATAACATGAAGGGCCATGCTTCCATCCTCGATGGGACGTATGTTATGAATATTGATGGTAATATGATACATCCATAACACTGACGCTAAATATCATAAATACTAAAAGAATACCACACAAGTGTGGCACTGCATTTGGTCACATTGGAGAAACCCGCATGGATAAAATCCATTATGATGGATTTTGAAGTCATTTGATTTTGAACCATCTGACACTTGCAACTTTCCTCCGAAAAGTGAAGTGACTGAAATACCGTTCACAGGCCATAAGGAACAGACAACAAACTTATTGGTGATCATACATTTGATGTGTGTAGTACGATAAATGTTGTTAGTAGTGGATTTATCTATCTTCAGAAATGACTCAAGTAGATATGTGGATATTTACTTGATGAGACGTAAGTCTGGATCTTTTGAATTCATTCGAAAGGTTTTCAAAAAGGAAGTAGAAGTTATTGTAACAAGAAAATTATGTTTCTACAATTCGATTGCAGAAAGGAATATTTGAGTTACAAGTTTAGCGAATGTCTGATGAGTTGTGAAAGTAGTTTCATAACTTGCACCTCCCGGAACACCACTGCAAGTGGAAAGTCCGTGAAAATGTAATCGAACCATTTATGACATGGTAAGATCAAAGATGACATAAATAAATTTGCCATTATCCCTTTTAAAGAGTGATGCTTTAGAGACTGTGGCTTTTACACTGAAAAGAGCTCCATCGGGTCTGTTGAAATGACACCATGGTATGGTACGCCCAACCATGTTATATCTTTTCTTAAACATTTGGAATATGGGGCTTGTGTAAAAGGTTACAAACCTATTCCAAATCAGACAAGTGCTACTTTGTAGGTTATCCCAAGTCATTGGGTATTCCTCCCTCACTATACCGAGGCAAATAGGTTTGCCACAAAGAACGGTATGCTTTTTGAAGAAAATGGTTCTTTCAAAAAGGTGAGTGGGAGAATAATGCAACTCGACGAGATAACCAGTATCTCCGTCATCAGGTCAAAGGAAAGAGACCTTGGAAGTAATTCCAGAGTTTCCTACTATGACTGATACGGAAGTCTCTACAATAAAATGTATGGACTTCGGTCGAACTTGCAGCTGAACCACGTAGGCAAGGCTCGTGCAAACCTCTCAGGTGCGCAAATGAGATATTGTTGTTAGACAACAGTATACCTACGATACACAAGGAAGCGTTGATGGGCTCTGACTCCGGAATTGGCTAAATGCCAATACAATCCGAGATAGTCTCCATATAAATGTTTCAAGATTAAAACCTTGATACACCTTTCGAAAGACTTAGAGTCTAACGAATTTTATGGAACTAAAAACTGATATGGGTAAAAATGTTTTATCCATAAAGCTCGACTTGTTGCAATAACGAGTTCAAGGAGTTGACTACGATGAGGTTGTTTCATCGTAGCGATGCTTAAAGTCGGTTCGGGTTGAACTAGCAATTAATACATATTTCAATCATGAGATATGAAACAAAGGATGACAAAAGGATTTCCATCTGATGGAAATAAAACCAAGGACTTGCATGTGTTACAGTCCAAGGTATTTTGTCATTCCAGAGGATGCTAGTAAGTATGCAAACTTCAGAGTTCCAGCAATGGACAGAAGAGAGCAAAATGGAGTTGGAATCTTCGTGTTTTGATGAAATGGTCAAAGGGGTTTGACTTCATCAATGGGTAACGAAGATGCTTATGATTCAAGAAAGTAAGTGGGAGCATAATAAAATTTCTAAAAACGTTGTGTGCTTGACACATTGTTAATTGGAAATAAATTTCTTGACACGAATTAGGACTTCATTTGAAAATAGTTTTTCGATGAAGTGCTTGGGCTAAATAGCCTTGATATTAGGCATGATAATCTATGGAGATAGATTTACCTAATGGGGCTAAGCAATGAATACATATTGACAAGATGCTAAAATCTTTTAGCATTAAAACGTCAAGGAGTGATTCTTGCCGAAGTCACATGGAAAGAGTTTTTGCAAGACTCGGTGTCCCAAAAACACTGATGAATAAAATACATGATGAAGATTCCACACACCTTCATGTTTGGATTAATCATGTATTCCATGGTATGTAAAAACAACCAGATATGTCTGATACTCCCAAAGTTGTTGCGAGTATAGATACCAAAGTGATCAAAAGTACTGATCATGGGACAACGGTGAAAAAAGGTCATTGAGTACTATAGTAGCACTGATGACATGTTTTCTCGCAAGCGGAGATCATGAAGAGTTCGTTGTAAAAGGTTACATCGATACAGTCTTTATCCATGCTCCAAGCGATTTTCGATTAAAGTTAAGGGTTTTGTGCAATACACAATATGGTGGCACGGTAGTTGGAAATTGTTCCAAACAAGATACTGAGGTGAATTCTATAACAAAGGCTAAGTATGTTGACGCTTTAGAAGCGACAAAGAAGTTGTTGAATCATATAGTTCATTCATGAACTTAGTATGGTTCCAAGAAGGCTTGGTCAATGGGACACTATTGCAGATAGTTGCTCCATAGCTCAGTCTGAGGAATCAGGTTTCGACCAATGATTCACACATATACAAAGCAAGGTGTACACAAAATATGAATTTTGTGAAAGCGTGAAAACGCGAGGATATGCAAAGATACACACGGATCTGAAGTCGTCAGATCCGTTGGACATCAGGCTATACCACATGCGAAGCATATTTTACACCAATGTGCCATAGGTGTAAAGTGCATTAAATTAACTAGATTATTGACTTTAGTGCAAGTGGGAGTCTGTAGGAGATATGCCCTAGAGGCAATAATAAATGTTATTATTTATCTCCTTGCTCATAATTATGTTTATGTTCCATGCTATAATGGCTGTGGTTCCCGAGCCCGTATATCCATAAAGGCTCTGGGGAAAACCCATGTGCACGTGTGGAATAATAAACGGTAAAAAGTATTCCTAGTCATGCCTCTAAGACTAGCTCAAGTGTTGCATGATGATTATGTTTTCCCAATCATGGGCATGTCTATGCCAGCAGCTTTGAGGGCACAATGTTAGAAGAACATTTGTGTTGAATCGACCCGATTGATGTTATGCTATGAGATTCATTCGTCACAAGTTAATGGTTGATAACACAGAGATGGTTAACGTTTGCATGATTCCTCAGACCATGAGAGTATCGAGTTTCTTCATGCTTGATTCATGAACTTTGGGGTTTGTTAAACGTCATCCGTAACTGGATGGCTATTACGGCGGCTTACGGGTTCATGGGAAAGTATGTTAAGTAACTTGATAGCTCAAGATTGGGATTTGCTCCTCCGACGATGGAGAGATATCTCTGGGCCCTCTCGGTGTTAAGGTATCCATCATCGTCTGGCCAGACACTTTGTGATTTGATCTCGGGGATGCCGGAACACGGTAACGAGAAAAGAGAACAATACCGGTAACGAGGTAACTAGCATAGTGGACAAGTTGTTGATCCACGGGAATGCCAACATGTCTCACCTCGGTTATTTGTAACATATCGCGAAGCAACAGGAATAGCACACGGCAACTGGAGGTTCACTCGAATATTCATTCGTGTGGATATAGGGGTCAATATGGGTGTCCACGGCTCCGATGTTGATCATTGATCGGAAGGGGTTCCGTGTCATGTCTATACTTCACCGAACCTATAGGGTCACACGCTTAAGGGTCATCTATCTGATGAATACTAGACAGGGAGTCTGAGAGAAAATCACCGAAAAAGTTTCGGACACCGAAATGTTTCGGACAGCGGAAAAGTTCCGCAGAGAGAGGTCACCGGATGAGTTCCGGTGAAACTGAAAAGTTGTTTCAGGGGATACCATTAAGTCAAAATGGTTTCGGCACATGCCTGATAATTCTTGGAGGATGCCAGAATCATTCTGGAAACTTCTGGGAATTTTCTGGAAGAAAAAACCGGAAATGTTCCGGGGCTGCCGGAACCGCTTCAGATGCTTTTCGCAGATGAAATCACTAAACTGGAATTGTTCCAAAACGCGTTGAAAATTATTTTAGTGGGTACTGGAAATGTTCTAAGCCCACATAAATATTTTCAGTTCGAACGGATGCTGAAAAATATCGTCGTGAATAGTGAAAGTGCTTTTTGGAATTTTTTTGGAAAGCCACCTTTTAGGGCTTTTTGCTAAAGGCTTCTAGAAGGTGATGTGGATGGATGAGAGCCCCCTTGGGGGGGGGGGACCCCTAGGGGGTGGCCGGCCACATGTGGAGCTCCTCCTTGGAGCTCCACATGTCCTTTGGTTTCTCTCTTATGCCCTTGGAAAGAGTTTCCTTCATGGGTATTTTGGTATTTCTTGAATGCCCATCCTACCCATTGGTTTTCCTATATAAGGAGGAGAGGGGGCTGCTCAATCCTTCATCCCTTCTCACATACAAGTGCCATTGCAATGATCTGGCTTCTCTCTCCCTCCCACGAAAAGAGTTTCGTAGAGCCGAAAGGCTGTCTGGGTTCCGGTGGGAACTAGTTCTGGACGGCGAAGCCCTGCCGGATAGATGACACCGTATGTGTGCAACTCTGTAGAGAGGTCGTAGTTTCGATCTTAGTGCCCGAGGGGCTGTTCGTGAGTGCCTCCCGAAGGGCTGTCCAAGTGACGGTCCAAGTTCTGTGAGTCCTCCCGAAGGGCTGTCCGAGTGACCGTTCGAGTTTCGAAGGTCCTCCCGAAGGGCTGCCCGCGACACCGTCCGGGGGACTGTTCGACCGCCTCCCGGAGGGCTGTCCAAAGAGAAGACGAGGGTATACATCCTCGCGGTTGGGAGGTTGTAAATCCTACCTGCGGGGATCTGCACCGCCGATCGTCATCGACTCTACTTCCGCTGCGCTACGAGTCGGTAACGAAAATGATCAAACCTTGTATGCAGTCTCCATAGTGGTCCTGGGCTGGTGCGTAGGTCGGAATTTTTTTTGTTTTCTGCTGCGTTACCCTACAAAGAGTTAGCTATTTCTACTGATTATAAAGTTTATAACACAGAAATAGTTCAGATGAAAGGCGATCCCACTTCATATGAAGAAGCCATGAGAAGCCCTCACTCATCAAAGTGGCTGGAGGCAATGGAAGACGAGATGAAATCGATGAGTTCCAAAGATGTTTGGGACTTAGAGAATATTTCTAAAGGAGCCAAAACTGTAGGATGTAAATGGGTCTACAAAACTAAGTATGACTCTAAAGGGAATGTATAAAAGTATAAAGGACTACTTGTGGCAAAATAATTTACACAAAGAGAAGTGATAGATTACAATGAGACATTTTCCCTAGTCTCTTGTAAGGATTCCTTGAGAATCATAATGGCATTAGTTGCTCATTTTGATTTAGAGTTACATCAAATGGATGTAAATACGACATTTCTGAACGGGGATTTAAAAGAAAAAGTTTACATGAAACAACCCAACAGATTTATCATGGAAGGCAAGGAAGATATGGGATGCCGCCTGAAGAAATCCATTTATGGATTAAGGCAAGCCTCTAGACAGTGGTATCTAAAGTTTAATGAAACAATTAAAAGTTTTGGATTTAAAGAGAATGTTGAGGACAACTGCATTTATGCAAAGTTTAAAAATGGGAAATATATTTTTCTAATCTTGTATGTGGATGATATCTTGCTTGGTAGCAGTGATGTTAGTCTGCTACAAGAAACAAAGAAGTTCTTGTCCTCAAATTTTGACATAACAGATCTTGGTGAAGCATCATATGTTTTGGGCATAGAAATTCACCGAGATAGGAAAAATGGAGTTTTAGGACTATCGCAGAAGGTATCTTTAGAATAGGTTCTTAAAAAGTATAATATGCATGTGAGTAAAGCCACACCTGCTCCTATAGTCAAGGGCGACAGTTTTGGAAAATTCCAATGTCCCAAGAACTAGTACGAGATCGATCAAGTAAAAGCAGTACCATATGCTTCGGCTGTTGGAAGCTTACAGTATGCACAAGTGTGCACTCGCCCTGACTTAGCTTTTATCACCAGGGTACTCGGTAGATATCAAGACAATCCAGGCATAGAGCACTGGAAGATGGTAAAGAAAGCATTGCGTTATGCGCAAGGCACGAAGGACCTCATGCTAACATACAGGAGATCTAAATCCCTAGAGATAAGAGGGTATTCAGACGCATATTTTGTAGGAGACAGAGATGATAAAAAATCCATGTCTGGATACGTGTTCACTCTCGCTGGAGGGGCTATTCCGTGGAGAAGCTCCAAACAGTCAATAGTTGCATCGTCCACGATGTATGCAGAATTTATAGCATGTTATGAAGCCACGGGGCAGGCGATATGGTTAAATAAATTTATACCCGACTTAAAAGTGGTAGATTGCATTGACAAACCATTAAAGATGTACTGTGACAACCAGCCCGCAGTATTCTATGCTCACAACAACAAGTCGAGTAATGCTGCCAAAACAATAGAGATAAGGTACTATGTTGTGAAACATAAAATCTAGGATCACACTATAAGTCTTGAGCATATAAGGACAAATGATATGCTTGCGGATCCTCTTACGAAAGGCTTACCACCCAATGTGTTCAAGGAACACTTAGCCGGCATGGGTTTAAGGGAAAGCCTATGACGATGAAACATTGTTTCAAAACAGAGAGGTATGTTGTAGCTGTCTGATTCTATCGGCAATTGAGCTGTGACGATGAAACATGTTCTATGTATTGATCTGTGATGAAACGAGTAAAGTAAAAAGTATAAGGTTAAAAGTAAAAGTTGAGATCAAGGGGGAGAATGTTAGGATGATCTCCACCCCGTGGGCCCAACGGCCCATCGGGCCTTTGATCTGCGCCCTGATCGGGGGCGCTCAACCACCCATGGTTGATGGGCCCCTGTCGCACTGCACTATATAAACAGGGTGGGGTTCGGCGCACGGCTCACGAGATTCGTCGCGTTGCCACGCCCCCCACCAACACTCCCTACCGATCTAGGGTTCGCAGCAGCGACGGGAAGTGCCACCACCACTTCGCCTACACACACAGTGCCTTCACCGCCGCCACAGCTCCACCACGGCCTCCGGCTCGAGCTCCTTGAGTCAAGCGGAAGGTGAACTACCGATATAATCTAGCCTACCCGATCCAAAGAAGCTATCACAGGGCACGCGTCCGGCCATGCTGTACCGGGGGGCACACGTTGCGGGACTACGCACCCGGCTGAGAAGCTGCTGACGGGAGTCAACGCCGATGGTAGAGCAGAGGCACGTTGTAGACGATGGACGGGGGCGGACAACTCAAACCGATTCTATATCGGAAAACCAAAGAAAAATAGCACTGATCAATCGATCGGCGATAGGGAAAAACCCTGTAAATTCGCAGTATAAATGACAATATTTTCTTCCTGCGTTTTGAATATTCCTAGTCTTCCTTTACCATGCTCTGGTTTACTTGAGCCTCGGCCCTCTCGCCAAGGTCGGTCTTGCAGGAGCGGCGGGTCATTAATGATGATGAGCGAGTTGCAAACGGCCATATGCTCACCGCGGAGGAGCGCCAGCACCAAATGGACATGTGGTGGTGAAGCATCCCACTCTTGATTGAGAGGTCTTCATCGAATTAAACCATGTACGAGATGAGCCAAATGTTCTCTTCTGTTCTTTAAGTTAAATTCTGTACTTTCCTGAGTTTGAAATATTTCAGATTCCAGTTGGAAATTTTGCAATCCCAAAATTTGCGGCAACATTCTGCTAATCCCAGACTAAATTTATCTATTTAAACTAAATTTAAGTGAACTGAATTTCCGTGCATCGTCATTTGTTTTCTCTACCACTGTACCACATATATATATATATGCTGCAGGGAGTGAATTCCAACGTGGCATGTTCAACTGATTTAATTTTTATTAGAGACTGAACTGGATTTAATCACCATAGACCTAGTTTTAAACAGGGTTTTACTTACCACTAGAGGAACTATTGGTGGAACAGAGGTAGCTCCGGTTACCGCTGATACTATTTACAGCCCAAAGTTCTTTAAAAAATTGCTACTATTTGATTAATTATGTTTTGTATTCATACAAACTATATCAAAATGGTTTTGCAGCTATATAATTGTTGAACTTGTGGGGGGGGGGGGGTGGTTAGGGTGTAGCTATAACCCTCGTTTGAACCAGATTTTCAGATCCAACATTTGGTTCCTATCTTGACTGTGTGAAACAGAGAGATGAGAGATTGGATCGACGCACCTAACACGGTGGTCTCAGGATCATTATGTAGGGCGGCTCTAGGGCTACATCTGTTTACAGGAGGATAAGTACAGAGGTTGTTACAGGAGATAAGTAAGATTTCTATATACTAACAACATTGCTTATCTATACAGTTTAACATTCCCCCTCAATCTGAACTTCCTACAAGAAGATTCAGATTGTGCCTATTCGAAACAAATGGCACCTCGGCTAGAGGCTTTGTGAATCTATCTGCAACTTGTTCCTTGTAGGAGATGAATCGTACATCAAGTGCCTTGGCTGCAACTCGTTCACGAACAAAATGAAAGTCCACTTCTATATGCTTGGTTCTGGCATGAAATACCGGATTTGCAGATGGGTAAGTGGCTCCTAGGTTGTCAAACCACAAAAATGGAGGTCGTGACATAAAGGTCCCGAGTTCACCAAGGACTAACTGTATCCAGATCACTACAACCGTTCCATTTGCAAGCGCTTTATATTTAGACCCCATGCTTGACCGAGAAACCGTAGCTTGCTTTCTTGAACCCCAAGAGACAAGATTAGGACCAAGAAAGACAGCAAAACCACCTGTGGGTCTGCGGTCATCACTGCATCCAGCCCAGTCTGCATCTGAAAAATAACTCAGTAGCATTGAAGGTGACTTTCTAACAGAAAGACCCATACCACGAGTATACTTCAAGTATTTCAAGATCCTCTGGGCTGCTGAAAAATGCGCAGCCGTAGGTGCATGAAGGAACTGACAGACATGGTTTACTGCAAAGGAGATGTCTGGCCTCGTGAGTGTCAGATACTGAAGTGCTCCAACCAGGCTACGATATTTGGTACTGTCATCCTGAGAAAGTGGTGATCCATTGCCCTTGTTAATTTTCACACTGGAGGATCCAGACTCGACGTTTCTGAACAGGCTGACCCGAGGATGAGCCAACATCACGAGTGCGTTTGAGCAACTCCTGGTATTTAGCCAGACCAGTTTCAACTCGGTAGGCTTGACTGACAAGCGTCGCAAAATCCTCACAATCAAGGACAAGAAGTGCGAGCTGTATATCGGAATGCAGTCCTTCACGGAATTTCTCCTGCTTGCGTGCGTCAGTGTCGACATCATCTTTGGCATAGCGGGATAATTCGAGAAATTTCCTATGGTATTCATCCACAGTCATTGTGCCTTGTGAGAGTTTGCGGAACTCCTGCTTCTTCTGGTCGATCATACCTGGAGGAATGTACCGTGCACGAAAAGCTGACTGAAATTCCTGCCAAGTGGTTACAGATTCAGCAGGCAACATACTCTTGTGGCTTTCCCACCATTGAGCAGCGGAACCCTTCAAGTGAAATGTCGCAAAGGTGACGTAACTATCAGGGGCCACATTAGCTGACTCCATCTCAAACAGGATGTCACGAAGCCAATCATCAGCATCCATAGGATTGGTGGAGTTGCGGAAAGCAGATGGATTGAGGTGCACAAATTCTGGCAGTGAGATCGGTCCAGGCTCCTGACAAGCATTGTTGCATTCCAAACGTTTTACCAGACTCTTGTTGAGCTGACGTTTCAATTCAAACTGCTGCATCATTGCGGCAATATAGGGTGGAGATGGAAGATCGTTAGCCATCCTGCCAAACTAACAGGGGCAGTTTAGCAAGCAAAATTGCAGGTGTAGGAGGTCATTCATGATGTAACATGAGTAATGAACAAGGAGGCATCAGGTGCATATTTGTAGTCATTAAAGACATACAGAACGATGCCCGGAGTTGGACTCAAACGGCGGTAGGAGTTCGGAAACGTGCGCAGCTAGACAAGCTAGGCGGCGCACAGGCACGCGGTAAGGAAGTACACAACGAGACATAGCAAAGGCTACGTCAACGTCAGAGAAAACTGTTGGAGCGAGGAATCTCCAAGTGACAACACGGGGTGCCCTCGATAAAAGGATCCTGTAAGGAGAACCTGGCCCACAATCTTGGAGCAAGGGGGAATATTTTCAGAACTTCGGGTGGATGTGATCACGAGAACCTAAGGTTGGAGTTAGAAAATTTTTAACCCGAAAGAAAGAGAGATCAGAGTCTCAGAGTAAAGATAAGGACTAAAAGATACTAATACCACCCAATTGGCGACGTGGGCCCGTAAGCCACACAGCCAAGTTAGTAAAACAGTTTTGGACCACTAGACTCAACTTCGGCCAAGGAGATGGAAAGGGGGATTCCTAGAGGTAGTCGGCTTTGATACCAACTTGTGACGACCCCGGCTCAATCGTGCACTAATCATACACGCAAATGCACACGATCAAGCCTAAGGACTCACTTGAAGATATCACAACACAACTCTAAAACATAAATAAAGTCATACAAGCTTTATATTACAAGCCAGGGCCTCGAGGGCTCGAATACATAGCTCGATGGCATACAAGGGTCAGCGGAAGCATCAGATATCTGGGTACAGATATAAAAGAGAACAGAGATAAGCCTTTAAGAAGGCGGGGCAAAATAAAACACTGCGATCGAAAGGCGTAGGCCACCTGCCTAGGACCCTCCGAACCTACTCCTGGTCGTCGGCCAGCTCGTAGTAGTAGCCATCCTCGGGGGTAGAAGTGGTAGCTGAAGTCGTCAACCGGGGCAGCGGTCTCAGGGGCTCCGTCATCTAGTTGCATCGAATGAATATGGGGGAGAAAGAAAGTAAAGCAACCGTGAGTACTCATCCGAAGTACTCACCAAGCAAGGATCTACAGTACATATGCAACATTTTCAAAGGAAGGCTGTATATGTGGACTGGGCTACAGAAATGCCAGAATAGATAGGAAGGCCTAGTCCTATCGAAGACTAGCATCTTCATCGGTCTTGCAGCATTAGAAGAGTGCAGATTAGCATAATGTAAAGTAGTAGTAGTATCAAGTAACAGTCTCGCCCAGAGTTCCTTTCTCGACTCCCTGCGAGAAAGCGATCCCGGAGCCACATATCCAGGTACCATGCCAAGTTCTAGTTGTACCGATCGGGATACAACTCCGAGTGTCCTTTACCGTAGGACCGGCTATCGATAGATGTTTTCTTCCTTGCAGGGGTGCACCAACTTACCCACCACGCTCGCTTAACTCCGGCCGGACACACTTTCCTGGGTCATGCCCGGCCTCGGCCAAATGACACACCGCAGCCCTACCTACAGCTCAGTAGAGAGGTCCCCGCCGGTCTACCTCCTAAGCGCTCAGGGATCTTGGGCCATCACCCTGTGCACTCCGGGTCGTTGCAAGCAGGGTGGATACCAGCGTCGCCTCGGAAGGCCGACACGATCCAACCGTGCCGCAATGCTGAACTAGGCGTCTGACAGAGCTTTCGGCTGATGCTACGATGCAGAGTGCCCGTAACTATTCCCACGTGATGGTTAGTGCTATCAGGCCGTAGGCCTGCTCGGATCAAATATCCAAATCGTTAGAGGACTAGGGGCTTGCGGTAACGAGAAGAGACTCATGATCGATGTGACCCCGTCGCCCCGTCTCGAGGACTTGCTGCAAGGGCTAAGATTGCCCGGCCGCGCCTCGTAAATATCTCACGGTAACTTCCCATCATTCGCGGGTACCCCTTAGGGTCGACCCGCCTTTCCAAGTATCAGTTGTAAAGTCACAATATCCATAGTAACCGTGTGCCTAACACCAGGAGAACCCTGAGGAATCACCCTCAATGGAATTCCACCTGATGTTATCATCAAGGTGAACGAAGGAGGAATCACCCTCGAGGTCCACCCTTGAGGTGTTGCACCACTTCGTCGTTATTGGGGGTGGTATAGGAGGCATCACCCTCGCTGACCACGACCGATTAACTAACCTACAACGTTATCATCAGAAGTGCTGACAAGGTATCACCCTCGGCACTCGATAGTAACCCAGTAGTGTCGAGCAACTAAGGGGGAAGGGAGGTGCGGTGCCGGGGCCTGGTCTTCGATCCCGTTGATCGGGTCTTCTGAGAATCCAGCGGGGCAGTCGGGACAAGTGGGCTCACTGATGGGGCTCTACCCAGTCTATTCTAAACAGTTTTAGGATGAACATGAAGGTATCAAGAGCAGGTTACAATAAATAGGCTATGCAGCAGAAATAGGATAACAATAACAGTAGCAAAATCTAATGCAAGCTGGAGAGAATAGAATGGGTGATATCGGGATGCTCAGGGGGGGGGGGGGCTTGCCTGGTTGCTCGGCGGCAAAGGCAAGGTCGTCAGGGGTCGTCGATCTCTGGAGCTGCGTCGGTACCGGGCTCTATCGAGAGAGAAGAGGGGGAGGAAACAGATAAATACAAGGTAGGCAAAGTAACTCAGAGCTTGCTATGCTAACGTTCAGTGCAGGGTTGCCTAAACACATGTCTAAGTCATATTAATTATTTTAGGATTTAAGTTGGAATTAATAACCGGTAGTTTTGCACTATTCATCTACCGGAAAGGGCCTCGAAGTTGCGGATTCACCTCGGTAGAGGATCCCGTCACGGCAAGAGACGTCACGGTCAGCTTTGTCTCGTCGTTCTGATCAATTTTCATGTAGAAAGTTTTTCCATCCCAGCTACGGATTATTTTCTATGAATTATCAAAGTTTAATCAATATTCTGAAGTTGTTTTAATTACTAAATTTGTTAGAAAATGAATTATGACGTCATCCTGGTGTCAGCATTGCATCAGCGGTCAACAGACCTGCTGACCAGTCAACGGGGCCCACGCGGGGCCCACTGGCAGTGACTGGGCATTGCCTAGTCAGCATTTGACTGGGTCAACGGGACCCAGGGGACCCACATGTGAGTCTCTGATTAATTTTTCAGTATTTAGTTTAATCTAATTAGTCTTATTTAGCTCGTGGGCCCAGTCTGTCAGTGTCACAGCTGTAAGGGGGTTAGTTTAACACTGATCCTAACTGCTACAGGAACATGGCCCACTCGTCAGTGGGTGTTAGGCACGGGGTTAGTGAGCTAATCACTGGGCCCCACCGGTCAGCTGCCCACCGGCGTTCAAACGCGGTGGCGCGCCGGCGGCGACCACAGGAACGGCATGGTGGCTCGGGATCCGCCATCCGGCGATCATTCGGCGCAGATGGGCGGAATCGAATGCGGGCAGAGCCGCGCTTCGAACTGCGGCGGTGGAAGCAGCAGGGGAGGCCGGAAGTGGCCGGAGCAGCGACGGCGGAGGGCGGCGTATACGGGAGCTGCGACGGCACGACACAGCGGCTCAAACGGGGGCAAACGGATGGTGCTGGCCGCACCACGGGAGTGCCCCGAGCACGTCCATGTGCTCGGACGGCCATGGCAAGAACTACAGCGACGGCGGGGAGCTTTGCGGCGGAGCCGAGCTCAGCCAAGGCGGGTGCGGTGGCTACGAAACCGTAGGAGGACAGGGAAGCGAGGGGAGAGTATGAGGGTCTCACCGTGTGGCGCATGAAAGGCCCTTGGAGGTTTTGGAGCGCAGTGGGATCTCGGGGACGTCGGCGAACGGCGGCGATGCAGAAGAGGAAGAAGAGGTCGCAGCGGACGGCTCTGTGGCTCCCGTCTCACTCCAGTCGATGCAGAGGAAGGAGTCGAGGTCGGCGCGTCGATCGGGCACGGTGGGGCGGCGAGCAGACGACGGTGGCCGCGGGATCGAGCGGAGGTCGGCGGCGAGCTACCGTGCGAGATGGGGGGAACAAGAGAGAGAGCAAACGGGGCCGTGTGAGGGGCAGCTAGGGTTGCGGGGGAGTGAGGGCAGCTCGGGGAGGCACTTAACGGCAACGGGGAACCGCGGGATCAACGACACGGCGACGATCGGCGCTTGGATGCGCGCGCGCGCCGACGCGTGCGGGAGGAGGGAGAAGACCCGGCTGGTGGGCTGGGCCGGATCCTGTAGCGGCAGGCCTAAGTGCACAGTAGCACTAGGCCCTTTTTCTATTTTCTTATTTTCTGTTCCTGTTTTCTCTTTTATTTTTTGTTAGCAAAAATGTTAGGCCACTTATTGACTTTTGTAGAATATGTGACCTAGTCCAAACATTATAGTGCATTATCACCTAGCACCAGAAACTAGATTGGGACAAATACAATTTCTTATTTAATTTAGATTAATTAAAAGATCATTAAATGTCGCTTTTAGCCACTGTTTGAGGTTGTTAGGGTTACTTAGCTAATACATTTCATGTTAAATACAATTTTGTACTTGCCTCTTGATTATTTGCTATTTAATGAACATTTTAGTTTTCCAAATTGAACAACTTTTATCTTCACTTTAAGTTTGAAATTTGAATTGGATTTTGAAATGGATTATGACTCTAATGATGATCAAGCATTGTTGAACATGATGACTTGGCATTATCATAAGGCAATCACTGTACCATTACATAGGGATGTTACAATTCTCCTCCACTAAAAGAAATTCTCGTCCCGAGAATTCAGGAGGTAGAAGGAAATAGGTCGGGGTATTCCTTGAGAAGATGATCCTCGTGTTCCCAAGTGGCTTCATCTTCAGTATGATTAGACCACTGCACTTTCAGGAACTTGGTAACCTTCTGACGAGTCCGACATTCAGCTTCATCGAGAATGCGGATCTGATGCTCCTTATAAGAAAGATCATCTTGCAATTCGAGCATCTCGTGATCCACTGCTCTGTGCGGACATTCCATGAAGCAACGACGAAGTTGCGACAAATGGAAGACGTCGTGGATATGAGAGAATTGCGGCGGCAACTCCAACTTATATGCCACCTGACCACGTCTAGCAACAATGCGGAAAGGACCAATGTAGCGGGGAGCTAACTTGCCCTTGATTTTGAATCGGTGAGTGCCCTTCATAGGAGTGACACGAAGGTAAGCTTGATCACCAGGTTGATAAGTCAAACCCCATCGTTTGCGATCATAATTGCTCTTCTGACGGTCCTGAGCCACCTTGAGATTTTCTCGGACAATTCGGACTTGCTCTTCAACGTGTTGGATAATGTCTGGACCCACGAGCGGTCGTTCCCCAGTTTCTTACCAATTCAGAGGGGTTCGACACTTACGTCCATATAGTACTTCGAAGGGGGCCATTTTCAAGCTGGCTAGATAGCTGTTGTTATAAGAGAACTCGGCATATGGGAGAGATTCTTCCCACTTCTTGCCGAAAGAAATAACGCAAGCTTGCAGCATGTCTTCAAGCACTTGATTTACTCGTTCGACTTGGCCTTGGGATTGGGGGTGATAAGCTGAACTCCAGGTAATATGAGTTCCCATAGCTTCTTGGAAACTTTCCCAGAACTTGCAGGTGAAAAGACCGCCACGGTCCGAACTAATCTCTTTCGGAATACCGTGGAGTGAAACAATTCTGGAGATATACAACTCTGCTAACTGACTAGCAGTGATCGTCTCTTTGACAGGCAGAAAGTGTGCAACCTTAGAAAGTTGGTCGACGACGACAAGAATAGCATCGTGAACCTTCTGTGACTTGGGAAGGCTAGTAATAAAATCCATTTGAACCTTATCCCATTTCCATAAAGGAATAGGAAGGGGTTGCAGAATTCTAGCAGGCTTCTGATGTTCTGCTTTAACGCGACGACACACATCACATTCAGCAACATATCGAGCAATGTCCTGCTTCATTCTAGACCACCAGTACCTTTGACGGAGATCACGATACATCTTCGTGCTACCCGGATGAATAGACAGTGGTGTATCATGTGCCTCCTTCATGACCTTGTCAGTCATTAGCTTGAAGCGAGGTACCACAATGCTGTCTCTGAAGTACAAGGTTCCATCTTCAGACATCGAGAAATCCCTGTACTTTTCAAGGTGAAGATCTTTCTTCATCAGATCAACTTCAGCATCTTTAGCTTGTGCACTCTTAACAGCCTTCTCAAGGTCTGGTTCAACAACCAAGGTTTTTAGGTATCCTTGAGGAACTATCTCGATGTTTAGCTTTCGAAGCTCTTCATATAGCAGTGGTTGCTCTAGATGGACTTCAAGTTCACAGCAATAGAATTTACGGCTCAACGCATCAGCCATTACATTAGCCTTGCCAGGGGTATAAGAAATACCCAAATCATAGTCCGCAATGGTCTCCATCCATCTTTGTTGTCGGAGGTTCTGAGATGGCTGAGTGAACAAGTACTTCAGACTTTTATGGTCCGTGTAGATCTCGCAACGATTACCGAGGAGGTAATGTCGCCACAACTGTAGTGCATAGATGACAGTAGCTAGTTCTAGATCATGTACCGGATAATTCTCTTCATGCGGGCGCAACTGACAAGAGCCATAGGCAATCACTTTACGCTCTTGCATTAGGACACAGCCTAATCCTTCACGAGATGCGTCACAATAAATCACAAAATCTTTGCGAGTATATGGAGGAGCAAGTACTGGGGCAGATGTCAGCTTGTCCTTGAGTGTTTGAAAATTTTTCTGACATTTTTCTGTCCACTCAAACTTAACGCCCTTGTGAAGCAGACCAGTCAGAGGCTTAGCAATCTTTGAGAAATTCTCGACAAAGTGACGGCAATAGCTTGCAAGGCCGAGAAAACTTCTGACTTGCTTGACATTCTTCGGTGGAGTCCATTCAAGAATAGCCTGAACTCGTTCTGGGTTAACGGCAATGCCTACTTTGGAAATCACATGGCCGAGATATGTCACTTCAGATAACCAGAACTCGCATTTGGAATACTTGGCATACAGCTGATGTTCACGCAGCTTTTCCAGTACAAGCCGAAGATGTTTGGCATGTTCTTCTTCATTCTTCGAATATACCAGAATATCATCCAGATATACCACGACGAACTTGTCGAGGTAATCCAAGAAGATATAATTCGTCAGACGGGAGAACGTAGCTAGAGCATTGGTTAAGCCGAAGGACATGACAGTGTACTCGTAAGAACCATAGCGAGTAACGAAGGCTGTCTTCGGAATATCCTCTTTACGAACTCGGATCTGGTGTTATCCCAATCTCAAATCAAGCTTAGAGAATACTGAGGAACCAGCAAGTTGATCATACAGACCATTGATTCTGGGAAGCGGATACTTGTTCTGAATTGTTGCTTCGTTCATAGGTTGGTAATCTTGAACCAACTGATTCGTACCATCCTTCTTCTTGACAAAGAGAGAAGGTGCTCCCCAAGCAGATGAACTGGGGCGGATGAAACCCTTCTTAAGTGACTTCTCGATTTCCTCCTTAAGTTCAAGAAGGTGGTGCGAAGGCATCTTATAAGGACGCTTCGCAATAGGGGTAGTGCCAGGCTTCAAGTCTATGACGAACTCGACAGCTCTAGCAGGGGGTATTCCTGGAAGTTCTTCTGGAAAGACATCCTGAAAATCACGAACAACTGGAACGTTCTCGATACCCTCAAGAGGTGAAGCATTCAATGCATTCAGAACATATATCTGATTCTGGCATTCTGAACTGTTCGAGCTGAGTATTTGACTGTCTGGCCAGAAGGATGAGTGAGCTAGACTGTCTTGGTAGCACAGTCAATCAGAGCCTTATGCGCTGTCAACCATTCCATACCAAGATTGATATCAATGTTGGATGGTCTGAGCACAACGAGGGAAGCCGGAAAAAGTAGACCTCCAATCTCGATGTGGTTGTGGTGGCTTACCATTGAGGTTTGCCACTTGGACCCCGGGGATTGAACCGCTAGAGGAGTAGGTAATTCTTCCATGCCTAGCCCATGCAACTGAGCAAATTGTTGGGACACGAAAGCATGCGATGCTCCTGAATCAAAGAGAACAGAAGCTGGCACTGAATTAACACGAAGGGTACCCATCACAATTGTTGGTTCCTTCAGGGCCTTTTCAGCATCGACATGATTGACATGGCCAAGTACAAGCAGCCGGTATAATATTACGGTTCCTGAATCGGCGGTTTCGACAGCTCTTCTTACGACCAACAGGAGGACGTGGTGCAACCTGAGGAATTGCCATAGCATTAGGCTGTCCACCCTGAACTGTTAGCTGTCTCGGCGGTGAAGGCAGACGAGGTGCAACATATGATGGCCTTGGTGTTGGAGCAGGTCGGTGATAAACATTGTGCAGGATCCAGACTCGACATTTCTGAACAGGCTGACCCGAGGATGAGCCAACATCATGAGTGCATTTGAGCGACTCCTGGTATTTAGCCAGACCAGTTTCAACTTGGTAGGCTTGACTGACAAGCGTCGCAAAATCCTCACAATCAAGGACAAGAAGTGCGAGCTGTATATCGGAACGCAGTCCTTCCCAGAATTTCTCCTGCTTGCGAGCGTCAGTGTCGACATCATCTTTAGCATAGCGGGATAATTCGAGAAATTTCCTCTGGTATTCATCCACAGTCATTGTGCCTTGTGAGAGTTTGCGGAACTCCTGCTTCATCTGGTCGATCATACCTGGAGGAATGTACCGTGCACGAAAAGCTGACTGAAATTCCAGCCAAGTGGTTACAGATTCAGCAGGCAACATACTCTTGTGGCTTTCCCACCATTGAGCAGCGGGACCCTTCAAGTGAAATGTCGCAAAGGTGACATAACTATCAGGGGCCACATTAGCTGACTCCATCTCAAACAGGATGTCACGAAGCCAATCATCAGCATCCATAGGATTGGTGGAGTTGCGGAAAACAGATGGATTGAGGCGTACAAATTCTGGCAGTGAGATCGGTCCAGGCTCCTGACGAGCATCGTTGCGTTCCAAACGTTTTACCAGACTCTTGTTGAGCTGACGGTTCAATTCAAACTGCTGCATCATTGCGGCAATATAGGGTGGAGGTGGAGGATCGTCAGCCATCCTGCCAAACTAACAGGGGCAGTTTAGCAAGCAAAATGGCAGATGTAAGAGGTCATTCATGATGTAACATGAGTAATGAACAAGGAGGCATCAAGTGCATATTAGTAGTCATTAAAGACATACAGAACGATGCACGGAGTTGGACTCAAACGGCGGTAGGCGTTCGGAAACGCACGCAGCTAGACAAGCTAGGCGGCGCGCAGGCACGCGGTAAGGAAGTACACAACGAGACATAGGAAAGGCTACGTCAACGTTAGAGAAAACTGTTGGAGCGAGGAATCTGCAAGTGACAACACAGGGTGCCCTCGATAAAAGGATCCTGTAAGCAGAACCTGGCGCACAATCTTAGAGCAAGGGGGAATATTTTCAGAACTTCGGGTGGATGTGATCACGAGAACCTAAGGTTGGAGTTAGACAAATTTTAACCCGAAAGAAAGAGAGATCAGAGTCCCAGAGTAAAGATGAGGAATAAAAGATCCTAATATCACCCAAGTGGCGACGTGGGCCCGTAAGCCACACAGCCAAGTTAGTAAAACAGTTTTGGACCACTAGACTCAACTTCGGCCAAGGAGTTGGAAAGGGGGATTCCTAGAGGAAGTCGGCTCTGATACCAACCTGTGACGACCCCGGCTCAATCGTGCACTAATCATAAACGCAAATGCACACGATCAAGCCTAAGGACCCACTTGAAGATATCACAACACAACTCTAAAACATAAATAAAGTCATACAAGCTTTATATTACAAGCTAGGGCCTCGAGGGCTCGAATACATAGCTCGATGGCATACAAGTGTCAGCGGAAGCATCAGATATCTGGGAACAGATATAAAAGAGAACAGATATAAGCCTTTAAGAAGGTGGGGCAAAATAAAACACTACGATCGAAAGGCGTAGGCCTCCTGCCTAGGACCCTCCGAACCTACTCCTGGTCGTCGGCCAGCTCGTAGTAGTAGCCACCCTCGGGGTAGAAGTGGTAGCTGAAGTCGTCAACCGGGGCAGCGGTCTCAGGGGCTCCGTCATCTGGTTGCATCGAATGAATATGGGGGAAAAAGAAAGTAAAGCGACCGTGAGTACTCATCCGAAGTACTCAGCAAGCAAGGATCTACACTACATATGCAACATTTTCAAAGGAAGGCTGTATATGTGGACTGGGCTGCAGAAATGCCAGAATAGATAGGAAGGCCAAGTCCTATTGAAGACTAGCATCTTCAGCATCTTCATCGGTCTTGCAGCATTAGAAGAGTGCAGATTTGCATAATGTAAAGTAGTAGTAGTATCAAGTAACAGTCTCGCCCAGAGATCCTTTCTCGACTCCCTGCGAGAAAGCGATCCCGGAGCCACATATCCAGGTACCATCCCAAGTTATAGTTGTACCGATCGGGATATAACTCCGAGTGTTCTTTACCGTAGGACCGGCTATCGATAGATGTTTTCTTCCCTGCAGGGGTGCACCAACTTACCCACCACGCTCGCTTAACTCCAGCCGGACACACTTTCCTGGGTCATGCCTGGCCTCGGCCAAACGACACACCGCAGCCCTACCTACAGCTCAGCAGAGAGGTCCCCGCCGGTCTACCTCCTAAGCGCTCAGGGGTCTTGGGCCATCGCCCTGTGCACTCCGGGTCGTTGCGAGCAGGGTGGATACCAGCGTCACCTCGGAAGGCCGACACGATCCGACTGTGCCGCAATGTTGAACTGGACGTCTGACAGAGCTTTCGGCTGATGCTACGATGCAGAGTGCCCATAACTATTCCCACGTGATGGTTAGTGCTATCAGGCCGTAGGCCTGCTCGGATCAAATATCCAAATCGTTAGAGGACTAGGGGCTTGCGGTAACGAGCAGAGTCTCACGATCGATGTGACCCCGTCACCCCGTCTCGAGGACTTGCTGTAAGGGCTAAGAATGCCCGGCCGCGCCTCGAAAATATCTCACGGTAACTTCCCATCATTCGCGGGTACCCCTCAGGGTCGACCCGCCTTTCCAAGTATCAGTTGTAAAGTCACAATATCCATAGTAACCGTGTGTCTAACACCAGGAGAACCCTGAGGAATCACCCTCGATGGAATTCCACCTGATGTTATCATCAAGGTGAACAAAGGAGGAATCACCCTCGAGGTCCACACTTGAGGTGTTGCACGACTTCGTCGTTATCGGGGGTGGTATAGGAGGCATCACCCTCGCTGACCACGACCGATTAACTAACCTACAAGGTTATCATCAGAAGTGCTGACAAGGTATCACCCTCGGCACTCGATAGTAACCCAGTAGTGTCAAGCAACTAAGGGGGAAGGGAGGTGCGGTGCCGGGGCCTGGTCTTCGATCCCATTGATCGGGTCTTCTGAGAATCCAACGGGGCAGTCGGGACAAGTGGGGTCACTGATGGGGCTCTACCCAGTCTATTCTAAACAGTTTTAGGATGAACAAGAAGGTATCAACAGCAGGTTATAATAAACAGGCTATGCAGCAGAAATAGGATAACAATAACAATAGCAAAATCTAATGCAAGCAGGAGAGAATAGAATGGGCGATATCGGGATGCTCAAGGGGGGGGGGGGGGGGGGGGGGCTTGCCGGGGGGGGGCTTGCCTGGTTGCTCGGCGGCAAAGGCAAGGTCGTCATGGGCCGTCGATCTCCGGAGCTGCGTCGGTACCGACCTCTATCGAGAGAGAAGAGGGGGAGGAAACAGATAAATACAAGGTAGGCAAAGTAACTCACAGCTTGCTATGCCAACATGCAGTGTAGGGTTGCCTAAACGCATGTCTAAGTCATATTAGTTATTTTAGGATTTAAGTTGGAATTAATAACCGGTAGTTGTGCACTATTCATCTACCGGGAATGGCCTCGAAGTTGTGGATTCACCTCCGCAGAGGATCCCGTCACGGAAACAGACTGCACGGTCAGCTTCGTCTCGTCGTTCTGATCAATTTTCATGTACAAAGTTTTTCCATCCGAGCTACAGATTATTTTCTATGAATTATCAAAGTTTAATCAATATTCTGAAATTGTTTTAATTACTAAATTCATTCGAAAATGAATTATGATGTCATCCTGGCGTCAGCACTGCGTCAGCGGTCAACAGACCTGCTGACCAGTCAACGGGGCCCACGCGGGGCCCACTGGCAGTGACTGGGCGTTGCCCAGTCAGCATTTGACTGGGTCAACGGGACCCAGGGGACCCATATGCCAGTCTCTGATTAATTTGACAGTATTTAGTTTAATCGAATTAGTCCTATTTAGCTCGTGGGCCTAGTCTGTCAGTGTCACAGCTGTTAGGGGGTTAGTTTAACACTAATCCTAACTGCTACAGTAACATGGCCCACTCGTCAGTGGGTGTTAGGCATGGGGGTTGTGAGCTAATCACTGGGCCCCACCGGTCAGCTGCCCACCGGCGTTCAAACGCGGTGGCGCGCCGGCGGCGACCACAGGAACGGTGGGGTGGCTCGGGATCCGCCGTCCGGCGACCATTCGGTGCGCGGATGGGCGGAATCGAATGCGGGCAGAGCCGCGGTTCGAACTGCGGCGGTGGAAGCAGCGGGGGAGGCCGGAAGTGGCCGGAGCAGCGACGGCGGACGGCGGCGCATAAGGGAGCTGCGACGGCACGGCACAGTGGCTCGAACGGGGGCAAATGGATGGTGCTGGCCGCACCACGGGAGTGCCCCGAGCACGTCCATGTGCTCGGACGGCCATGGCAAGAACTACAACGATGGCGGGGAGCTTTGCGGCGGAGCCAAGCTCGGCCCAGGCGGGCGCGGTGGCTACGGAACCGTAGGAGGATAGGGGAGCGAGGGGAGAGGATGAGGGGCTCACCGCGTGGCGCATGAAAGGCCCTCGGAGGTTTTGGAGCGCAGGGGGAGCTCGGGGACGTCGGCGAACGGCGGCGATGCAGAAGAGGAAGAAGAGGTCGCAGCGGTCGGCTCGGTGGCTCCCGTCTCGCTCCAGTCGATGTGGAGGAAGGAGTCGAAGTCGGCGCGTCGATCAGGCACGGTGGGGCGGCGAGCAGACGACGGTGGCCGCGGGATCGAGCGGTGGTCGGCGGCGAGCTACTGGGCGAGATGGGGGGGGGGGAACGAGAGAGAGAGCGAAAGGGGGCGTGTGAGGGGCAGCTAGGGTTGCGGGGGAGTGAGGGCAGCTCGGGGAGGCACTTAACGGCAACGGGGAACCGCGGGATCAACGACACGGCGATGATCAGCGCTTGGATGCGCGCGCGCGCCGACGCGTGCGGGAGGAGGGAGAAGACCCGGCTGGTGGGCTGGGCCGGATCCTGTAGCGGCAGGCCTAAGTGCACAGTAGCACGAGGCCCTTTTTCTATTTTCTTATTTTCTGTTCCTGTTTTCTCTTTTCTTTTCTGTTAGCAAAAATGTTAGGCCACTTATTGACTTTTGTAGACTATGTGACCTAGTCCAAACATTATAGTGCATTATCACCTAGCACCAGAAGTTAGATTGGGAAAAATACAATTTCGTATTTAATTTAGATTAATTAAAAGATCATTAAATGTCACTTTTAGCCACTATTTGAAGTTGTTAGGGTTACTTAGCTAATACATTTAATGTTGAATACAATTTTATACTTGCCTCTGGATTATTTGCTATTTAATGAACATTTTAGTTTTCCAAATTGAACAACTTTTATCTTCACTTTAAGTTTGAAATTTGAATTGGATTATAACTCTAATGATGATCAAGCATTGTTGAACATGATGACTTGGCATTGTCATAAGGCAATCACTGTAGCCATTACATAGGGATGTTACAGAGCCGAGGGTCCACAAAACCAGGAGGTTGTCGCATGTACACCTCTTCTTGAAGGATGCCATGAAGGAAGGCATTTTGAACATCCAGCTGACGCAAACACCAGCCATGAGAAACATCAATGGAGAGAACCAGCCGCACAGTGACAGGTTTAACCACCAGACTAAACGTGTCATCATAATCCAAACCATATCGCTGTTTAAACCCCTTGGCAACCAGGCGTGCCTTGTGACGATCAACAGACCCATCTGACTTGTGCTTGATCTTGAACACCCACTTGCAGTCAATCACGTTGACATTAGGTGGGGGAGGCACCAGAGTCCAGGTACCGTTCTGAAGAAGTGCATCAAGCTCAAGTTGCATAGCCAGACGCCACTCCGGAGAAGAGACTGCTTCACCATGATCAACAGGTTCCCGCAAGGCCAGAAACGCACGATGGGATGGATCATAGGTGACAGTACCATCAGTGCGCTGCAGAGGTTTGCGGGTGTTATCGCGTGTGCGTGTCGTCATAGTTTGCGCCGGTGGAGCAGCAGATCCATCAGCCACAGACGATCCGGGGGGAATACATGCAGCCTGACTGGCAGGTGAATCCCCCTGGGATCCTGTGCCAGGCGGGGGCGCAAACCTGGGCGACAGATCCGTCTGGGATCTAGCGCCGCAGGTGGGTGCAGCGGTCGGCCCCGCAGCGGAGGCCCAGTCCACGGATGCCAGACGGACCACAGCCCGTGGCGAGGCGGGAGATGTGGCGACCAGCCCAGAAGTGGGTCCCGCCATAACAGAGGGCGGTCGCGCGCGCGCGGTAGGCGCCGCGGGGGACTACCCGGACCGCCCGTCCACAGGTGCCACGCGGTCGGCTGGGGACGGAGATTCGTCCTGGGCGCGGTCGCCTGTCGCAGGGGACCCTGCGTCACTGTCGCCGGATAGCATGTGATCCAAGGGCGATGCTGCGCCAGATCCAGTGCCAGGATCCGCCTGGGATCCCGTAGATGTGATCTTCTGCTCCGAGGCTGATCCTGCATCCACATTAGTTCGCGAAACAGATGTGCCATAGATCATGTGGTCATGTGGAAATAAAAGAATGGCATTTTCAGCAACTCGAGGTGGGATGGGAGATGTTTGAGCATTGGCAAAAGGGAAAACTTGTTCATCAAAAACAACAACACGTGATATGTAGACACGAGTCGTAGGCACGTGAAGGCACTTGTAGCCTTTGTGACGGATACTATACCCAACAAACACACATAGTTGTGATCTAAACGCAAGTTTGTGGGTGTTGTAGGGGCGCATGTTGGGCCAGCAAGCGCACCCAAATGTGCGGAGAGAGGTGTAGTCAGGTTTGTTGCGAAACAATTTTTCCATGGGACTAAGGTTGCCAATGACACGACTTGCAAGTCGATTGATAAGGTAGCATGCGGACAAATATGCCTCGTCCCAGAAACGGTGGGGCATAGACGCATGTGATAACAGAGATAGACCCATATCAACAATGTGACGGTGTTTCCTTTCGGCAGAACCGTTCTGTTGGTGTGTGTGTGGGCAAGAAATGTGATGTGTGATGCCAAGTTGACGAAAGAAGGTATTGCTAAGTTTTTCGTATTCACCACCCCAGTCGGATTGAACACATAGTATTTTACGAGATAATAGGTGTTCAACATGGGCAAGGAAATCACGAAAAACATGAAACACATCATATTTTCTCTTGAGAAGATAAATCCACACAAACTTACTATAATGATCAGTGAATGAAACATAGTACTGGAACCCACCAAAGGATGTCTTGGCAGGTCCCCACACATCAGAAAAAATAAGTTCCAAAGGGAAAGAAGAAACACTCGAAGATCTAGGAAAAGGTAGCTGATGTGCTTTGCCTTGTTGACAAGCATTACACACGTGGGTCATAGACCGACTCGAAGAAGCTAATTTATTGGACGCCAAAACATGCTGAACGACTTGTGTGGATGGGTGGCCAAGCCTAGCATGCCAATCTTCAGCAGAGAGCCTAACCGACGACAAAACATGAGAAGGTGAAGATCTAATGGGATAGAGCCCATTTTCACATCTGCCTTGAAGAAGAACCCTCTTGGTGATCAAATCCTTCATAAGAAAATGAGTGGGATAATATTTTAGATAAGCTTGATTGTCAATGGCAAGACGGTTAACAGAAAGAAGGTTCTTGTCGGCATTGGGAACATGTAATATGTTGCGGAGCTTAAGATTGACATAGGGTGTGGGAAGGATAGCATGACCACGATGAGCTATGTGCAAACCTGAGCCGTCAGCAGTGTGAATGCGGTCCCTCCCTGGATACTTCTCCCTTACGGTGAGACGGTCCAGATCCGACGTGATGTGATCAGTGGCCCCTTTGTCGGTGAACCAAGTGGGATCACCGAGGATGGACGGCGGCGAAGCATTAGCCAGGCCCACCATCTTGGAGTGTTGGGGTTGAAAGGCATGGTTGTAGCATTGACCGCACTCCCAGGCATAGTGCCCAGGGCCACGACAGAGTTCACACTGGACGCGCGAGTCCCCGCCACCACCGTGGTCACCACGGTCACCGCCACGGTTCCCGCCGTAGTCACCGTTCTGGCGATTGCCACCAGCACCACGATCACCGTGGTACCCGCCGCGGTTGTTGTTGTTGTAGTCACAGCGATCACCGGGGTTGCCACGGCCCTTGCCGCGGTAGTTGCCCTTGCCCCAGTTGTTGGCATTGCTGTTCTTGTCACGGGCGACGTAGTTGATGGAGTAGCCGCCCGCATGAAGTTGAAGACGAGCCGCATGATATTCGCGGCGGTGCTCGAAGGAGATGGCATGGGAGTAGAGTTCCCCCAGCGTCATGACATCGATGCGAGTCGTGACAGCAGTGATGAGGGGCTCGTACTCGCTGTCGAGGACGGTGATGACGGCGGTGATGATGTCCTCCTCCCTCATGGGACGACCAGCAGCAGCGAGCTGGTCAGCATTGGAGCGGATCTTGGCGAAGTAGTCCACCATGGAGAGGTTGTCCTTGCGGAAGTTCATCATGTCCAGCTTGATCTGCACCACGCTGGTACGGCAATGGGTGACGTACATCTCCTCAAGGTGCGCCTAGATGGCACGGGAGGTGTCAAAAAGATGCACCTACTGAAGCACGTCGTTGGTGAGCGAGGCGAGCAAGTAGCTCAGGATGATCTGATCCTGGCGAAACCAGGAGTCATACGCCGGATTGGGAGCACGCTTCCCCTTGTCATCGGCCGGGAGGAGACGACGGGGAGTCGGAATGGTGCCGTCGACATAGCCGGTGACGCCGGCGATGCGAAGAGCAGGGAGAATCTGGGCTTTCCAGAGGAGAAAATTGGAGGAGGTGAGCTTAGCGGTGATGAGGCTAGCAGAGGGTTGGGGGACAGCGGAAGACATGGCGCCGAGAGCGAGGCCGGGAGAGACAGAGATGTCAGGGCCAAGGAGGTCATGGAAGCGGAAGAAGGAGAACCCATCGAGCAGTTACGCGAGATGGCCTGATACCATGTGAAACAGAGAGATGAGAGATTGGATCGACGCACCTAACACGGTGGTCTCAGGATCATTATATAGGACGCCTCTAGGGCTACATCCTGTTACAGGATGATAAGTACAGAGGTTGTTACAGGAGACAAGTACGATCTCTAGATACTAACTCATTGGTTATCTATACAGTTTAACAGACTGATCAATGTAACAAATACGATTTTACTGCTTCCGAGCTTCATCGATGAACGGGAACTTCAATCTAGGGATTCTTTCAGCCACGTACAAAAGCACTAGTATGTCAGGCCGAGGGCAAGATAAGTTTGTTTGAACTCCAAACTTCAAGATGCAGCACTAATAAGTAATAGCTGAGTACTCTTGGTCCCATATAGATGAGACAGACTCTATCAAAGGTAAAAAAAACAATGTCGAATTGTGCAGAGCTCAATTTTCCAGGAGAAGCATCAGTATCCTACTTAAATTTCCAGACAACACACAAGCACACACGCCACAGCACCACACCATTGAAGAGCTCGCTTTGAAGCAAGAAGAATGGGTGAGCCGCCGGTGAAGCTCATCAGCTCGTTTGGCAGTACATTCAGCCACCGCGCGGAGGTGGCCCTGCGGCTGAAGCGGGTGCCGTATGAGCTCGTCGTCGAAAACCTTCACAACAAGAGCCAGCAGCTGCTTACTCACAACCCCATCCACAAGAAGGTCCCCGTGCTCCTCCACGGCGACAGACCAGCCATCAGCGAGTCGCTCGTAATTATCGAGTACGTGGATGAGGCCTTCGCCGGGCGGCCCCTCCTCCCCACCGACCCCCACGCCCGCGCCACTGCCCGGTTTTGGGCTCAGTTCATCGACGAAAAGGTATGTGCAAATCTGTAAACGAGCTCCGTAGTTGTGTTGAGAACTTGAGATCCGTGCGCAAAACTTATTTTCTCAACAACAGAAATACATTTGAACTTTGCAGGCCTAATGCAGAACTGTTTTTTGATTATTATTATTTTGAAGCAGCAGAAATATCTGAAATGAACCCTAGTGTTTTAGATATTTATGTTGCAAAAAAAAAGTGAAACCATTTCTGCATACTCTATTATTCATGTGTTTTGTTTGCCTGGAAAGTTTCAAGTTCAAATATTATTTTGTTTGGAAGAAACAAAAGAAAGAAAAATTTCTACAGTGATAGAGCACGAACCTTGATGCAAATTTAGAAGGCCCCGATAGAAGGCATACCTGCATGGTGGCTCAAAAAATCGGTATATAATTGCTTGCAATGTTGCACAACCCATGGGCGATCTGAAACGATATGTTGATTAAATATGCAGTGCATGAAGTTGTTGTGGGCGGCACTGTGGATGGAACCTAGCGACGCACAGAGACGGTCCATGGTAGAGGCAAAGGGGAGCCTCGCGCTGCTAGAGGAGCACCTCGGGGAGAGGAGTTTCTTCGGTGGTGACTCCATCGGTCTCGTGGACATAGCTGCTAGTGTGCTGGCACACTGGCTTGGTGTCATGGAGAAGATCTCTGGAGTGACCATGGTCACCGATGAGGAGTTCCCGGCCCTTTGCCATTGGGCTAGACGGTATGTTAGTGATGAGGATGTGAAGACATGCTTGCCAGAGAGGGGTGAGCTCGTCGCCATGTTCTTTGGGTGCAAGGAGATGTTTCGATCAATGGCAATGGCGACATCATAGTAGTGAATTGGTCCACTTTAAATGGTCTTTTGTGTTTTCTACCTCTTTCCCGTGATCTTATCCTTTTTTCCTTGCATTGTAACACACCTCTATGGTTTCTGGTAAACTGGGATTAATAAAGATAGAGCTTTCTTCAGAATAATACTCCCTCCATCTCAATATACATGGCTACTACACATTTTTATGTCCAAATTTGACAATTAACTTTACCGACAAAAAGCGAGTTATATGCCACAAAAAGTATGTCATGAGCTGCACATTTGAAAGAACTTTCCGATGATATATTTTTGATGTCATATAACTCATATTTTTTTGACCAAAATAAGAAGTCCCAGTTTGATACGAAAAACAAAGTGGTCTTGTATACAGAAATGGAGTATTGTATGACATCAGTATTATAACCTAGAAATAACCATTTCTATCTGACTGCTGCCAGCGGTTAACCGAGAAATAACCATTTATAGATCCATGAATCATAGCCGCTCTCACAAAATTATTCATACTTCCATGTCACAAATAAAAAATCCATAGCTGACAAAAAAAAAAGAAATAAAAATCCAGGACCTACTTTCTATGTCAGCATGCCGATCAAGAAACTTTGACTTCGGATGCCATTCCACGCTTGGAAACGTACACAATAGTACTACTACATTAACTGATACGCATGTCAAACAATGTCACCATCGTTTTGCTAGATTATATTATCTCCTCTGTTTGATCTGCCCACTGCATTCTAATATATTTTCTAGGTAAACCAAATCGGTTGTCTGACCTGCAGCTCCAGCAATAACAGTGAGCATCGACCCGATTTGAATGACTCGATCGAGACACGAATCTTTTTAATTTCTCTCCTTCTGACTGATAAGACAGCTGACTAAGCAAAACTAACAAAAAGAATTGCATGTTAGTCCGATTTTTATTGGAGATCAAGAGGCATCAGCACCATTTGGATCAATCAGTTCTCATTTACCCCTATAAATATCGACATGCAAGCTAGTCTAGCACCGTAGCAAGCTTATTGGCAATGGCGGAACCAGTGAAGCTCATCGGCGTCTTCGGCAGCCCATTCGTCCACCGCGCCGAGGTGGCCCTGTGCCTCAAGGGCGTCCATTCGAGCTCATCCTTGAAGACCTCAACAACAAGAGCGAGCTGCTGCTGAAGCACAACCCCATCCACAAGACGGTGCCGGTGCTCCTCCATGGCGATCGGCCGGCCGTCTTAGAGTCCCTCCTCATCGTCGAGTATGTGGATGAGGCCTTCGACGGCCCGCCGCTCCTCCCCGTCGACCCCTACGAGAGGGCCATGGCTCGCTTCTGGGCCCAATTCATCGAGCAAAAAGTATGATTCTTCTCAAGTTCAAGTCCCTCATTTTCTTTGGCCGGCCATCATGGCGGATCGACCTTGCGTATGTACATGCAGTGGCGGAGACAGGGGGGGACCAGCAGGGGCCCTGGCCCCCCTAACATGACGGATTTGCTGCATTTTTGGTAATGAACACACAGTGTACAATTAGTGAAGATTTGCTGCTAAAAAACAAATTTTCAATTAGTTGTCCCTCCCCAATCAGTTTTAAGAGCACTTGGCCCCCCTGATAGGATTTTCCTGGCTCCGCCACTGTACATGCAGTGCTCGAGCCCGTTCTGGATGGCGGTGTGGCTGGACGACGGGGAGGCGCGTGAGGGGTTCGTGAGGGACACCAAGGAAAATCTGGCCCTGTTGGAGGCGCGGCTGCAGGGGAATCGGTTCTTCGCCGGCGACGCCGTTGGGTACCTGGACCTCGCGGCCTGCGGGCTGGCGCACCTGCTGGGCGTGATCGAGGAGGTGGCTGGGGCGAGCCTTGTGATCGCCGGCGAGTTCCCCGCACTGCGCCGGTGGGCGGAGGACTACACCTCCGACGAGACCGTCGCGGCGTGCCTACCGCCGAGGGAGCAGCTCGTCGCACATTTCGCCGGGAAGAAGGAGCGAATCAAGCTCGCCGTCAACGCCATGGTGGGGCGGCCGTAGTTGTCAGTTTGGGGCATCGATCAACACAGCAGGCGTCAGCACAATATTCAGATTACGTACTGTATGATTTGTCTGTTATGTGTGTGGCGCCTATGGTACGTACCAAAATAAAATTCATATTAGTATTTGTTGGCACGAAATTTATGGGAAATTATTGTCAATGTACGAAATTGCTAAAATGCTGGCGCCTGAATATTTTAAGTTTTCATTCAATTTTTTTTGCGAATAGTTTCATTCACTTTATGGTTAGCAGTGTATGCGCTTTGTTTTGGTGCAATTGGGGAAAATAAAGTAGTGGTTGTACAAATAAAAGCGCAATCATGCAAAAGGGGCAATTACAACTAACACAAAACTTATAATTAACACAAAAGGGCTAAAACTTCGATAAGTGGTTGAAATTTAAAAAATGTTGCTACAGGAGTTTCACTTAACTGATTGAAATTAACAAAAGGTGATTGAAACACTGTAAAAGAAGTGACTCAAACACTGATTTTTTTTCAAATGCCTTTGTTTTTGCAATTCTAGTTTTCAAATCTATGTCGGGGAAGGACAATATATTTTGAATTGTTCAATCAAGAGCCATGTTTTTTGAAATTGCTACTTCAACAAGGAATGTTGGATCAGAAATTGTATGCACGCCGGGCATAAAATGGTCACATGCAAAGCAATTTCGTATACAAAAAGTGACTGGAACAATGAAAATATTTTAAAGGCCTTTGTTTTGGCAATTCTAGCTTTCTATATATTTCAGGAAAGGAGAATAAGTTTAGGAGTATTCAGTCGAGATCAATTTTATGCATGTTCCAGTGTGGGCTTTGAAGCACCTACCCCATCAGACAATCAATCCTTTCGTTCCATGGGCGGCCGGGCTAAAATCAGAGTTTGCAGGAGTGACATCGCAATTGGAGAGCACACAAACCTAATAGAGCTTTTCCGGAGCTGAGTCCATTAAGGGGGAAGAGTGTTGAATGCCAAAAGCACATTATCTGGCGAAGTGTGCTCTCTCTTTCTTGAGAGTGGTGGCTATGTTTGGTTGTTGCGGCTGTGGTTTATATTTCTATTTTACCTATGAGTATTGAGAAATAAAGTGGCCATGTTAACCCTAAAAAAAGTTCTGCCAAAGGCGGCACGACGGAAGTACTAGCCAAGCTAGGGTTTCACTGGCATCCGTCGTCTGCATTGGACCAGGATCACCAGGATCCCGAGAATAGCCGGCGGCGGAGAAAAATGATTATGCTCACTGGAAGGTCGGGACAATGGATTATTTTTGTAATCTAGCGGATGGGAGCCACTAGGAAAACTAAGCATTGAACCAGACTCAGTTTCCTTTTACCCATGACTATTGCTTTTCTTAGACTAGCTGCACCTACTCTTGCCTAGCCCTAGATTCGAGTCTAGGCTTGTTGTAACACGCTTGCTAAAGACAACAAAATTTGGAATAGAATCCAGCACAACCGAGATTTTAATATAGGTGGACCCTTTTGGGGAGGAAGAGAAGGAGATGGGAAGGTGACAACATTCACGGATTCACTGACAGGGAGGATCTTAGAGTACAAATGAACGGCGAAGGGAAGATAGGGTGACCTGCACTATGTGGACACACTCAAGGGCATGAATAGGAAAACACAGGATTGGAATTTCATGCCCATTGGAGTACTGTAGGATTTGAGTCTCTTTGATTGCATCTTCGGAAAAACAAAAGAATTTTTTCGATTGGTTGACTGGATTTCAGATATCCTATGGAATGTAGTACTAAAAATGTTCCTTAGAAAAATTCCTATATGATTCAATCCTTCAAATCAAATGCCCACTGTGTAAGGATGATCCTCCAAAAATCCTATAAAATCCTTTTAAACAGAGGCACTTGGTGCGGGAGGCAAACGGACAACGAACGGATGTTTGTACTGATACTAAAGTCCGAACAGACAATTCTCATGTATACTTCAGAAATAGAAATAATTGTTTGAAAATACGTTAAAAACGGTAATCTTATCTGGCGAACGTCAGCTGAGGGGTGGTTCCACGAACACCCTCTCTCCCATTGGATACATTTGCACGAATCTTGGCACATAATCCAAGCCACGTCGGATTTTCAAACCAGTCCGCTATCAGAAAAATGCCATCGAACTATTTTAAAAATTCTATAGCAACCGCACTGGTTAGCAGCGCGGCCCTAACCTAGGCACCCTATTTCGAATCCTAGTATCCCCTTTTATTTGCTTTCATTTACCAGATGGCAATTTCTCTAGAAAATTTAACATGGCACTTTTATAACATGGCAATTTTATAACATGGCAATTTAAACATTATTTTCCTTTTTCTGTTTTTTTTCCTCACAAGTCAAGCTTGTATTTGTGCATAGCATTTCTTAATTAAGAGATGGCATTTTTGTTATTAAGAGATGTAATTTTTATTAAGAGATGGTATTTTTATTATTAAGAGATGACATTTCATTATTATTATTATAACTAGTATGCTTGCACGTGCAACACATGTCTCGACTAATTCATTTTTCAAAAATACATCTACTCCCAATCAAATACACCTTGCCTACATGTTTGTCATACTACCATATTCTTATAGTTCTTGATGCTTGTGTAAGAAAATGACAACAACAAAAAACAACAAGGTAACATTCGTCATCGAACATGGTACCATACTTTCAAAGTTAGCATGGGAGGTCCGGACCACATTTTTAGGCAGCTACTGAGAGTTAGGTTTAAAGTTGTTGAATGTCATTTTTGCATTACTTATCTCTGTATAAATAGAGATTATTGATGGTGCTTTAAAAAAAGTCTGAGCATTTTGATTGATCACAAACTACACAAATAGATGATTATATATGTGAACCTCGTGTAGGGGGGATGTTGCAAATAGCAAGTTATACTATTTCTCCCCAAGAGAATTTACAAAGATATGCTTAACAAGGAAGCATGAATGTTGGATTTGGAAACGTCAGATGCCATTAATGTACTCATACATTTTCAAGGCAATATTATTTCCAGCCAAAAGGCATGCACGCTGGTTGGCTCATTTACCCTAGAGATGAATTCATCCAGATCATCTTGTAGACCATCCATCACTTTTTCTGCCTACAGTTCCAGTATGTACAAATACAACATGACACTATTTCTTTGATGGAAACCATCCATCACTTCATTCAGTGGGATGAACATGCACATAGCAGAAGTAAAAGACAAGTTGGGAGTTGTACATTTCACACCGAAAAGGATCTTTATCTATTTTCAGAAAAAGGTTCCTTTATAGTTTATTTTTCTTTGTCAGTAAGAGTAAGTAGGAAGAGAAGATTATGGTGGAAGTTCTTTTTCTCTCTTTCTCTGTTCTTGTGGACTGCAGGAATGATAAAATGGTTTCTTTTGTTTTAAGCACTAAAATATCACTTGAGCACACGAGCGATAATATTTTCATTTAGTTTATAAATCATGAAACTCTTTTCTTTGCTAGAAACCATGTGTGCAATGTAGGCCAGTTTTACAACGTGAGCAATAGCATCAGCAAGGAAAGTAATATGTAATTACAGAGAGCTAAACCCATATATGTCCTCTCAAAATCCATATTCCAATGAATTGTCATTGTGTTGCTCTCCTTCCTGTAGTATTTATAATTCTTTTGAAGGAAAGCTTCACTAAACAGTTGAGAAACTTGCATGTTCCATTGAAGAGAAAATTTGAGACATGTTTTTCTATGCATTGATCTATCAATGATGTTGACAACAAGGAATAGTGTTTCACCCAGTAGCTCAAGCTTATAGTGCACCTACACTGGACAATGAAACATTGGGTTTTCTAAGAACCTTCCATTCCAGAGCAACTTAAGACTAATTTGCCGAATCCACCGAGCATCAAATGGAAGCCTTACCTCAATCAACCAGTAAATCAGAATACCACGCATTTTCTTATTGCTAGTCAGATGCCCGTGCTTTGCCATGGGCAAACAAAATATTGCTACGACAAATTAGTCAACTGCACCACAACACAACGAAATGAACAGTCATTACACCCAGCTTAAATGAAACATTGTCATGATGCTAAGATCATTATTGATCCTATAATATCATCTTCTCCTCCACAACCACACTACTTCATAACCACATTTCATCTTCTAATAACTCATGGAGAGGGCGGTCCACTAAGATAGTCATTCATCATATAATAGCTTTCTCAAGTGTGGCGGCCGAAAAGTACACAGAACAAAAATTACACAACGATATTGGCAACAAAGTTCTATTTTCATAGAACTGACCATGCTTGAATTATCACATATTTTGCTCAAGCATAGCAATAAGCTTGACAAGTAGCCATAGATGGTCAGAAAGATACAAATCAAATTATGAATTTCAACATTGTTTACAGTATCATTAAGAATTTGTTCCTTCCCTTGCCCAAACCGAAGAGTTGGCTATTGCTCCACATAGAACCTGCTACCCTTGTCACATTTTGATCTCACAATTATTACCACTCTACAATGAGATGAACAAAAAAGTTTTCGATCTACATTAATGGAAATATGTAAGATAAAAAAATGCTTGTAGTCAAAAATCATCTTCTGCCACCATGAGTTTCCTAAGTTCATTGGTGCAAATTTCACCTGTCCAAATAAATAGTGATATATCAGGACATCTCATAAAAATCAGACTAGAACGGCAGAACCATGAATGAACAGAAATATAATAAAAGTGGATTCAAGTGGCTCGGTTTTACGGTGAAAGGAATGGTGCCTAAACAACAGACATGTTAAACTGGAAATTACATGTCTATATAATATTATAATACATTGAGAACTCATATCCAGAGTGGATTCAAATGGCATGGTTTAGAGAAGAAACTGTTAAAGAAATGATACCAAAAGGGAGAGGTATTCATAAAGAGAAATTAATAACCCCACAAGTCCGTTATTGTTAACAAAAGTTTGGTAAAATGTTCATGAAACAAAATAAAGAGCTGCTACACATGATTATAGTGACATTTTAAACTCTCCCAGAATCATCAACTCATTGCCATTTACACATAAAAACTACCCAATATTGAAAGTGATGTGTGCTTCTGCCTTTCGGTAAACCATTTGGAACTGTTATAGATTAAAAAACTTAAAACTCATCCCCAATAACTACACTTTCTTTAGTGTTTCCTGTTACTGATCTAGGAATTAATATCAATTCCTGGTAGGCATTCGGAGAAGCTATAGAGTGACTCAAAAAGCCTGTGCTTTACTACAAAAAATATTAATGGACATTCATTATATGATCTCTTTGGATATCAAATCAACAAAACAAAAAACATAATTCGGAGCTAACTGCATGTATTGATTGGGCTCATGGGCTGCAAGATTGTTTTAAAGGTGGGTATCACCTGATCCAATTGCAGTTACGAATTTTGGGTGCAGACTTTGGGTGTAAACTAAAGAAAAATGAATAATTAACTATTTGAGGTACTTAGCAAAACTAATCCATTGAGTAAGTAGCAGTCTAGTTTCTTTAAAGCTACAGATTTGCCAAACGAAACCAAGACACTGTCAAGTCACAACGCCCAACTTTCTCAAGGCAAGATCAAACACGGCTTTTTTGCTTTTCCTTACCTAGACATTGATGAGTTGGATGACAGCTTCTTGCAACCCCGGGTTCCCAGTCCTTGAAGTGGATCTCAGCTTCTCAAAATGCTAGTTCCTGGCACTCCTTTCGTCCTAAGGCCTTGTTCGATTAAACCTCTCCTAGAGGGGATTGGACAGGTTTGGATGGGATTGAGTGAGATTTTGACTTGTATGGGATTTAATCCACCCCAATCCACTTCAATCCCCTTCAATTTTGCTGCAACCGAACAAGGCCTAAAGAGATTTTGAAGCTGTGAGGGTTGTGACCTTGATTTATACTGGGCAGCAAGAGAGTTCTCCAGAAACTGATGACAGAGGGTGATGGGTTTGAATCTCGGGGCAGCAAGAGATAATTTTAGAAGCTAAAGCCAGCGCGCGTGGTGGATTTGAATTTGGGCGAAAATTTGATATGTAGACCGCGAGAATTGGCTGGGGAAAACTGGGGAAGCAGGAACAAAAAAATATCAATCATGTCGCCACGTGGGTACCACAGCCGCCGCCGGATCGCCTGCTCGACCTCCACGCCTGCAGGTGAAGTACGGATCCGTGATGGCAAGATGTGGCCGCCTGTCCTCAGCGAGGAGAGCCCCAATGAACTCTGGTGAGAATCCAAACGGAGCCAGGGCCACCACCACGGCGTCAAGGCCCGTGAGATCCTGCGTGCGCGAGGGCAGGGACGATGACCGAGGTGAGGAAAAGGATAGGGTGCAAGGACGGCCCTGAGAGGGAGTAGCGGGAGAGGAGGAGTAGGGGCGCGTGCCGGAGATCTACGGGGCACGGCCGGATCGGTGGCGGTCGCTGGGCCGCCACCGTTGCGCGGTCAGATCAGCGGTGGGGGTGTGACGCAGCGGCCCGTGAGATCCTTCAAGCGCGAGGGTGGGGACGATGGCCGAGGTGAGGAAGAGGATGGCGCGAAGGTACTGCTCCGGGAATTAATAGTGGGAGATGGTGGTAGCTATGGAGACGGCGGCGGGAGGAGAGTGGCGGGGCTGGGGCAGGAAGGGACATGTTTTCCTCTCTTTTTTTCACCCTGCGGAGCGGAGACGTGGTCGATTGGGCAGGGCGGGTGCACGGATTGCGGGTGGGCCGCGGCCCATCTGTCGGCGCGGAGCGTTGATCCATTCTGAGTCGTTGGATCCGAATTGGACGATCCAAATTGATAGTTGACAGGCACACTATCATCACCAACTATGGTTTTTATTGTAGTATGGAGACATGCCACTTTTTATTATTAAGAGATGGCATATAATAATTATTATTATTATAAGAGATGCAATTTTTTATTATTAAGAGATGGATTTTCTATTAAGAGATGATATTTTATTATTATTAAAGAGATGACATTTTATTTCCTTATTTCTAGATGGCATTTTATGTTTATTAAGAGATGAAATTTTTATCATGACATTTTCTTTCTTTCTTTTTTGTTCAATGGCAACTCAAATTGTAAGACCACGATAAGTTTCAATGTATATTTTAACATCCACGGTTAATTTCTGATACTAGAGGACGACAATTCTCACAAATTCAGAGCATGGTATTTCTCAATTTTCAGATTTTTATGTGTTTTTATAAAAACAAAAATTTGTTCATGACATTTGTTATATGAAAAACAGCTAACTGGGCCTTTTTTGGGTCAATCCCAGCGAACGATCTAAAACTCAGGAGCTGCCCCGGGCGAACGAATCATTCGATGGGGTCCTCCCAGAGATCGGACGTAGATATTGGGGTCCTAAAATAAGGGAAAAGATTCCCGTCACCCGGCGGATTACAGGTACTGCGTCCTCCGCTTCCACCGTTCAACCCGTGTTCCATGTGAAATGAACCGAGCAACATACTACGTCCTTATCCTTATCTACTTATCTACTCTTCATGTCTTCCTCTCAGCCGTGCTCCAGGACCGCCACACACCACAAGTGCCGCAGCAAGCCACTCATCCTACACACTACTGCAAGCCGCTCTCTCGAATCCACCGTCGGTTATTGCCGGAGGACACCGTTGGCCGTGCTTTCTCCACTCCTCTTCCTCTCCAACTCCTCCTTTCCCTATCTCCCTATGCTCGCTCGCGCGAGCTCTGCTCCATCCACCATCCACGAGCTGCACCGCTTCGGCCTCCCCTCTCGCTGTCCGTCGTCGCTCCGACCGACGATGCTTTTTTTATACTATCCGCAACAAGGGCCTTGTTTCAAAAGTCCTTCCGCACAACATCATCTCTATTGCAGAAATTTCTCGATTCACAGCACGGACGACATCATCTTTTGAGTGAAAAAAATTCTGCAACATTATTCATGTTGCAAAAGTCCACCCGTAACATCATCTATGCTGCAAAAACTATGAAGATTAAAATTTTTTTTGCAACACCACCTCTATTGCAAAAGTCCCCTTGCAACATGTTGCAAAAAAAATACTGAAGACCAAAATAAAAATTTCAGGCGAAAGCAACGCTTCGGTGGTTTCCAACAAAGCAACTGTTTCAGAGCGAGCTGTGCAACATCTACCTTGTTGCAATTCACGACACATCCAATGGCTATTTGTGACTCAATCCAACAATGTAGGAGGCGCTGGATGTTTTCAATTAATCCACCGGCGGACGCGCAGCGTTCGCCCCTAAAACAATGACAAAACTATGTATTATTTGCTTACAATCCTCATTGTCACACTAGAAAAGATAAGGATTCAGTGTTTTTTTTTTTGAAAAGGATGGTCAATTCTGACTTTCTGACCAAGTTAAAAGTGATAAATACATATCCCATGAGGCCATGACCACCAGCATTATACAACTCGTCTATGCTGCCAATGCTGACCGTTCAACCTTCCCCAGTCTCCAACTTATCCATCGCACAAATAAAGTGGGAGCAAGAAATCCGACATGTCATGTGCTCACACTCACTAGCTTGATCCAATTTGACTAACTCCTCTAAGAAAATTCCCATCAATAATTGGTAAGTTCCCATTTCAGTCCCGATCAGAAGAAACCACAAGCGCCTGCCATTTTCATCCCCGCAGCCAGAGCTAGAAGCAGCGATGAGCTCTGGCGAGCCGGTGAAGCTGCTGGGCTCGTTCGGGAGCCCGTTCACGCACCGGGCCGAGGCGGCGCTCCGGCTGAAGGGGGTCCCCTACGAGTTCGTCGAGGAGGACCTCGGCAACAAGAGCGCGCTCCTCCTCGCCACCAACCCCGTGCACAAGAAGGTGCCGCTGCTCCTCCACGGTGGCCGTGCCGTCGCCGAGTCGCTCGTCATCGTCGAGTACGTCGACGAGGCCTTCCCCGGACCGCCGCTGCTCTCCGCGCCGACGCCCGCTTCTGGGCTCAGTTCACCACCGACAAGCTCTCGCGTACGCTGTTCAAGGCGCTGTGGGCGGAGGATCGCGAGGCTCAGCGCGGGTTCGCGAAGGAGACGAGGGAGAACCTGGCGCTGCTGGAGGCGCGGCTGCAGGGGAGGCGGTTCTTCGGGGGCGACACGGTCGGGTACCTCGACGTGGCCGCCAGCGCGCTCGCCGCCTGGCTGCCCGTGCTGGAGGAGCTCGCCGGGGCGGCCGGAGCGGAGGGCACGCTGATGGGCGAGGATGAGTTCCCGGTCCTGTGCCGGTGGCGGAGCGAGTACACCGCCGACGAGACCGTGCGGGCGTGCCTACCGAGCCGGGAGCAGCTCGTCGCCTACTACGCCGCCAAGAAGGACGGCTTCATCGTCAGAGGCAAGTCACTGCAGAAGCAATGAGGCGAGATGGTGGAGTCGCCTGCTACTACTGGAGTACTACTGATCATAGTGCCTTGTTCTCCTTTGATTTCTCTGTTGAGATTTCAGATTTCAGAATACCAAAGTACCAATCAATTATTTGGTACTGATCATGGTATTTCCCCCGGGCATTTTTATTCCCATGAATGTGTGTGTTATCCTTTGATTTCCCTGTTGAGATTTCAGACTTCAGAGGACGAAAGTACCAATCAATAATTGGGTGCTAGTTGAGGAGAAACAGAGGATCTGAAACACACCTATTTTTTGGCTCCCGGGAGCACGTGCTCCACCCATGAAAATGTTTTTTGAAATGTAAAAAAAATCCCAAGAATTTTTTTATGTATTCATAGACACATCCAAATCCTACCTGCAAATTTTTAGGCAAAAAGGTTAAACATGTTGGCCTACACAAAAAAGAAATGAACACCAAATGTTATTTCAAGATGTCAACCTAAATTTGTTTTTTTTTTCACCGACGAAACACTACTAGTCCGTTTCGCATGAAAATTGTCAAGCATCATTGCGATAATGACACGATCATCCACAAAAAGATTCAAAAAAATTTAAAAACTTTTTACAACTTTTTTTAGTTACTGTTCACCCGGGAGCAAATGCTGCAGGGGGCCAAAACGCCTGCCCCGTATGCACACATTCAGATCACCTCCTAACATACTTTTGTAACATCACCTCTCCACCAATTATAATGTTTGGACGAATGTGAAACATTCAGAACAACCCCGTGAACGAATGTGACGTTTTCTTCATGTTTTCATAATGTAACATATGGAATATACGATATAGCTATAGATATACATGTAGTTCGCAACCCCGTCGATCTTTGGATTGTTGGTCAAACAATATTCATAACAAAAGGTTGGAAAACAGAATGATATAAATGCAAGTATAATAAAATCCACTCTTTGTCGGAAAAGAAGTATAATAAAATAATTAATACAATCCTTAAAGGGGTAGGTAAAATTAAAGAACACTGTAATAAGAGTAAATTTTTTGGAAAGCACACGGGAAACCACAAGCTTGTTCTTTTTCGATAAAGGGCGCTTTTATTAACTCAAAATGTAGCATCAAGCAGATACAAAGCATGATGAGTAACACCTGGCCTATGCATAATCAAGATGCACACAGCCAAACACCAAGAGTATGACAAAAAAATAAAAATAAACGAGAAACCGACATATCGGCAACAGTATAGTCATATAGGACCAACACTCTGCCTATGTCGAAGAAGGTGGTGGGCCGATCCGGAGATTATGCTACCACCCATGTTGGGTAAAACCTTCTTGGCCAGCCGCTCCAACCGCGTACACACCACCTTGAACAGCGGTTGGTACTCCGTTCGTTGTAGCGTAGACCACATACGAGGCGAGTGCGTACAGCGAAAAATAACCTGCAAAGCAGAAGAGTTTATGTTATTAAAAACCAAATTATTTCTACATAGCCAAAACGATCACAATAAGGCATATGCTCCCACCCTCAATAACGTCTTGATCCTATTTGAAATACCGTCCAACCAATGACCAAATATATTGGCAACACTTGTGGGCGGATATAAATTGGACGCTATTTGGATGATTGACCATATAGAACGCGCAAGCTTGCATTGGAAAAATAGGTGTTTGATTGTCTCATCGTGAGTACAAAAGTTACACTTCTTACTTCCTTGCCAATTGCGAAGGGCAAGGTTGTCTTTGGTTAGCACAACTCCCCTCCGGAGATACCACATGAAGATTTTAACTTTTAGTGGAATCTTCGACTTCCAAATTTTCTTGTTATTATCCACTGGGACCTCTGAATGCGTGAGCGCATGGTACATAGAGTCGACCGTGAAGGACCCAGATGTAGTGAGGTTCCAGTGGAACACATCCCGTCCTTGTGTCAGGTTAATCGAATCCAATCTGGACAATAGATTTTGCCATGACATAAGACGGGGGCCGATCAAATCCCGCCTGAAAGAAATATTCGGTGGAGATGAGCTGAGGACCTGTGCAAGAGTATCATTCTTACTACGAACAATGTTGTACAAAGTAGGATATTGTTCTCAGAGGCTGTCATTGCCTAGCCAGTTATCCTCCCAGAAATGAATATCCGACCCATCATTTATCGCAAATGATCCAAAACGGAAAAGATGCTTCTTTACCGCCATTAGACCAGCCCAAAAGTGTGAGTCACCAGGTTTCCAATAGGCCTGAGGCACACCCTTTTGGTCTAGATACTTGTTTCGCGGGAGGGTTTGTCAAACGCCATCGTCAGTAAGTAGTTTGAACAACCATTTACTAAGTAATGCATTATTCTTGACCTGTAGGTCATGAATGCCAAGTCCACCTTGGTCTTTTGGCCTACAAACCACGCTCCATTTGACAAGCATGTAGTTTTTCTTTTCACTATCTCCTTGCCAAAAGAATCTGGATCTAAAATAATCCAGCCTTTGCAAGACCCCTTTTGGGATTTGGAAAAAAGAAAGCATATAGAGAACCATATTTGTGAGGACAGAATTGATCAAGACTAGTCGTCCTCCAACAGAGAGCAACTTGCCTTTCAAACTGCTCAACCGTTTCTCTAAGCGCTCCTCTACATGTTTCCATTCCGCATTTGTGAGACGCCGATAATGAATCGGTATTCCCAAATATTTAATTGGGAATTGGCCTTGCGCACACCCAAAAAAGTCAGTGTAATCGGCTGCCGCCTCACTGGCTTCTCCAAAGCAGTACAATTCACTTTTACGGAAGTTAATTTTAAGGCCCGACATTTGCTCAAACGCTAAAAGCAATAGTTCAGGTTTCGAGCCTTGTCCAAGTGATGTTCCATAAAAATAAATGTACCATCGGCATATTGCAGAATAGAGAGGCCACCATCTATAAGGTGTGGCACTACTCCTGCAATCTGACCGTCCTGCTTGGCACGATCAATCAGAATAGCCAACATGTCAGCAACAATGTTAAATAACATTGGAGACATGGAGTCACCCTGGCGTATTTCTTTTTTTGTCGGAAAGTAATGGCCTACATCATCATTGACCTTGATGGCCACACTACCTCCAGTGACAAAATTCTGGATCCACTCACGCCATTTATCGGAGAATCCTTTCATTCTCAGGGCCAGTTGAAGGAATGACCATTTGACCTTGTCAAAAGCCTTTTCAAAGTCAATCTTTAAAACTACTCCACTCATGTTTTTTCGGTGCATCTCGTGAACGGTCTCATGTAGGATTACTACTCCATCGAGTATATTTCTTCCTTGCATGAAAGCTGTTTGAGATGGTCGTACGACATGATCAGCAACCATGTTGAACCTATTAGTAGCCACTTTGGTGAAAATCTTGAATTTGACATTAAGGAGACATATGGGTCTATATTGCTGAATCCGCTCAGCCTCCTTAATTTTTGGCAACAAAACGATCTCACCAAAATTAAGCCTAAATAGTTCAAGTTGGTCGGCATGAAGACAATTGAACAACTCCAAAAGGTCAGTCTTGATGACATCCCAGAAATTCTGATAGAATTCTGCGGGGAAGCCATCAGGACCAGGAGCTTTGTTATGTTCCATTTGCACTAGTAGAAAAAGGCCCATTTGTCCCGGTTCATAAGGCCCATTTGTCCCGGTTCGGGAACCGGGACTAAAGGGTCGGGACTAAAGCCCAACACCTTTAGTCCAGGTTCTTATACGAACCGGGACAGATGGGGCTCCACATGGCCGCTGCGGCGAGCCCAGAGAGGAGGGCCTTTAGTCCCGGTTGGTAACACCAACCGGGACCAAAGATCATCCACGTGTCAGCAGCTCAGGAGCTGGGGTTTTTGTTTTTTTTTTTGAAGGGGGGGGGGGGGGTTGGGGGTTTTGGGGGTTTTGTAGGGTTAATTTAGGGGTTTCATATATTGTGTTAGCTAGCTAATAGCTAGAGAGAAGTGTCCTCTCTTGTCTTCGTGCTTGGTCGACGCTACGTACTATACGTATAGAGAGGACTCGACATGCTAGCTAGTAAGCAAATGAAGGAAACCATTAAGTACACAAGATCGTCATGAACATATATAGAGAGAAGTGATCGACCTCCTCCTTCTCCGAGAGATTGGTCGAAAAACAACTTTTCGTATATCTATCCGACGCTACTAGCTACATATATACAATATAAGATCTCTTACAATCCCTAACATTTGATGTCAAGTTCCACATGGTATTCTCCGGCTGGATTGATGACGTGGTCAAGAAAGAATCCCGCCAATTCCTCTTGAATTGCTTTTATGCGATCTTGTGGTAGGAGTTCATCCCGCATCTGCCAAATCTAATTTGAAGAAGGGGGTCAATACATATATATGAATGAAACTCAACACAAATGATGGTAATAAAATAAAATTGTGAATATTATTGCTTACGCACTTCATATTGTTTTTCAGAGTAGCCCCGCTTAGAGGTCGTCGCGTTGTAGATGTACTCGCAAATGTAGTATCCACAAAAATTATTCCCGCCTTCCTGCCACAACCACTTTACGAGAAATAAAGGTCAATCAAACTGATAATCAAGCATTATAAATGGTATTGATGAAACTAGCTAGAATCAATGGGAGATGCGCGGAACTAGCTAGTAGTACTTACTTTCGGGTGTGTAAATCGCAGCTCCCCCGGCAGTCCCGGAGCTTCTGCGATGAACACTTTCCAAACCCTGCGAGACAAAGAAAATAATTACTTGATATCAAGAAATGAACAAAGTTGCCGATATGGTAAGATAATGATCGATTGAACTTACTTCTGGAGCATTTCAGTCATGGCCGCATACTCCTTGGGATCTTTTCGTCTTGAGTCTAAAACTGTTACTAGTCCCTGCTCAAGCTTAATCTCTAGGAGAATAAAGTGGAAGCTGCACACGCATGCATAACTCATCAATTACATTATTATAACCTCAAGTAATAAGGGAAACCGAATGTGCAGAAGACAGTAACACTCACTTGAAGTTGTAAGGAAAGAGTATTTTATCTTTGTTTTGATTTTTAAGCAACGATTGTAGCAAGTTGGCCTCGGTTTCTTTCGCATTATATTTAATCGTCCATTCATCTATGAGATTTGTGTTAATGAACCCAATATCATAGATTTGTGCATTTCTGCATTCGACGATCTTCAATCTGCATAATATAGTGAGGATAATTATATATACATGCAATGAAAGAGCTGAGCTATATATAGAGACTTAATTACAGAAGTATAGTACTTACAGACAGTAGCAAGTGATGATTATTTTATCGAGGTCCTTTTGATTGAAAAACTGGAAGAACTCCTCAAATGGAACAGACAACAGATCTATTCCAACGAGGTCGTGCTCCTCTTTAACTCTCAGCGTCAAAATATCCTTCCAATACTTGCAGGTCTCCTTGTACCACTTATGGAATCTTCGCATCATCGTTGTTAGAGGAAGATCACCAGGTCTGACGAGAGGCTTCCCGTACTGGTATTTGTGTTCGTCCACCTTCATTGTATCAAAATGTGCATCGTCGGGCAGGTAATCACCAGGATTGGTACCGGGCAGCATCCCCGGCAGATTTGCGATGATATCGCTAGACACCTTGAGCGGGGGGCACGATTGGTTTGCCTGTTCGCCGAGCTGGGGAATTTTGTTCCCTCTTCTTCGTTCTTGTAACCTTTTGTCACTTGAAGTAGTTCCCGACCGGCGCCCTCCTTCCACTGCCTTTTTCAGAGCGCGGACATGGTTGTCATCCGGCGGAGGCGGTGGTGGTCGCTTCAGGTTCTTCAAAGTGCGCTTCAATTTCACCGGATCCATCTTCTCCTCCGGAGGTGGATTTTTCTTTGCAAAAAAGTCCTTCACTTGGGCTTGACAGATCTCCGCGTTTTCCTCCTCGGTCATCTCGTATGGTAATCTATCTAGAGGCTTGATAGATGGACCGAATTTGTATTGCCTCCTGCCTCTGGCTGTACTGCTAGACGCCGGCCGAGCAGCCGGAGCGGCTGCGGCTCTCTTCCTTCGTTGCTTATGAGGCGGAGAAGGAGGCGGAGTGCTACGACGCGCCGGAGTAGCCGGAGCGGTGGCGGCTGTCTTCCGCTGTTGTTGACGAGGCGGAGAAGGAGGCGGGTTGCTCGGACGCGCCGGCGCAGGCGGAGAAGGAGGCAGAGTGCCGCCACGCGCCGGAGCAGCTGGAAAAGGAGGCGGAGTGCCGCCACGCGCCGGAGCAGACGGAGAAGGAGGCGGAGTGCCCTGATCACTCGCCAGAGGAGGAGGCGGAGGAGGAGGCGGAGTGCCCTGACTCACCGGAGGAAGAGGCGGAGGCGTCCAGTTCGGAAGGTTGATGAGCTCCTTCCGCCATAGACATGGAGTCTTCAGAGCAAGACCAGCTGAGTCTCCCCTTCACCGGTAGGGTGGTCAAGCTCGAGCTCCTCAAATCCCTCCGTTATTTCATCGACCATCACAACATCATAGCCTTCTGGAATCGGAAGGCAGTGAAAAGTTGCGCTGGGTTGAGGAGGTGCAACAGAGCCGAAGGCCGCCTTGACTTTGAGGTGCTGCCATTGCGCCATAAGGTGGCAATCATGAGCCTCCGTGATAGCATCCACGGGGTAGCTGGGAGCCATGAAGTGAGGCTGCTGAAGGAGCTTGGTGGAAGCCGCGCTGCTTCTCCGCTGAGATGGCGGGGTAGCTTCTGGGGTAGCTTCGGCAGGTCGCTGCCTCTGAACTAGTGCGTGTTCCTCTAGCGCTCGTACCCTTGCATTCAGCTTCTGCAGTTCGGTCTGCTCCACTTTCCTCCTCCTCTCCCGGGTTTTGTAACCGCCTGCGCTGGGAAACCCTTGCTTCCACGCAACGGAGCCTGCCGTGCCTCGTGTTCGTCCTGGGTGCTCAGGATTCCCGAGGGCCTGTGTGAGCTCGTCGTTCTCTCTGTCGGGAACGAACGTCCCTTGCTGCGCTACGGCGATATACTTCTGAAGCTTCTTGACGGGTATTTCAAGTTGCTCCTTCGTCCAACGGCACTTCCCTGTTTCAGGGTCCAAGGTTCCCCCAACCCCGAAGAACCAAGTCCTTGAACGGTCTGGCCAGTTCAATGTCTCTGGTTCGACCCCTTTATCAAGCAGGTCCTTCTCAGCCTTGTCCCACAACGGCCGGGCTTTGAGGTAGCCACCTTACCCCGTGCGATGGTGATACTCCTTCTTTGTAGCATTTTTCTTGTTTGTCGCTGACATCTTCTTACACTTCTCCGATGTCTTGTGGGCCACAAATGCGGGCCAGTGATCTCTTATCTTCTCAAATCGGCCGGTGAATTCTGGAGTCTTCCCTTTGTCGACAAACGTTGATTTCAACTCATTCTTCCACCTCCTCAATAGATCTGCCATCTTCTTAAGAGCATGAGCCTTGACCAATGGCTCTATAACTGGCTTATCCGGATCCTCCTCTGGCGGTAGGGTGAAATTTGCCTTCAGCGCGGTCCAAAGATTATCTTTCTGTCTATCGTTAACAAAAGACACTTGAGGGTCTTCGCTCTTAGGCTTATTCCATTGGTGGATGCTGATCGGGATCATGTCCCTAACAAGAACCCCGCACTGAGCAGAAAATGCTTCCTTGGTCCGGCTGGGTTCAATCGGTTGGCCATCGCCCTTGATTGCTGTGATCGTGAACCTTTCATCCTGGCGCAACCTTTTCTTCGGGCCTCGTCTCGTTACCAAAGTTTGGCTCGATCCGGAGGGCTAGAAAAGAAGAAAGAAGAGAGTTAATATGTGTACATACCAAAACAATTAATGCATCAATTAGCTAGTCAGCACAGGCTTAATTAATATATATACCTCGCCGGACTTTGCAACATCTCCTTCCTCCGTTCGCTCACCAGAGCAGTCATCACGGTCTCCTTCTTCCACCGGCATTCCGTCACCGGAGCCATCATAATCATGTCCTTCCACCTCCATTGTTCGATCACCGGAGCCTGCTTCACCCTCTCCTTCCAGACCATCGGTGTCGTTGAGAAACGACAAGACATCACCTCCGCCGAGGATTATGTCCCCCAACAACTGTTCTGCTTCGATGTCTCGGTGCTCCATAGTTTCTGCAAATATTACAACATGGCAATTAATATACAAACATGACAGATGGATATATTAGTGCAAACGTAGACCTAGCTAGCTCGACGCTTCTACAGTTTGGGGTGGCCTCGACAACGCTTCTAGGGTTTGGGGTGGCCTAGGCAACGCTTCTAGGGTTTGGGGTGGCCTCGACAATGCTTCTAGGGTTTGGGTCAGACCGCCTCTCTCATGAATGTCCGACGTCCGGACCGACAAGGGATTTAACAAAATGACGCCATTCTGGATGTGCAGAAAATGGTCCATATTTTTCCTGATCCCATCTACCCTTCTATATGTCACGTTGTCTAGTGTCAAAGAATTAAGGAAAACCATGACTTCATCATTAGCCGGAAATGACAGGCGTATAATGGTACGAAGCTCTTCAAAGTTGTTTTGGAACGGAGTTCCCGATAGAATAATTCGCTATTTGGTACAAAGTTCAGCAAGAGCCTTCCGAATATCGCTATTTGGAAGGCCTTTGCTGAAATTCATACCAAAAGGAGAATTATTCTATCCGGAACTCCGTTCCAAAACAACTTTGAAGAGCTTTGTAGCATCATACGCCTGTTACTTCCGACTAATGATGAAGCCATGGATTTCTTCAATACTTTGACAGACAACGTGACATATAGAAGAATATATATATAGATGAGATCAGAAAAAAATTGGATCAACTTGTGCACATCCATAATGGGGGCATTCTTGATAAATCTATATATGTCAAAATTCAAACTTTGACATATACAAATGTTGCATATGTCAAAATTCAAACTTTGACATATGATCAAACTTTGATATATGATCAGATGTTGCATATGTCAAAATTCAAACTTCGACATATGATCAAACTTTGATATATGTCCACCGCGATATAAAATAATACATAGACTTGTTTGGGCGAGAGGGGGTTGATCGACGTCCCCCCTCATGTCGAAGTTACCGGAGTTATCTTCTAGTGGTTTGGGTGGCCTCGAGAGTTTGTCGGGTAGGGGCGGGAGGGGGTAGGAGATCGACAACGCTTTTTTTCTAGGGTTTGGGTGGCCTCGAGAGTTGGTCGCCCCGTATATCGAGAGGGGGGTGAACATTTTACCTTAGTAACTTAGAAAAAAAATGTTATCGGGGAGGGGGTATATCGACCCCCCCCCCCCCCTCATGTCGAAGTTATCGGGGAGGGGCTATATCGACAATGACATACATATAGCCACATACATATAAAAAAATTCTATGAACTACATACATATAGCCACATACATATATGTGGCTATGAAAAAAAATTCATCATATAAAAAAAAATTTATCGGTGAGGGGGTATATCGCAAACTTTGACATAAATGACTTTGATCATGCACAATTTTCCTATACATACACAATATCAACATATACATAAATTGACAAAGAAAATTCTATGAACAAAAAAAAATCATAAAAATTCTATGAACATAAAAATTCTAACTTTTGCATATGAACATACATACATTTTCTTATTTTTTCTTAAATGTAACTTTTGCATATATGAACATACATACATAAATTATACATACATGGAAAAAAAATTGCTATGAACAAAAAAAAACATCATATATGAACATTTTGTATATACATCCATATCCATCCATACATACATACATACATACATGGACAAAAAAATGCTATGAACAAAAACATCAATTTTGGTCCAATCTTGGCATTGAACTACTACCCAATTTTTCCTTCCTAAAAAAATTCTGAATTTTTTACATCTTGTAGTCCTTCCAACTAAACCCTTAAGTCCAGAAGGGCAGCCCCAATTTCATCTAGCAAGTCCACCAAAAAAAATCATGTAGTTTCTATCCAGCACTAAATTTTAATAAAACTTGCACTAAGAAGTTTTTCCTTTTATCAAACCAACTTAACCATCTTCACTAACATCCAAGGAGACATCATCCTGCCAAGTTTCACATAAAACAAAGTTCCCTAGCAAGCCCTAGCATTTCATCAAACACCTTGTGGACATGGCTGGAACTTTGCACTGAACCAACTTCACCATCATCACATACATGAAGGAAGGAAAGAGGAGAGGGGTGGGAGGGAGGAGGGAGTACCGGCCTGACCGGCGGGCACTGGTGCGGCGGCGTTGACGGCAGGGTAGGGGCGTGGCGGGGCGTCGGGGCAGGGCAGGGGCGCGGCGGCGTTGGCGTCGAGGTCGAGCCAGGGGCGCACGGCGTCGGCGTCGGGGCAGAGCAGGGGCGCGGGGCGATGGCGACGAGGAGCGGGCGGCGATGGCGACGGCGAGCACGGGCAGCCTGGCGGCGTCGATGAGCTCGGCGTCGTCGGGGGGCAAATGGTCGATGAAAACTAAAAAATTCCTATGTCCTGCTTATTTACACGGAGCATTAGTCCCGGTTCGTGGCACAAACCGGGACGAATGCCACCCTTTGGTCCCGGTTCGTGCCACCAACCGGGACCAAAGATCTCTTTTCAGCAGCCCAATGGGCGGGAAACAGAGACCTTTGGTTCCGGTTGGTGGCACGAACCGGGACCAAAGGGGGGGCATTGGTCCCGGTTTGTTCCACCAACCGGGACCAATGCCCCCCCTTTCATCCCGGTTGGTGCTACCAACCGGGACCAAAGGCCTTGCGCTGGCGCGGTGCGGTGGGATGTTTAGTCCCACCTCGCTAGTTGAGAGAGCTCGAGAGTGGTTTATAAGTGCTGCTACGCCGACCCTCTCGAGCTCCTCTCAACTGCAGGCTTTCGGGCCTTCTCTGCTACTCTTTGCTCGTGGGCCTGCTGGGCCTCTGCGGGCCTGAATCCTGGCCCATGGATGGGTTTCTAGTCGTATTCAGGCTGTGGTGGCCCAGTAGGTGGCATTTTTTTATTTTTTTCTAGTTTTTTTGTTTTCTTTTTTACTTTATTTATTTTATTTTGTTTCTACTTACAACAAAATACAAACGGTTTTTGAGTGATTCTTTTTGCTTTTAGGTAATAAAATTATAAACTTGCTGTTAGTGCCATTAGTTTTCCAATTTGAATAGTTTAAATTTGAATTCTTTGAAATTTGTGTGAATCACTAGTTTGTGATTAACTTTACTATAAAAATAGATTTTGGAGTGATTCTTTTTCCAGCTATTTAATATTACTGTGTTTTATCAGTATATTCAAAAACAGTTTTTGTTATTTTAGTTTCTAACAAAAAAAATCTTTATGATAATTCCTTTTGCTATTAAAGTTTCTAACAAAAAAAGTTCTTTATGAAAATTCTTTTTGCTTCTAATGTTTTGAACAAAAAATACTTTGATAATTTTAGTTGCATAAATTTTAGTTGATTCCTTTTGCTATTAGAGTTTCATTAAAGTTTTCTAGTTCATTCTTTTTTCTATTAGAGTTTCATTAAAGTTTTCTAGTTCATTCTTTTAGTTTATTATTTTTGCTATTAGAGTTTCATAAAAGTTGAGAGGGTTACGGCAAAAACTGGATGCACTTCGTGTACAAAATGGACAATCTCTTTCGAAGTATCAGGGTTTCGGACGAAAACTCATCTGTTACAAAGGGATTTCATCTTTTTGAACTTATTTGAACTCCAGACTTTTTGTGTGTTCAAAATGAACCATTCAAAGCTACATCATCAATTTTCAACCCTTTCTAACTTCATCTGTTATTTTTCATGTATTTACTGATTTTTTTGAGCTAAATGACCCTGAAATTGAAAAGCACTTCAGATGAACTCTGAAGAGGTTGAAAATTGGCATGGTATCATCATTTCACCCACATAGCATGTGCTAAAAAGTTGAGAGGGTTACGGCAAAAACTGGATGCACTTGTGTACAAAATGGACAATCTCTTTCGAAGTATCAGGGTTTCGGACGAAAACTCATCTGTTACAAAGGGATTTCATTTTTTTGAACTTATTTGAACTCCAGACTTTTGTGTGTTCAAAATGAACCATTCAAAGCACATCATCAATTTTCAACCCTTTCTGACTTCATCTGTTATTTTTCATGCATTTACTGATTTTTTTTTGAGCTAAATGACCCTGAAATTGAAAAGCACTTCACATAAACTCTGAAGAGGTTGAAAATTGGCATGATATCATCATTTTACCCACATAGCATGTGCAAAAAAGTTGAGAGGGTTACGGCAAAAACTGGATGCACTTCGTGTACAAAATGGACAATCTCTTTCGAAGTATCAGGGTTTCGGACAAAAACTCATCTGTTACAAAAGGGATTTCATTTTTTAAAACTTATTTGAACTCCAGACTTTTTGTGTGTTCAAAATGAACCTTTCAAAGCCACATCATCAATTTTCAACCCTTTCTGACTTCATCTGTTATTTTTCATGCATTTACTGATTTTTTTGAGCTAAATGACCCTGAAATTGAAAAGCACTTCACATGAACTCTGAAGAGGTTGAAAATTGGCATGATATCATCATTTCACCCACATAGCTTGTGCTAAAAAGTTGAGAGGGTTACGGCAAAAACTGGATGCACTTCGTGTACAAAATGGACAATCTCTTTCGAAGTATCAGGGTTTCGGACAAAAACTCATCTGTTACAAAGGGATTTCATTTTTTTGAACTTATTTGAACTCCAGACTTTTTGTGTGCTCAAAATGAACCATTCAAAGTCATATCATCAATTTTCAACCCTTTTTGACTTCATCTGTCTCCACTTTTTCTTCGCTTGTGTCCTTTGCTTATTGCGCCGTAACCATGGATATTCTACATCGCTTAGCAGGGTGCTTGGGTCAGCCTTGACTTTGAAGGGAGGAATTTCATGAAACTTTTCATAATCTTCAGACATGTCTGTCTTACCCTCCACTCCCACGATGTCTCTTTTCCCTGAAAGAACTATGTGGCGCTTTGGCTCATCGTATGATGTATTCGCTTCCTTATCTTTTCTTTTTCTTGGTTTGGTAGACATGTCCTTCACATAGAAAACCTGCGCCACATCATTGGCTAGGACGAATGGTTCGTCTGTGTACCCAAGATTGTTCAGATCCACTGTTGTCATTCCGTAATGTGGCTCTACCTGTACCCCGCCTCCTGACAGATTGACCCATTTGCACTTAAACAAAGGGACCTTAAAATCATGTCCGTAATCAAGTTTCCATATGTCCACTATGTAACCATAATATGTGTCCTTTCCCCTCTTGGTTGCTGCATCAAAGCGGACACCCCTGTTTTGGTTGGTGCTCTTTTGATCTTGGGCGATCGTGTAAAATGTATTCCCATTTATCTCGTATCCTTTGTAAGTCAATACAGTCGAAGATGGTCCCCTGGATAACGAGTACAGCTCATCAGAAACAGTGTTGTCACCTCTGAGACGTGTTTCCAACCAACTGCCGAAAGTCCTGGTGTGTTCACATGTAATCCAGTCGTCACACTGCTCCGGGTGTTTGGAGCGCAGAATGTTCTTGTGTTCATCGACATACGGGGTCACCAAGGTAGAGTTCTGTAGAACTGTGTGGTGTGCTTGAGACCAAGAATGCCCGTCCCTGCATATTATTGAGTCCCCTCCTAGCGTGTCTTTTCCAGTCAGTCTCCCCTCATACCGCGATTGAGGGAGACCAATCTTCTTAAGGTCAGGAATGAAGTCAACACAAAACCCAATGACATCCTCTGTTTGATGGCCCATGGAGATGCTTCCTTCAGGCCTAGCGCGGTTACGGACATATTTCTTTAGGACTCCCATGAACCTCTCAAAGGGGAACATATTGTGTAGAAATACGGGGCCCAGAACTACAATCTCGTCGACTAGATGAACTAGGACGTGCGTCATGATATTGAAGAAGGATGGTGGGAACACCAGCTCGAAACTGACAAGACATTGCGCCACATCACTCCTTAGCCTTGGTATGATTTCTGGATTGATCACCTTCTGAGAGATTGCATTGAGGAATGCACATAGCTTCACAATGGCTAATCGAACGTTTTCCGGTAGAAGCCCCCTCAATGCAACCAGAAGCAGTTGCGTCATAATCACGTGGCAGTCATGAGACTTTAGGTTCTGGAACTTTTTCTCTGGGATATTTATTATTCCCTTTATATTCGACGACAAGCCAGACGGGACCTTCATACTGAGCAGGCATTCAAAGAAGATTTCCTTCTCTTCTTTGGTACGAGCGTAGCTGGCAGGACCTTCATACTGCTTTGGAGGCATGCCGTCTTTTTCGTGCCAACGTTGCAGGTCCTCCCGTGCCTCCGGTGTATCTTTTGTCTTTCCATACACGCCCAAGAAGCTTAGCAGGTTCACGCAAAGGTTCTTTGTCACGTGCATCACGTCGATTGAAGAGTGGACCTCTAGGTCTTTCCAGTAGGGTAGGTCCCAAAATATAGATTTCTTCTTCCACATGGGAGCGCGTCCTTCAGTGTCATTCGGAACAGATAGTCCGCCGGGACCCTTTCCAAAGATTACGTGTAAATCATTGACCATAGCAAGTACGTGATCACCGGTACGCATGGCGGGCTTCTTCCGGTGATCTGCCTCGCCTTTGAAATGCTTGCCTTTCTTTCGACATTGATGGTTGGTCGGAAGAAATCGACGATGCCCCAGGTACACATTCTTTCTGTATTTGTCCAGGTATATACTTTCGGTGTCAGCTAAACAGTGCGTGCATGCGTGGTATCCCTTGTTTTTCTGTCCTGAAAGTTTACTGAGAGCAGGCCAATCATTGATGGTTACAAACAGCAACGCATGCAGGTCAAATTCCTCCTGTCTGTCCTCATCCCACACACGTACACCGTTTCCATTCCACAGCTGTAAAAGTTCTTCAACTAATGGCCTTAGGTACACATCAATGTCGTTGCCGGGTTGCTTAGGGCCTTGGATGAGTACTGGCATCATAATGAACTTCCGCTTCATGCACAGCCAAGGAGGAAGGTTATAGATACATAGAGTCACGGGCCAGGTGCTGTGATTGCTGCTCTGCTCCCCAAAAGGATTAATGCCATCCGCGCTTAAACCAAACCATATGTTCCTTGCGTCACCTGCAAACTCCTCCCAGTACTTTCTCTCGATTTTTCTCCACTGCGACCCGTCAGCGGGTGCTCTCAACTTCCCGTCTTTCTTACGGTCCTCTCTGTGCCATCGCATCAACTTGGCATGCTCTTTGTTTCTGAACAGACGTTTCAACCGTGGTATTATTGGAGCATACCACATCACCTTCACAGGAACCCTCTTCCTGGGGGGCTCGCCGTCAACATCACCAGGGTCATCTCGTCTGATCTTATACCGTAATGCACCGCATACCGGGCATGCGTTCTAATCCTCGTACGCACCGCGGTACAGGATGCAGTCATTAGGGCATGCATTTATCTTCTGCACCTCCAATCCTATAGGGCATATGACCTTCTTTGCTGCGTACGCACTGTCAGGCAATTTGTTATCCTTTGGAAGCTTCTTCTTCAATATTTTCAGTAGCTTCTCAAATCCTTTGTCAGGCACAGCATTCTCTGCCTTTCACTGCAGCAATTCCAGTACGGTACCGAGCTTTGTGTTACCAACTTCGCAATTGGGGTACAACCCTATTTGGTGATCCTCTAACATGCGATCCAATTTCAGCTTCTCCTTTTCACTTTCGCACTGTCTCCTTGCATCAACAATGACCCGGCGGAGATCATCATCGGGCACATCGTCTGGTTCCTCTTGATCTTCAGCTTCCCCCGTTGCCGCATCACCGTATTCAAGGGGCACATAGTTGTCATCGTCCTCTTCTTCTTCGTTGTCTTCCATCATAACCCCTATTTCTCCGTGCCTGGTCCAAACATTATAGTGTGGCATGAAACCCTTCTCAAGCAGGTGGGTGTGAAGGATTTTCCGGTCAGAGTAAGACTTCGTATTCCCACATATAGGGCATTGACAACACATAAAACCATTCTGCTTGTTTGCCTCAGCCACTTCGAGAAAATTATGCACGGCCTTAATGTACTCGGAGGTGCGTCTGTCACCGTACATCCATTGCCGTTTCATCTGCGTGCATTATATATAATTAAGTGTGTAAAAAACCGGCGACGAGAAATTTTTTCTTTTAGAAAGAAGATAAGAACAAGAGGCTCACCACGGTTATGCCGGCGACGAGATCGGCGCGGGCGATCGACGGCGGTGAAGACGGGGACGGGACGTGACAGACCGCTAAACCTAGACAAATCTTGAGGAAAATGGAGCTTGAAGGTCGAGCTTCGAGAGGAGAAAGCTTAACTAGTGTGGCTCGGGCATTTCATCAAACACCTCATGTGCATAGGAGGTGAGCTAGAGCACCACAAAGCTCTCCCCTCGCCGGCCAGAAAAAACAGAGCAGTGTGGAGTGCTCTGCTCGCCGGCGATGGGGTATATATAGCGACCTCATTGGTCCCGGTTCGTGCGTGGAACCGGGACTAAAGGCCCCCCTTCTGTCCCGGTTCAAGCCACGAACCGGGACCAATGGATGTGGGCCAGGAGTGAGGCCCATTGGTCCCGGTTCGTGCCAGGAACCGGGACAAATGGGTCCAGACGAACCGGGACCAATGCCCACGAGGCCCCGGCCGGCCCCCTGGGCGCATGAACCGGGACGTATGCCCCCCATGGGTCCCGGTTTGTGACTGAACCGGGACTAATGGGCTGGGCTGGCTCGAACCAAAGCCCTGTTTTCTACTAGTGTTGGAATACCGCAGCTCTCACCTCCTCTTCAGACAAAGGTGCCATGAGGATACCGTTCTCTTCTGCCGTGACCTGTGGAATATCATCTATTCGGGTCTCATCAAGGCTAAAATTCCCTTCATCCGGTGCCCCGAAAAGAGATTTGTAGTATTTAGTGATATAACTTTTGAGCTCTGCCTGACCTTCAATCCTTCCCTCATCTTGTTGGAGACTAAAAATACACTTCTTCCTATGCCGACCGTTGGCGACCAATTGGAAATATCGTGTATTACTGTCTCCCTTCAAGATGAAGTCAGCTTTGGATCTTTGGTAATATTTGATTTCCTCTTCACGCAAAATACGTGCAATCTTCTCATTGGATTGATTTTTCAATTCAATCTCTTGTTGAGACAAGATGCGAGTTTCTGCGATTTTATCGAGGTCGTCAATAATAGTTGAGAGGCGTTGCTTTTCTTTTTTGTACAACCCATTGGTGTGTTTCGCCCATCCAGAGATGTATTGCCTTATGGCCCTTATTTTAAAGTTCCATCTGTGAATAGATGTCAGACCAATGGCGGGCCTTTCCCATACTTTCGTGATTATGTCTGCAAAGCCTTCCCGGTGCAGCCATCCCAATTCAAACTCGAAAGGGTGGCGAGCAGATGAGCTTGTAGATTTGGAATCAAGAATGATGGGTGCATGATCCGATAGTGCCCCGATACGCTCTAGGGCCCGCACGGTTACCGTAGGAAATTTTAACTCCCATTCGGTATCCATGAGTACCCTATCGAGCTTCTGGTATGTCGGCATGGAACAACTATTGGCCCAAGTGAACTGCCTCCCCGACATACTCGCCTCCCGAAGATTCAAACTGTCAATCACAATATTGAATAGGAAAGGCCAGTGAGTGTCAAAGCGGCTATTATTTTTCTCTTCCTGGTACCTAAGGATATTAAAGTCCCCTCCAATAAGCATTGGATGTGGGTTATCCTTAGCCAGGTTCACCAATTCCCGAAGGAAAGCGGATTTATGCTCATCTTGGGCAGCACCATATACTGCAACCAGACTCCATGTAAAATTATCAGCTCTGTTTCGAAGGTGAAATTTGATGTGAAATTCACCAGTCGAAAAGGCTAACAAGTCCATGGTTGTGGTTTGTACCCCAAGTAAGATTCTTCCGGACCTTCCACGTGCTGGTAGATTATGCCATGTGAAGTCAAAACCACCTGATAAGTGATCTAGGACATGCGCACGGAAATCACATTTACCAGCCTCGGAAATTGCCATGAAATCCAACCCATGTTCTCGCACACAATCACCGATGTGTTTATGTTTAGCCACGTCTGAAAGACCTCTGCTATTACAAAACATGCCTCTCATGTGAAAACTCGGGTCGGGGTGGACTTTCTCACCTTCTTGGGCGGTTTTTGTTTCTTCTTTGAGGAATGAGATTTTGATTTACGCGAAGACGCTGTAAAGTCACAACACATTGACCCAGGTCGTGCTTCATCCAATCCTACCTCGGTAACCACTCCAACTAAGTGGGAGAGAAGCGGACCATCATATGTGGCATCCGTCTCCTCGTCCTCCTCAGTGTCGGGGTTAGGTAGGGTGCTCAAACACTTAGGAGAAACCTTTAACCGGTCGATCTTCATGCGTTTTAGCGCCCCAACCGAAACACACACATCATCATCATTCTTTCCAATTGTAATTCCAACATTTTTTTTTTTGCGGGTGAATTCCAAAATTATTTAAACAAGAGGAAATACGAGAACCAGAAAAAGAAATAAACGATTTATTGCAAGGTGTACCTGTCGGCGAGTCAAGGTTGCGCTCCGCCTGGCGCCGCATTGCTTTGGAGAGAGAGTTCTCATCTGTGGCCGATGACCCATCAGCAAAGGAGGCATGGCGATTGCTACGCCGGATGGGCGTAGTCGTCGTCTCGGTCGGAGTAGATTGAACTTTCTTCCGTGGCGTGCGAGAAGCAGGCGAGTCCAAAGAAGCAGCAGCCCGTGGCCCGACTGGAACAGCAGCAAGGGACGCAGGGGAGAGCTCCTTCTTGCGCCCTTCATCTGGACCAGGTGGAACCACCGCAGTCGGTGCACCGCGAGGCGTAGACTTCTGGGCTGAGGTCGACGACGCACGGAGTTGCTGCGCCGGGCGTTCCTTGTCAGCAGCAACGGGCGGCGAGTCCAGTCCAACAACACCAGATGCGGTTGTATGCTGCCTGGTCGGCTGCGAGCACACAGGTGTTGCTGCACCCGTGCATGCATGCACGTAGGATGAAGGAGACAAGGCGTCCAGCTTGCAGGTGGTTGCTGCCCCACCACAAACAGGTGCATCCATGCATGCACGCAGGTCCGGCTCGCCCGAGGACGGTGCAGACCGCCGCCGCTGTTGCGTGGGCTGGCGCGGCGGGGCCTGAGCCACCGGTGCAGCCGGGCTAGATGGCGGCGGCGGCACCTGAGCCACCGGTGCAGCCAGGCTAGATGGCGGCAGCGGCGGCGAAGAGTATCCTGTAGGCCGGTCATCATGCATGTTCAAAGACCGTGTAGAGTACGGCAGCTCGGACGATTGCATGGACAACGGTGGTGAAGAGGCCTTCGCGAGGGAAGAAGGTAACTGAAGAGTGGTGGCCGTGTGCATCGGCACGTCCGAACTCGAAGCATGCCCCGTATGAGTTACTGCACTGGCGTTCCTTTTTTTTGATCTCTTAGCTTAATCCCCATCGGTTACATCCTCATCTTCGTCATCGTGACCGGTATCGGGACTGTGATCATGTTTCTTCCAAATGAGAGGCACAAAGTCTGGCTCCGGAACAAAGTCGTCTTTCTCAAGTTCAAAGTGAAGCGCAAACCCTTTTAGCTTCACCTAAACATCCGTGTCTAAGGGTTCATCCGAGTCGGAATCCTGTTTTTGAATATGTCCTTGTTGACCACTGCAACTTGGATACGAACGATACCTTTGCGGCGCAAACAAGTCAAATCCACGTCTTGAGTTGAGCCAATGACAGAACCAATAGCCCATAGCCCCAAAAAATTCCTCTGACCGCGTGTGGAACACCAGAGACGTGGACCCAGACTGAGTCAAGAGAGAAGTAGGATGGTATATCATCATCCTTCCACTCGCTGAATGAAATAGTGACTCCATGAGATTTAATCCGATAATCAACATCAGTGAGATGGTTCAGGTCATCCATTGATGGGAACGATATAAGAAACTGATTCTCCCCATGCGAGACTGCCTCCCATCTCCACTCACCTTGCACCCTTGCAAGCTTTGCGACCTTGGCCTCAAGTACTGCAGCGGTAAGAACTCCACCAGAAATAGTGACCAAAGCCGTAGGTGTTGCAGAGGATGCATTCTCCTTGTAGACATTATCAGGAAGCTGGATAAACATCGTGGAATTGTTACCTTGCCCACAAAAAGACGCAGCGGGGCGAGGCTTCTTTAGAACAGGGCACCGAGCAAGTCTATGCTTGTAGTTGTCGCAAATATAGCAGTAGTGGACGGCCGTACAGCCCTTAGACATATGGGTATCCACGCCACACTTGTAACACCACAAGCTTGTTCTTAAGTCTAAAGGGTCGACAAACTTGTGGTACATGATCTGATTAACTGCCCTGGTAGGTGTTAATGACACACAAGCTGCTCCTGATCTTGCCGTTCGCCATGGTCTTGGGCTAGATGGCACCCAAAATCACCATTGTGGCCTTGAACTTCTCCTCCCATTGATTGCTGACCTCGGCGTTGGAACACAAAACTTTACCGATGTTTGGCGCCATCACGGGTGCAACAACTTAACGAGCAGATGGGCTCAGTGTTTGCGACGAAGGGCTTGGTGTTGGTGGCGGTGGTGGAGGACTCCTCGAGATAGGTGGGGGAGGACTTGAAAACCTTGAGATGGGAGGTGGAGGGCTTGATAACACGGGTGGTGCCGGCTGTGGGCTTGATAACATCGGTGGTGGCGGTGGAGGGCTAGGTGTGGATGGTGGTGCCGGTGGAGGGCTTGGTAACCTCGGGGTGGGCGGTGGTGGGCTTGATAACCTCGGGGTGGGCGATGGTGGACATGATGTCCTAGGGGCTGGCGGCGGGGGGCTTGACAACCTCGGGGCGGGAGGTGGAGGACTAGGCATCTGCGGCGGTGGAGGCGACGTCCTTGGGACACGAGGCATCTGGTTGGGATACCCGTACCCTGCTTTGCACGCCCGCACCACGCAGCCGAGCAACGCGAGCACAGCGAGGACGGTGGAGAGCTTAGCCATCGTCGCCATGGGTCGTGCCTGGTTGGACTATGTAAGACATTCGTTGCTAACCACGGCCATTTATAGCCTACCAGTTACCTCCAAGCCGAGAGATACAGACGACCGAGGCAGAAATGCCAGCTGATGCACCAAACGAACGTGGGTTGCGCTACAGCTCAAGCAGTTGACATCCCTCTGCAGTCTTGAGTAAAATATGTCACTTGATACTAACCCTCGCGTTGAACAGCTAGGTAGATACTCCCTCCCTCCCAAAACAAATGTCTCAACTTTGTACTAGCTCTAGTATAAAGTTGTACTAAGTTTGAGACATTTATTTTGGGATGGAGGAGTACTCCATTAAGCATTGATCGCCGCGGTGACCACCAATCATTGGCTAGTGCCGACGACGCCGGCAAAAAGAATTACACACTAGAACGAATCATGGGAGGGGAAGTTCTACTCGAATGATTTTTCTTTTTTTCGCTAACTATGTGTGTTGACAATGCCACTGTCCTAAGAACAACTCTGTTTAATTTCATAGGGCACATCTGACTCTTCTGTACAAAAGAAGAAAGAAAACAAAATTCAAGAGTATTTTCGACTTTCATTTCCTTAGTGGAATCTTCACTTGGCTTCATTCATTAATAAACTAGCTTGCAAAAACATCTTATATTGTGGGACGGAGGGAGTATAATGTAGTACTCCCTCCGATCAGAAATGGTGTCACAACTTTGAACTAAGTTTGTTTAACCTAAGTTCAAAGCTGTGACACTTTATTCGGATCGGAGACTACTACCGTGAGGGTAGGGAACAAAAAACTTTTTCAACATATAAACCTTCATGTCAACTCCATGGAAATAACATCATTATTAGGTTTAGCAGAAACAACAAGAATACTCCAGAAATACCTAGGCCCAGCACAATGCATTCTTTGCAGCATCAAGAACGAAATTTCTCATCAAACTTCCAAGACATAACGACCAAAGTTCTAAGGCAGCGGCAACTTAGCTAAACTATGGGCCTCAACACCTTACCAAATAAAAGCCATCTCTTAGAAATCCTTAGTACCATCACACGACTTCTGCTACAATTTTAATGTGAACTCCATGGCTTGGCTCCTGAATGGATTTGGCAACCTCTATACAGTGTAAGGCTACAATTACTCGACTTACCCAACCAAGCTTGTCCAACTACCTCTGTACATGCCATTGCTTTCAGGGGCGTCAGATCCATTATGCCATCAATCGCTTGCGTCAAACCACCCTCAACTCCTCAGCACGACAAACAACACTCAACCTTTTCAAGATAGACAAGAGGCAAGAGCATTGTAAGGGGAGTAGGTATACTTGCCATTTTGGGCAAGCCGCCGGGCCTATTGCACGACCAGTTTAGGAGGAAAATTTTAGTCCCCGCTCATTGCAGGAGCAAAGGAAGCGCCACACACTACCCAAGCCTGTCTACGCAAGCCCAACAAGGCTTTTTTTTTTTTAAAAGGAGGATAGACCCCCGGCCTCTGCATCTGGACGATGCATGCGGTCATTTTATTAATTATTCACATAGACCATACAAAGTAATATATCAGTCAGCCTGAAGCCACCATCTAGAGAACACCTGTTGCCACTCCTATCCCATTGATGAAGGTGTGCCGAATATCCGGGCCTAATACCAAACGGACATCGCACCAAACCCTAACATCTAAAGCCGGATGCCCCAGCCCAGCCACACACCGGGACTGAGTCCCATACCAGACCGATGCACTCTCAGAGGCTGCCGCCACCATCTTCCACCGGTCCATCTCTAGAGCAGTAACTGACCCATCGACCTTGCCTGGCCTGGCGTCGACGCCAACACGATGCCAAATAACTCCACCATGCTGCACGTATCCGTCCACACGCGGCCGCTGCCGAACCTCCATAGTGCCATGCCACCGGGATCCGCCGTCGGCCTTGCGGTGGATGAGACACCGCTCTTCCGCTTGTCCCGTCCAACTAGCACTTGCTCCAAAACAATGCCTTCAGGAGGGACAACGACATCAAAGGTACCACCATCGTCCGATCCAGTAGATCCAGATCTAGGGTTTCCCCCGGAGCATCATGAGTAGGGTGCCACGACCTGCAACAACGATGCCTCGAGAAGGGAACGACGTCATAGACGCCGCCATCGTCCGCTATTACCGAAGACGGCGCGATTTTCACTGGAAGTCGCGTCCCACCAACTTCGCAGCTGGTGGAACAGAACGGAGCCTCGCCATGGAGACGAGGGCCGCCGTCGGCACGCCGGCAGGGAGCCTCCAACCGCCCCTCACCGGTCCTCCTCGCGCCACCGACCAGCCAAGGACATACCGAGACGGATCTGGACAGGACGCCAGATCCGCGGCCAACGGAGCCACCCTTGCGCACGCAGCCGGCACACCGCCGGCCATGAAGGCTCCCATCGCCGTCGCGCAGCAGGGGCGCTGCCCTGATTGCCGCCCCTGGCCTCCCTGCATGAGATGCCGTCTCCGCCTCACAGGGTCCGCGGCGACCACCCGCCCTGGATCTGCGGTGCAGGGCCCGCCGCCACCGCGGCCCTTGCCGGTGGCAGCGGCGACTGGGGTTGGAGCAGCGGGGAGGGACTGGCGGCTAGGGATCTGGGGCCCCTGGCAACGCCCGAGGGGAGGTGACGCGAGGGGAGGAGGAGGAGGGGAAGGTTAATTAGATTGAAATCTAGATATACAATATGTATGGTTTTTTTTATTAAGTGATGTTCTCCATTCATTCCCTAGATATATGTTCCACTATTTGTTGCTGTCATCAAGTAGAGAAATAAGCAGACCATATCCCCAGACTAATTTTGTGAACACAACTGTCAAATATTTTAAGAACACAGTGAGCAGGATGTCAATTCATATACATTTGTTGCTAAAGAGTCGCAAGTGTACTGATTCAGCAAATGTACCTTGAGAACTTCTGGGCAGTACTGATAAGCAATTGTACTGATTCAAATGCATGGAAAGACCCAAGTCACTGGTACGTGTTCCTTCCTTCCTTCTCGCCCTAGGTATTCGGCAACAATTTCATGAAAAGATCTATCAACCAAAGAATACTCACTCCAGTTCCCAAAGGGTTCAGTAAAGTACAAGCAGACTCTTCGAACTCCCGGATGATCTGGACCAAGGCAGCCTGCAAACTGACGACCATTAAAGAACAAGCTACAACCACCAAGGCTAGCGGTCCTCGCCCACTTCCTCTCCCCGGATTGCCATCGGAAAACACGCTACAACCCAGTTCTAACAATGAGCAATATATCACCATGGCACTCCGCAAGCCAGAAATTTGAATCATGATTTATCAACGCGTAGAGGGTGCCTTTCACGAATATCAGACTGTAAACGTGGCAGCGTTCATTCAACCGCGCAGCTTGCCACTAAGCATCCTCAATGCGGCAGTAGTAAATTTTGTGTTGCCATGGCGTGAAGGTGAGGATGAGGTCGCCGGAAAAGATAACACCTCCAACACATTCCGGGAGATCGGGCAGGCGGGCTCGCTCTGCTGTGAGGAAGTGGCAGATGCGGAACTCCTGGCGGCTGCATCCTCGGATGACTTGGATAACGGCGTGGCAGCCGAAGGAGTTGAAGGAGGTGATGTCGATGTTTTCGGCGCAGAAGAGTTGGTCGAAGGAGCGAAACCAGGTGAGGATGTGACTGCGCGGGAGATGGAAGCGGACGATGCGGCGGAGGGGGGCGTGGAAAAGAGCCTCTGAGGTAGAAATATAAATAAAACAACAAATAAAATAAGAGGGTGATTCTTGAGTAAAAGGCGTTCTCGAGGCGCTCAGAATTATTACTACCCACACGTCCTACGGATACTTAAGCCAGTTTTCATGTAGATATTTGTGGGCGGAGTCTGGTACAGTATACGGAGCTAACTCGTAGTCAACCATATCTCGCACGCCACCACTGTTCCTCCCCGGGCAGATTATGGCAACAATGATTAATGGTTTCCCCTTGGACGCGGCCAAAGGGTGGTCTCAGTTATTCCCCTATCGGATTGGTAGAGACGGGATAGGTAGACGTTACTTCAGCCACGTGTATCCTCCACTTCCCTAAAGATTGCACTGTCACTTGCTTTCTCCGCTCTCTACTTCATCCAATAGCAATATCCTTGTGTCTAAAATTGGCAAATGTTGGATGATGCACTTCGCCCAACATCACGAAGAATATTAACAATACATGAAAAGGTTATTTCATATCAAGCAAAATAATTCGGTGCTAGTACAAACTAGAGTTCATCCTATTCCCCAAGAACTAGTAATTCACTCAAACATGTAGATCGAGTACACAAAGGATAGAGGCAAGTTACAAGCCAAGATGATGTTGGAGATGGAGAGGAGCATGGTGGCGGCGGCGATGGAGAGGGCACCGGCCCTCCGGCCGGCACCGGGTGTAGGGGGTACCTCGTATTGGCTCTCTCTTTATGGTGGAGTTGTTTCTGTGGCAGTGTGGTGGCGGCTGAAGGAACTTGTGAAGGATGGAGATGGTGATCTCTGGCGGCTAGGATTAATTGGAGGTCTTCTTATAGGAGGCCTCCTCAGGTCTCCTCCGTTGATATAGCCTCATCCCCTTCATCCAAGGGCTTTAGGGGATCCAAATCCACGTCCAATACAAGGCTTGGCCGTCAAGGACCCCGTAGGGAAAATTGGGGACAAAATTGGAGCACAATCGGCATAGTCATTGCTGATTATCGGAGCTGTCGGGAGGTCAAACGACCGTCCATATGAGAAGCTCTACTCGTATGGAAGGTCGTCCTTCAGTCTGGCTTCGGGAGCTGTTTCATATTTTGGTCGTCATTTCTTCATATGAACTTCAGTTTTGACGTTCTTGGGCTTGTTAGATTGCTATGGAAAAGCTTGATGCATCCGTGGCCTTGGATCTTCAGTTTGGATACTTTGATAAATGTCAAATTATAAAACTCTCAAAGGGCATTCATCTGGTGCCTGGGACTTCTCTGGTTTGACCCCTAGCTTGATTCTATTGATGTCGCAAGTCCATGAACATGTCAACACACCTACAAGGACCACTAAACAAATGAAAACTAATAAAAACTAAAAAAATGTGAAGTGAACTTTGTAAAACAAGTAAATACCAAAAACTATGCATTGGAGACATGAAAAAGTGCTACATGGGTATGATATGAGGGATTTTGTCACTAGAATATACTTTAAAAAGTATGCATAAATCCACTCATCAGGTTCCTACCTTATAAAGTTTGTGACACATAGTTTACATTTTATTAGTTTAAATTTATGGTCAAAGTTTGTCACTAAATACTAGGGGGGCCAATAAATCTCGACGGAGGAAGTAGTAATTTCAAAACATTACAAAAATGCAAAAACCATGTATTATTTGCCGACAAGTCAATGGATTCTGGTTTTTCTTTTGGTTGGATACCAAGCCGCTACGGATGAGCTGCTAGGATCTTTAAGTTATCGCGACCAACCCTGACATTACAGTGGCTGAGGCTATGTGCTCCTTCCCCACCGGATATAACTTTTCATCGTGAGTTCTCGCTGGCAGAAGGGATCCGTCGGTCGGTACTCTACGGTAGGCTTAGAAGTCTTGTCCTATCTTTCGAGAGGGACCTGGTTTTGTGGCAGCTCATGGCCTCACGTAAGGCCCGTTGCTCGACATAGCCAGGGGGCTTTGGAATGCCTATTTGCCCCTCAAGGTTAAAACCTTACTGTGGAAAATGTTGAGAAAATGCCTTCCCACTTCTATCAATGTCGCCAGATGGCATGACCCTTAAATGGGACATGTGCGGTGTGTGCTGCTCCGGAAGATGCTAACCACATATCTTTTTCGATGTCACCTTGCTTGTTTTGTGTGGAGTGCGGCCAGGGACACCTCGGGCCAGGCATGGAACCCGTCCTCCGAGGTAGAATTTCTCGTTATCCTTAGGTCGCAGCGCTAGGCGACCATGAGATCATGTGGCGCTGCGTCGGAGCGCTGCTCTGGGCACTCTGGACTATTAGAAATAAGATTACTACCAATTCGGTGTTCCCTCCTCATCTTACTCACTGCATATTCAAATGCATTCTCATCTTACAACAACGGACTCCCCTGGGGTCACGTCGGGATGTTGAAGCAATGCAACAAGCGATGGACAAGATGTGTAACATCCACAACATGGCGTGTCACCCTCCAGAGGTGATCTAGGGTATCCGTCTCTTTTGCGTCACGAGCCTGCATTCTCCTCTTATGGGCCATTGGCCTTGTACCTCAGTGTATAGCTTCGGATTTGTGTTCCATTTAACTCATGTCACTCTGCTAAGTTTGTGGGTTTTATTAATTTTAAACCAGACACTTTTTTCGTCTTCGTTCTACAAAATATCATCCAATCACACTTGATCTTTTTTTGAATTTTGGCAGGAGAGCTCCCAAATTCATCCGGCGCCTCCATGGTCACCTCCATTGGTGGAGCTACATGCATCCCTGTAGTTGCCATGGCCCCCCAGCCTGGGCAAATTTAGTGAAGAAATTTTTTATAGATATTTTTAGATTGGAAAAAATAGAGATTCTTGTCTTTCCTAGAAATTGTGTTTTCTCTTTGCCACCCCAATCTTCCTGGTCTAGCCTCGCAACTGGTCACCTTCTCATTTAGATCAGCTCGGGCACACATAGGAGACGACGACGAACCCGGCAACTGTTCACCACGCCCAGGCACACATCTCCTTACGCGTCCACCGTACAACACCTCACGCGTCTGTCGCGCGCTCATCGCACCTGCCTAGGCCAGCACGTCGTGCCCCCCGAACACCCCTCTATAGCCGAGCCCCCGCGCTGCTCAGGCCACATGAGAGGGCGAAGAAAGAACGGCTCGCCGTCGTCGACGCCATGCGGGTTTTGCCCAACGGCGGCGGGGGAGGGGGCGAAGAAGGAGAGGGTGTTCGGCGGCGGCTTTGTTCCCCGACCGAGCTGCGCGTGGGGGGAGGGAAGGGGGCATCCTGTCAGACTAGATCCCTAGATAAGATAAGGAGTTTGAAATCAGCACACTATAGGTTTGGAAACGATGGCCAATTGTGACAAATTTATAAGTGACGCGTATATGCCCATGACCACTAGCATTATACAATTCGTGTAAGCTACCAATGCTGACCGGTCAACCACATCTTATCCATCGCACAGAAAATTCGACAGGTCACGCCCCATCGCTTAACCCAATTTGACTACCTCTAAAAAGATTCCCGTGGGAAGGCTTTCTCTTTCTAATCCGAATTGAACATATAAACCCTCAAGAACTGCTAGGAAGGAGAAAACCCTCCATGTCGCCCCCTAAATCGCTATGAACAGTGATGTGCCACCGCCTATAAATTCTGCACCCCGCCGAGGGCATTTTAGTCTTTTCATGTGCAGGGGTATAAATCACAGCCGCTGCCGTGGAGAAACCCTCGCCGCCGCATCCCGTCCCACTCGCCTCCCCCTCCTCGTCGCCCTCCTCTCTCTCTCTCTCTCTCGCTAACCCCTCTCTCTCCCCATCGCCCATACCCACGCCGGCCGGTTCCGGCAAGATCCGGCCCAGCACGCCCCCGACCCGCACCGCGTCGAGCCAATCCTTTCCCGAAAACCTAGCGCACAGGGGCGAATCCTCGAGCCCCACACCCTCTTCTTCACCTCCGCGCCGTCCTGCCTCCCCTCTCGCTCCGCCGCCGCCTCTCCACATGCCTCATCGTCGACCACCCTGCTGGCAGCCTGGCATGTTCTTCTGGGTATCTTCCCCGGCGCTCGAGGTGCAGCAGCGGCGGCGCCGCTCCTCCTCACGGGCATGGCCGCATCTGCCTGTGCTCGGCAGAAGGAGTGGCTGCGGTGATGCAGATGCGTGAGGGGGAGGAGGAGGCTGTGGTCATGACGGCGCGCTGCACCAGGCTGCGGCGCTGTTCGTCGAGGCGGAGGTGCAAGCGCGCGGGGAAGGGAGGGAGGCCCGAGGGTGGCGGCGCTCCGGCGACGGTCGTGGTCGAGTGGAACGGCGCGTGGGGGGTCGTGCGGCTTGCCGTTGCCTCAGCCATGCGCCAGGCAAGCAAGCCCGTGGGAGAGTTTTTCTGAATGATAGCCCTCAGCTCGCCCCGACAACCTCTTCCAGTCAGCTTCACTCCGCTCTTTGCTTAGAATTGTTTTATTGCCATTCATATTCTAAATTGAATTCTGATGAGGTTTCTGTTTGTTAGATTAAATTCTAGCCAAGACTAAACTGTAGCCAGAGGAAGGCAGGATTCTACTTGTTTGGTATAAAAAAGGGTTTTTTTACTTGTTTGATTAGATTCTAAGTTAGATTTTGGGTGGGCTTTAGATAAAGTCTGTTAGTTGTGAAAAGATGTGTGCTTGCGCTTCTATTGTTTGCACTCCATTTTTAATAGAAGAAATAAAACATCTACTACAAGTCTGAACAATGATCTGCTGCACATGTTCTGATCAAGGTGGAGGAGCATACAGGTGAGGTGAGCAGGAGTGAGCTTGGGCATACAAGTGCAGACCTGTTACAGTTCGATGCCCTGACGCTGAATACCACACCTCCTACACTTCAATCATCTGATAGGTATATCATTTTTTGTTCTTCCTTGATTAGCCAAGACTTTTGCTCATCGAAATAATAGGTACTATAATGACCCAGACGTTTGATATGATAAAATCCGGTCCAAGGGGGTTCCAATATTATTTTGATTATTATTTTCCGTATGGCTATCTCTGCTAAAAAGTTCCAACTGTATTCGCCTTTTTTTGCTATTCCTTTCTCATAGAAGAAACAGAATGCCCACAAGTTATCATTTCTGATATCTTCATCATAAGAGTCATTGACCTATGTTCTGTTGTGCATGTTCTGATCAGGGTCGAGGAGCATTCTACCAAGGTGGGAAGCCCTGAGCCTAACGGTACAGGTGCAGACCTGTCAAAAGATGAGGGCATTTCGCTGAATGTCACATCTCCTGCATATGAGTCAACTGACAGGTAATATTTAGTACTATTTAATTTGGTTTTGTTGAAATGGGAGTGCACCAGTTCTTATTGTTTCCATTCAAGAAGAATGGAATTCACTGACTGAGTTTAAATTGTGATGGTCAGGGCTGTGGTGCATGGCAGCAACATGGACATCGGTGTGCCTGATTCTACAGTTGAGAAGCAACCAGCTGTTCAGGAAGCATTATCCCCGAGGTAAGAACTTGTCAAGCATGATCGGTATGATATGTATGATCGTTGATTGTTAATTTGGGTATTTTCTTAAGACAGCCATGCCTCTGATTCCATCAGTGATCAGTCCATCGCTGATCATTTGAGTAGGTCCGTTTGACTGAACTGGAAGACAACATATATGAATATTTATTAGGCTGGTGATGAAGAAATTTTATGTTCTGTGATGTGTGACGTGGACTTCCTTTTCTCGGGAATTCTGCAGGCCCAGCGTGGCAATTTCATGGGATACCCAAAGGTACCATCTCTTTTTCTGGTGGCTTTCTGAATCATAGCAAACTGAAGATTCTATTCAGTGTTCATCCTTTGTTCTCTATTTATGGAGTAGACCATGGTGGGCATGTAATCCATCGTGTAGAATTATTACATGGGGATGTACCAACTGCGATGCAGTTCCGAAGGACCTTCCTTCTGTTACTATTAATGTCCTGTTAGTTGGTCGGTCATGAACCCAAATTATATTTTGATGGTAAAGTACAGGCTGGCGTATGGTATATCTTTTGAATGGTGTGTTGTATCCAATAGTGTATACTAAAGTACCTCATTAATCTCATGGGATCCAATTATCCATAGTATGCTCGTTGTGTACTTATATTAATTCTCTATTTTCCTTTGGCTAAGTTATTTTCCTTGTTGTAATGTCTTTCTATGTGTAAGTGAAGCTAGCATTGTAATGCTTAATGTTTCCTTTCAGTAACTGAGCTTTTAAAGTGCTCAATGCTTGGTGCCCATTCATGTTCCAGATTTAGATTGTAATTTGCGACAATGTGCTGGCATTTAAACTTGCCAATATATTCATTTTCTAAACATGATATGTGCAGATCTGGGGATGAAGTTTAGATAAAGAGTTGGAGAAGATGAACGTGCTTTTCTCCCTCTTGTTAACCCTTGTTCTCTCATTTTGATGCTATAAACATGACTACTTGAGGGAGAGAAGAGAATACGACAAAGTTATATGAGATTTGCAGTGAAAAGCTTTCTTTCTTTTGTTTACCTACATATCTTCATTGCACGATTGATTCTTTTTCTCGGTATGTTTAGGATCTAAATACCCCTTTATAGGAA